>KV011946.1:1426-22728 GCA_001598015.1 Dorcoceras hygrometricum | reverse complement strand
GGGCCCACGGCTAGCTGTATCCCTGAACCATTGAGGGTCACAAAAGTACTGGATTCGTGATTCCCTCACGGAAACTGAGCTCAATGTGTTGAGCATATGAGGAGAATTTTAGGGAGTGCGACTTCCTAAAAGTCAACAGGGGTCAAATTGCGATTTCCCGCTGTTGAGGGGCAAAACTGTCATTTTGGACTAAGTAATCTGAAAAATTGTTTTCGCATCATAATATTCAGTTTTGGAAACTGAGTCGATCGGTCCGATCTGATCGTCGATCGGAATTATGATGAAACCACGGTGATGCAGATGAACCGAATGTTCATACGCTGGACTGGGCCCGCCCCAGGTCCAATGGGCCGGTTCAAGCCCATCACACCTATACATAGTCTTGAGCCTAGGGTTGCAATGGACAGGCATCATAACTAAACCTAGCCTCCACTCACAAAAGGACGGCCGCCCCCCCACCTCCTCTTGCACACGCCGTCGTCGGCCCTCCCAAGCGCCGCCGCCGGTCGCCGCCTCTCACCGTCTTCTACGTGATCGGACTTGTTTTGATCACTGCGACGAGGTGATTCCGTTCGTGATAAAATCTATCAGCCTTCTAGTGCAGGCTGATCGGAGGAAGATCAAATCTGGTCGTGGACTTGATTAGACGTAATATACCGTCGCCTACCGTGAAGTGCCGGTTTCCTCGTGAAACTGGTCGGAGCCAGGCGCCTAGACGCCAGCAAGGTAACAATCAAAGAACCTCCTATGAATGGTTTGTTGGTTTGTTTTATTGTATTGAACGTTTCCCGGCGCTAATTTTAAACTTCCGCTGCGCCGCCGGTAGACGGGATCCGGATCCGCCACCGCTTTCCCAACACACTACTCACGCACACAACCATGCGCCGCACGGCTCAAACGAAGGCAAGGATACGCGACGCATGTCACGACCCACGCGACGCATGTCGCGACCCACTCGACGCATGTCGCGACCCACGCGACTCGTGTCGCGACCCACACGACGCATGTCGCGACCCACGACCCAGCCTCTAAATCCCTCATCTATGGACCCATCTCTAGCCCTTGACCGAAACCATGCAAGAAACTTCAAAAACCGTGAGATGCACATGAAGAAATACATGAACATAATCATATGCATGAAGATCTGAAACATCCACGAAAAGGCCATGCATAATCTTTGTAAAAACAGTATATTATGATCTAAATGGTGAGAAAAGAAAGAATAGAACATGCCTTGATCGAAAAAGAAGCGAAGATACGCGATACCGGAGCGGAGGACAATTGAGAAGACCATACCTTAGAGTTCCAATCAAAGCTTGAAAATTTTTGACCACCTAGGGGAAGAAGAAGGCTGGAGTCGGCTGATGAGAGGAGGGGCTAGGGTAAATTTTCGAAATAGTGGAGAAGGGTGAATGAAAAGTGTACAAAAGAACCCCTCCACCTTGTTTTATTAAGGAAATAAAAGACCTATTCCAATACTAACCTCCTCTAATTAAAAAGGCTTAAAAATATTTAAAGTTCAGCCTTCAAGCCTTAAATTTTCGTAATATATGGCCTCTCAAATTTAAAAGTGTAGTAAAAGTCACAAAAATAGCCAGTATAGGCGAAAAACGGGTCCCCCCTCGATACCCGTGCACAAAATCTCATTTTTTTGGAAATGGTGCATAAAATAAAATTATTTTGCTTTAAAATATGTCTAAGGGCTAAAACATTAAAATATTTTCGATTTGGTCGTCTCAGGACTCGTCCCCGCTTACCGGACTCAAACCGTACAGTAAAGCAACATGCACAAGGTAAAACATATAATCATCATAAAATCACATACATGACATGCAAATCATACTAACCTAAGGTTTCCCCCCTAGTCATGCATTCAATTCAACGTAATTAGGATTTCTGGGCGTTACAAGCACCTTCGCCACTCTTCTCACCCTTCTCCACAACAGCTTCTGCCACGTTCAATTCATGTCTGATATTATGATCCTCCAATTCACCACACCTCTTTTCCAATAATTTAATCTTCTCCGACTGTCGTATTACAATCTTCTCCAATCTTCTAACCTCAGACATTCCATCTTCTGACCTTTTAACACGTTTTAGGTCTACTAAATTCTCCTCTTCGTTAAAAGGTTGAATAGGCAGAATCTGATCACAAGTGAAACATTCAAGCCCGATTAAACAGTCAAGTAGACCAAGCCTGAACTTCATGCAACCTTTTTTAAAAAACTAAAAGCAGATGATAGATACCTGAGTTATATCTACGCGGTTCAATAACGTATCGGCTTCATTGCTTTTCAAAGGAATCCTGCTTTTCCCCCACCGAAACAACCTAGGATATAAGTTTAAACTACGACGGACCCCTAAAGTTGGGATACTCTCGTACACCAATGTCTGAACAAAAAACAATCGTGAGAAACCAATATACATACACAACAAAATAATTAATAAAATACATATCAAACTAACCATTAATCCAACAACGCATCCATCCACATACATTTTACTCCCAAGATGGCAAATTTCACGATACAAAAAACGGAACGCAGCATCTCCCCAGACATGATTAAAAAATGTCGTAAGATCACGAGATACGGAAATATGAAACCAGGGGTGACATAACTAGCTGTGGAGAATATAATGCAATTGAAAATGAACAAAATAAAAAACGAAAAAATCATCAACTTCATTCTCCTCGCTACTTCCTGCAAATAGCATCATCCTTTCACGAATGGCTGCCCGGTCGGCCTTCGTCACTTTGCTAGCAAAGTGACGCGCTAGAAATCGTGACTCCATTTTTAGGTCCAAATCAACTGGCTGACCACTATGATGCAGACCAAGAACAATAGAGAAGTCCGATGAACGGAACGGAATCATAACATCATCATTAATAAGAAACGAACATGAAGGAACATCAAATCTGTTCAGAAAGTAATCAAGGCGACCACTACTGATTGCAAGAACCGGCATATCAATCCATTTACAAAATGGTGAATCAGAAATCCGCATTCGCTGCTGCTCGCCTAAGATCGGCTTCAGCTCGCTCATGACATTACTAAAATAGGTTGGGGAGCAGCGTGAATAAAATTGTTTTCCAATCTTCGCATGTACATCATCAACAGCTTCAGCTTCTGTTGTCATTATGCACAATCAAATTAAATTAAATATAAGTTAAATATCGGCAAAAAAAATTTTCCATACTACCTTTTTCCGGATTTTGCTTCACTGGTTTTCTTTCCCATTGTCAATTAAAACTTTAACGCATTATAATCTTCCACGTTCAAATGCTGAACCAAATTTGTGCCAATCAACGAATCAACAAGAAAAAATTGATAGGAACAGAATACACAGAAATACCATCATTAATCAAACAAGACCGGCAAAACAAAACCCACGAAAAAAAATTTACCTGACCACACGAAATCACGATTGCTGTCCCTCTAGTACACTAAATCGGCTTCAAAAACAACCCACAAATTGCCAAGCACAATTCGACACAAACGAAAGAAAAGGGGGAAGCAAAAATACGAGGGAAGCGGGGAAGAAATTGCCACAAATCGGCAAGGGGAGAACAAGGACAAATTAGGGGAGAAATCAGTTGGAGAAATCGGGAACAAATTGAGAAGAATGGGGAAGAAATAGGTAGTATCGGGAAATACGTTGGAAAAGGAGAGAAATAAATTGGAGGGAGTCAGAAACAAGTTTGTATGTGTCTCAGGGACTGCAGAACAAATTTTAGATAAATAGGGATTTTTTTTTTTGTAAGGACCCACCCAACTCCCTACTGTGGAGATCCTGTAGCTCAAGTGGTATCAAGGAAGGTGAACTTTGGGTAATAAACATGGTGACCAAATTTACTTGGAGAGACAGATAACCACACTTCTAGTGACATGCGTAGTCCTATGAGTACGGTTCACACTCTTAAAAAAACAAAAAAATTGATCAACCATCCACCCATAATTAGAATTCGCTCTCATTTTTTTTAAATAAAATTCCCAGTTTGACATACAAAACAAAGTAAACTAGGTCATTCGGGGAAAGGAAATTGATCTCGGAAGCAAAGCTATGGCAGCAAGGATGATTGTGACCAATACGCCGGGCAAAGATCTCGCTTACACCAATCTCGCCTATTGTTCTCCATCCGATCTACGCAATTTCCTCGTGCCTGGATCAAGGCTCGCCTATGCTTTGATCGGCGATGTTTTCGTCCTTACTGTAGCATATCCTTTCTGTAATCTTAATCTCAAGATTCACGTTTTTTTTAAATCCTGGTGATAATATGAGTTGTGAAGTTTGGGTAAGAATGCTACGATTCGATTGTGTGATGATTAGGAATTTGGGCTGAGGCGATGAGGAGAAAATGCAGCTATTGGAATTTTAGCCCATTTGCGTTTAGCTTTTGTGTCAAAGCTACAGGTTTATCCTATGTGATTTTGATGAAACGAATAACTGCTGAGTGGATGGTTTAACGACTTATTCGTTTAAGTTTAGCTGGTTTTCAACTAATGCCAAGTTTGACCAGTAAAAATATCTCTTCAATTGACCTTTTTTTAAAATTAATTTTGAGTTTCTGGATCCTTAAAAAGTGAGTTTCAGTTCCCTGCTCTGCCTCCGATAACCACTGTCTGCATCCTTTATGTGAGTTTAACGAGGATTCAATGAGGTTGGATGATTTGGCTTGTTTCTTCAGTTTTCCATAATTTAAAGTTTAAACTTTTTTTATTTGTGATATCAGGAAGGACCATTTATAGGATAGTGTATTGGATTTTGATAGTAGCCTCATCATTAGCTGTTTTTATTTGGTGGGTGTAAGAGAAGTTCTTCTTAACCAAACTATCGAAACACTTTATAAAAATGTCTCACTGTTTTGTTGTATTTGCTCTAAGGCTGTGTGTGAAATTGAGGAATGCTATTAAATAGCTGTGGGGTGGTTCCTTCTTCTTGTAGGAAATTTCTACAACTACCGATCCCATTACTACCATTCTTTTTGCTGTTTGCTGCTGCTATTTTTTCTTGTAGAATAATTCTTTTGCCAGCACCACAATTACTATGCTATTAATCTGCTAGTACCACATCTTTACTCCATTGCTTCTATTATATCCAAGGGACTTGGATCTTAGATTTTTCAATAATGCGCATTTGGGTTACCTTAACCACTATGTACTGGCCATGAATCCATACCTAGCGGCCACATTGCTCTCAATGCCATTCAGCGGCGACATGCTAAAGTTTCTGCTGGGGATTCAATATCTATAAGCAGGTATACTCCACTTTAATCATTGCATCTGTCAAGCCTTTGATCCTTAGTTTTTTGCCAACCATATGATTGTTAGATTTATACCTCCTGAGAATTACAATCTTGCATTGCTTACTCTGGAACTGGAGTTTGTGAAGAAAGGGGCTAAAGATGAACAGGTTTGTTATCTCCTTCGAGTCAATTCTTGTCTCGTTTATCGATTTCCATCCTTCTATTATGAAGTACATTTATCATGATTATGTTTCCTATAAAGTTTTTTGTGTTTGAATGTTTCTGATTAATTGTATTGACTAATTATACAACCTTGCAGGTGGATGCTCTTCTTATGTCCCAGCAGATTCGGAAGAGATTTATCAACCATGTAAGATCTATCTATCTTGTCTTCGATTTTTATGTTGCTAGTCCTGAGGTTTTCCAGAGGTACTTTATTTGATCTTGGAGCTGAAAGAATCATACAATACCCAAAACAATGAACTAAAATGGATGTACTATATTGAAGCGATTAAAGTTGTTCCAGAATTGAACACGGACATTTTGCTTTCATCGAGAGGGCAATCTCATGACGTAATTACAGAGGGTTTGCATGTTTCTGGTTTTGGGAGAAAGGAAGAGTTTCGATTTTTTTGTAATACTTTCAATATGTGTAGGTCACACTTCATTGGTCAAGCAATCAAGTAAAATTTAAGTTATAGCTTTCCCTTGTTAGTAATAGGGAAAACAATTCTCCTCTTTTGCAGATTATGACAACTGGGCAAAGAGTCACATTTGAATACCATGGCATTGGATATATATTCACTGTCAATCAAGCTGCTGTGGAGGGACTAGAGAAGTCTAATAGTATTGAAAGAGGAATTATATCAGCTGATACATACATTATCTTTGAAGCACCAAGTTCAAGTGGGATAAAGGTTTCATATTAGCTTTTGAGAAATATGTGGTTATATACGTGTTTGTGTGTGTGATATACTTCAAATGATATGTGATGTATTCTGGAATTGTTGGCATGAAGTAAGAATGGCCAATAAATTTTACATATTTTCTTATGGCTTGCAGATAATCAATCAGCGTGAAGCTGCGGGCAGCAACATCTTTAAGCATAAAGAGTTCAATCTTCAATCACTAGGTATAGGTGGCTTGAGTGCAGAGTTTGCCGATATATTCAGAAGAGCTTTTGCCTCAAGGGTTTTCCCTCCACATGTGACATCTAAGTATGCTTGTGTTCGACATTTTGATTTTCAACTTGTAGCCTGACACTAGTAGATTCTGTTTGTGGATATATGTACTAGTAATTCTCTTTCTTTTAGACTGGGTATCAAGCACGTCAAGGGAATGCTGCTCTATGGGCCTCCTGGTACTGGGAAGACTTTAATGGCTCGACAGATTGGAAAGGTTTTGAATGGGAAAGAACCAAAGGTATGTGCATGAAGTATTTCTAGACATGTTATGATGCAAAGAAACTTGCAAATGAATGGTGTTTTGGCTACTTATGTACTTGTGCCTATTGTTTTGACAAAATAAATTCATAAATCTGATGTGAGAGACACAAAGGACAAGAAGAATGTAAATGCTTTTACTTTCTTGATGGAAACATGGGAGCATGACTCCACCTCTCAATTTTTTGCTACGTTGTCTCATGAAATTTTTTAGCATAAGCTATTAAGTGGAATGAACTTGACATTTGAACATGTTTTGATACCTGACTTGTGTATGAGTTTATGTGATCATGAACAAAATTTACTAGTTCTTTGTATTTAAGCTTCATAGATATATTACGGAACTTTTACATCCTTGTCTCTATCACTCTATCATCTACTTAATTCTTTTTTGAAGATTCGTTTAAGATGTAGTGGTCCTTTGGTTCTCCTGGTTTTCTATCATAGTGTATTCAGTTTGCCAAGAATTTCGTATTCCATGCCAAGTCATTACTACCTCTAGTTTGCTATTATGATTTTGTGGCGTCTATGTACAGCACCTTTTAAGAACCGAGTAAGACATCGTTGAACTACATTATGCTGGTGGATGTTAGATCTGTGCTGCATAATCTATTAGCTGGCCACTAACAAGTGTTCTGATATTTCCAAATTTAATCGATGATATGGAAATTATAGATTGTGAATGGACCTGAAGTGTTGAGCAAATTTGTTGGTGAAACTGAGAAGAATGTGAGAGATCTATTTGCTGATGCTGAACAAGATCAAAGAACGAAAGGTATTGTCTTTGTAAGGGCCAAAGTCTGTAATTTTCACGTTCCTCTATTCATAATCATATTCTTTTCATACCGTCAGGTGATCAGAGCGATTTGCATGTCATAATTTTTGATGAAATTGATGCTATTTGTAAGGTAAGTGATTTAAAAGTTTTAGAGAGCTATTCTTTGCTGCTACCCATGTCTGAAATTTATGATTAATTTTACTTTTCATGGCTGTTGAAGAATGACGAGTATGTGATATGCTTCAGTTACTATCATTCACTTATGCTTTGTGGAAGCCTGAAACGCCTTTCATTCGCTTGGTGGTGTTACTGGCTAGGTTCTTTTTGTTGGTTCAAGGTTAAATTGTTTTCCCCAAGCCCAGCTAAGTTGAAATAAAGTTAAGGACGATCATAATGGGATATTTCTTTATTGACATTAGTGTTGTATAATGAAACCTTTATTCAACATCTCAAACTGAGAAATGATAATTTTTATTGTATTACTTCTTCCCTTCCATTTTTTCATGTTATCCTGCTTTGCGTTTCTTGCTGCTGCATCTCTCCTCCCTGTAGCCATCATTGTAAGGTGTGTTTGCATGATGATAGAGGATTAAATAGGCCTAAGCCCAAAATAACTAATGTTTACAATAGGAGGCCCAAGGCCCAAGCAAGTAGTATAAATAAGCAGGGGGCGGGAGAAGAAAGGCAGGAAAATAGTTAGTATCAGTTACTCAGCTAAGGATAGCTAGAGGGGACGGGAGAATTCCTGTAGTTCATATACTGTATCTTCTGTAATTCTTCATTCAATATATACAATTCATATTTCTGTGCAAGTTAGAGTGATTGTTTGAAAGTTACGATCTTAATCGTAACAAAGTGGTCCGACCTGCCGATTCGAAGAAAGCGCTGGGGAGTGTGCAGGAAAGTCGATAGGGATGACATCGACGCGATCATAAGCTAAATTGGAGGTTTTGGAGAAGGCAATGAGCGTCGTACAAGGTAACGTAGATGGTATTCATGATCGTATGGATAGTTTAACACATGCGTTAGCTAATTTGGCTGAATCACAAGCACGCATGGAAGCGAACCAACTGAGAGTCGAGCAGTGGATGAACAGTTTGAGGGGAAATTCGAGGCGAGGAGGATTGAATGTCGAGCATGTAGAAGAGGAGGAAGAGACACGAGAATCTTACAGAGCGTCTAGACCGGGAGGGGATGATGAATTAAGGCATGCATTAAAACGAGTCGAAATGCCAGGATTTGATGGGACCGATCCGAGAGGGTGGCTAGGGCGAGCTGAACAGTACTTTGAATTGCACGATACACCAGTCGCACATCGTCTGAAACTGGCACACATACACATGGATGGTCCTACATATCATTGGTTTCAGTGGCTGCGGTTAAAAGTACCGGATATCACTTGGGGAAGATTTGCAGAGGAACTGATTAAACGCTACGGGGGAAGAAGACAAGCGAATCCGCTCTTTCTGCTGGCTTCGTTGAAACAGGGACAGCAAACATTATATGCGTATATCGAACAATCTGAGGTATTATTGGCGCAGGTTGGTGATTTACCCGAAGATCAATGCTTGGGGTATTTCTTGAGCGGGGTACGGGAAGATATTGCGAAGAGAATAGGCATCCATGAACCCAGAACTACTATGCGTGCGATGGATTTAGCCAGGACGATAGATGAAGAAATGAATGGATACTGGGGAAATTATCGTGCAGGGCAAACGACGACGGGCAACCCCAGGAACTGGCGGGCAAACACAAGCAATGACCGACGCGATAGGACTGAGGTGTTGAATTGGGAGAAGGGCCGATACAATCCAATGAGTAATATAAATCCTCGCAGAGAACAATATGGTTATGTGAATGATCGACGAACAACCAATAATCCATCAGGGGATAATCGGAAACCGGAAGGGGGGGCCAACATACAAGGCCAACAGCAACGAAAGAGTGAACCGAAGAGAGAAAATAGAATTGTATCACAGCAAGAATTCCTAAGACGTAAAGAGAAAGGGCTGTGCTTTAAATGTGGTGAAGTATATTCGCCTATGCATAAGTGTGCCTTCAGACTAATGCAGGTAGCACTGATGGAACGGGAGATGGGGGAAGAGGGAGAAGTTGAAACAACTGAGACAGGAGACGAAGGCAACGATTTTGAAGTAGAAATCAAAGAATACGGCACACTGGAGCTTCCTTGTTTCTCAATCGGCGGCGTGACACAACCCCAAACAATGAAGCTGAAGGGAAAAATTAAGGATGTGGATGTAGTGGTCATGGTGGATAGCGGGGCTAGCCACAATTTTGTTTCAAGGACATTGGTAGAGAAGCTAGGCATCCAGATTGATGAATTGGTGCATTTTGGTGTATGTCTTGGTGATGGAACCAAAGTGCAATGCCATGGCTTATGTCGTGGGTTGAAAGTGCAGCTGGAGAACTACACAGTGGATATAACAGGACACATGTTTGAATTGGGGGGTGTAGATGTTATCTTGGGAGTCGATTGGCTACGCACAATTGGGGAGGTCACACTAAACTGAATAAAATGCATATGAGGTTTAAAGAAGGAGAACAATTAGTAGAGTTAAAGGGTGATCCTACATTACAACGGGCCATTTTGTCCCTTAAATCTATCTGCAAGGTAACGGAAGTGGAGTATGCAGTAACTTTATGCACAGTCAACAAGGGCTTACAAGGGGATGAAAGTAATACCACGAAGGGATATCCCAGTGAAATACAGGAGGTGTTAAACAAGTTCAAGGGTGTCTTTGACAAACCGCAAGGCTTACCACCGCGCAGAAACCAAGATCACGCAATAAACATTAAAGATGGTCAGGGTCCTGTACACGTGAGACCGTATAGATATGCGCATCGACAAAAAAATGAAATTGAAAAGTTAGTGGCTGAGATGTTAGCAGCGGGAGTCATTCAACCAAGCAATAGTCCCTTCTCAAGTCCAGTTATTTTAGTAAAGAAGAGAGACGGTAGTTGGCGATTCTGTGTAGATTACCGTGCCTTGAATGAAGCTACCATTTCAGACAAGTATCCGATACCGGTCGTAGAAGAGTTATTAGATGAGTTACATGGCTCCATGTGGTTTTCAAAACTGGATTTACGTTTGGGATATCACCAAATCAGGGTTAGACCGGGAGATGAGGAGAAAACAGCATTCAGAACTCACTTGGGGCACTATGATTTGGTAATGCCATTCGGGTTGAAGAACGCGCCCGCAACCTTTCAATCTACTATGAACGACCTACTGCGGCCCTATTTGCGGAAGTTTGTGCTGGTTTTTTTGATGACATACTGGTTTACACCCGCAGTTTGAGGGATCATGCTGCACATCTCAGGGCAGTATTAGCAATTCTCAGCGCCAACCAGCTGTTTGCTAATGAAAAGAAGTGCTGTTTCCCATTGAAGGACATTGAGTATCTGGGGCATATCATATCAAGGGCAGGAGTGGCAGTAGATAGGAAGAAAGTAGTCAGTGTAGAAGCTTGGCCCGTTCCCAGTAACATCAAAGGATTACGGGGATTTCTGGGATTGTCTGGATATTACCGCAAATTCATAAAGGACTATGGGAAAATAGCCAAACCACTTACCGATTTGTTGAAGAAAGGGTGCTTTGAGTGGAATTCAGAGGCTAGCAGAGCATTTCAAGAACTCAAGAGATGCTTGACAACGGCCCAGTTTTAAAACTCCCAGAATTTGAGAAAGACTTTGAGGTAGAATGTGACGCTTTGGGGCGAGGCATTGAGGCTGTTTTAACTCAGGAGGGTCGACCAGTAGCATTTTATAGTAAGGCATTGGCGGAGCGAGCACTCAATAAGTCTACCTATGAAAAAGAATTGATGGCGTTGGTTTTAGCGGTAAGACATTGGAGGCCGTATCTGTTGGGACGCAAATTTGTGGTTTTAACAGACCACAAATCCCTGAAGGAAATGCTGCACCAGCGTGTAACAACCCCTGATCAACAACAATGGTTAGCTAAGCTCATGGGTTTTGAATTCCAAATCAAGTATAAGGCAGGTGCTCTCAGTGGTGCAACTGATGCGTTATCTCGATGTATAGACAAGGAGTTGAATGGCATTTCGAAACCTCACTGGGACAGCATAGATGAGATAAAAAAGGCAGTATATTTGGACCCAGAATTACACGAGATTATTTCCAAACTGCAGGCAAATGACTTGGTTAACTCACCTTACACACTGTCTCAAGGGATGTTACTATACAAGGGTCGACTAGTACTGCCAGCACAATCAACATGGACCATGCAAATAATGGAAGAAGGTCATAGCACAGCAGAAGGAGGCCATGCGGGTGCCTTCCGAACTCTAAAAAGACTTACCAACAGCTTCTTTTGGCGAGGAATGAAAAAGGAGATCTATCAATTTGTGGCAGAATGCATAGTCTGCCAGAGACAGAAGTACCAAACCATGAAACCTGCGGGGTTTCTACAACCATTAGCTATTCCTGAGAGGATATGGGAAGATATCTCGATGGATTTCATTTCTGGATTACCGAAATCAAGAGGATTTGAAGTGTTATTTGTAGTAGTGGATTGGCTATCAAAATACAGCCATTTTATTCTCCTAAAACACCCCTACACGGCGCAGACGGTAACAGACAAGTTTGTAAAGGAAGTGACTACATGGGGCTCCGAAGTCGATAGTAAGTGACAGAGACTCCATTTTCATGAGCGCATTTTGGAGTGAGATTTTCCGATTGCAGGACACCAAACTCGCCATGAGCTCCGCATATCATCCAGAATCAGATGGACAAACTAAAGTCCTCAACCGGTGCATAGAAACATACTTACGGTGTTTTGCTTCAGAACAGCTGAGAGCCTGGAGCAATTGGGTTCATTGGGCCGAGTACTGGTACAACACAGCATTCCAAACTGCAGCTTGAATGACACCATTTGAAATAGTCCATGGCAGGAAACCACCAGTCATTACTAAATTTCTCCCAGGAGAATCCAAAGTAGCAGAAGTGGCACGGGAATTAGGGGACAGAGATGAGGTTTTGAGGCAGCTCAAATATAACTTGGCCAGAGCACAACAAAGAATGGTTAAACATGCTAATATTCATCGACGGGATGTGGTGTTCGAAGTAGGAGACAGGGTGTTCCTGAAGTTGAGACCGCATAGACAACAATCCGTCCGCTCCAGGGTATTCCAGAAGCTATCTCCCAGTTTTATGGCCCATTTGTAGTATTGCAGAGGGTTGGAGAGGTAGCATATAAGTTACAGTTGCCACAGGGGTCACACATCCACCCAGTATTTCATGTATCTCAGTTAAAGAAGGTGGTGGGAAAAAATACTCGAACACAAGGTTTACCAGTCGGGCTAGAGCAAGAGTTAACTTTCAACTATGAGCCACTCAGAGTGATAGGTCACAGACTCAAGAAACAAGCAGGGATAATAATGCCACAAGTTCTTGTGCAATGGAAGGACAAACCAATAGAGGAGGCTACGTGGGAGGATACCGCAGAATTCCAGTCACAATTTCCACAAACCAGCCTTGAGGACAAGGCTGCTTTGAATGAGGGGGGTATTGATAGAGGATTAAATAGGCCTAAGCCCAAAATAACTAATGTTTACAATAGGAGGCCCAAGGCCCAAGCAAGTAGTATAAATAAGCAGGGGGCAGGAGAAGAAAGGCAGGAAAATAGTTAGTATCAGTTACTCAGCTAAAGATAGCTAGAGGGGACGGGAGAATTCCTGTAGTTCATATACTGTATCTTCTGTAATTCTTCATTCAATATATACGTTCATATTTCTGTGCAAGTTAGAGTGATTGTTTGAAAGTTACGATCTTAATCGTAACACATGACTATGCAGGGAAGAGTCTTGCGAGTTGTGGATAGCACTAAAATGATCTGACTACTATAACAAAACGGTCTGGCTTACAGAGGGTTTTTTAATTATAATGTAATATAATTGTGGAAAGGATAAGGTAATAGACTTTCTAAGCTGGGGTAAAGTCTATAACTACTTCATTTTCTTTTGTGAATTGTTTTATTGGAAATCTTGATTGTTCCACTCACATATTAGAGATAATGACGGTGTGTGCATGTTTCTTTGTATTGTCAAATCATGTGCTAGCTGATTGTGAATACTTGTGCTGATTCAAATGTAGACTCGTTTCAGTTATGACTCTTGGTTTTGAATTTTCAGTCTAGAGGTTCAACAAGAGATGGTACTGGAGTTCATGATAGTATTGTTAACCAACTCTTAACCAAGGTATTTTTAGTTTTAGTTAGTGGCGACTTTCAAATTTTTACAAAGTTAAATGTTGTTCATAGCTTTACATGGACTTGATTCATTAATCGTTACGTACTGTGTAGATAGATGGTGTGGAATCCCTGAATAATGTGTTACTCATTGGAATGACAAACAGGAAAGATTTACTCGATGAAGCTCTTTTGAGGTAAATTATGTTGTCTGTTTTTGTTTTTGTTTCTACAGGATTAAACAAAAGAGCATCCTCTTTATGCATAGCTTTTTTATTTGGTTAAACAGATTGTGACTACATTTTCATGCCTTATTAACTGATACCTATTCTCTTTTGTGATTTTTATTCTCTGGGTATCAGGCCAGGGCGTTTGGAAGTCCAAGTGGAGATTAGTCTTCCTGATGAAAATGGCCGTCTACAAATCCTTCAGATTCACACGAACAAGATGAAAGAAAGTTCATTTCTTAGTCCAGATGTGAACTTGCATGAACTTGGTATATCATCTGCTCATTGCCTTTTACCTCATCCAATAACATGGTGTCTTACCATTGGTTTCCAATTATGAAGTCAGTGACTCAAATGTGAAAAGTTTATTTTACACGCTTCAATTCTTGCAAGTTAGTTTCTCCCTCTTGGATTCATAATTGGTACTTCATAGCTATTTATTTGCTAAGATTGCTGCGTTCTCTCTCGCAAGAAGATCAATGGTATCTCATAATTAGAAAAATCATCCACACTTCTTGTTGAGGACTCGAAGTACCCATACGAGATATTTTTCTGAAGTTGCCTGGGTGAGAAAAGTTGCGACTGAACTTTTTTTCTTAAGAAGTGGTGTGCTACAATTGAAATGAGAAGCACACAGTACTTGTGAACCCTGCGCCGTTGAACATAGAGTTATGTCCTATAAAGTTATGTACAATGTTTAAAGGAGAATCTTTCTGTCAGATGTGGCATACAATTGGATGTTGAATTTTATGATTGATTCTTGCATCTAATCAACGTGTCTCTGCTATTGATACTGGTCCGAGTCTTAGATTTCAATGCCCATAATCAATTGCCAAGGGATTGACTCTCTCTCTCTCTCTCTCTCTCTCTCCATCAGAAGAATTCTCTCTCTCTCTCTCTCTCTCTCTCTTCATCAGAAGAATGTAGAAGCTTTGAAGATTTACATTTCACTTAATGCTTGACTTAAATGTTGAAAGAAATAGAGAGCATCTTAGGTTTATAGAATTTAAACATCACTTTTCTCCTCTTGTATGCAGCCGCTAGAACAAAAAATTATAGTGGAGCAGAGCTTGAAGGTGTTGTGAAAAGTGCAGTATCATATGCTCTAAATAGGCAACTAAGTATGGATGATCTTACAAAACCAGTGGACGAAGAAAGTGTCAGAGTCACCATGGATGATTTTCTGAATGCCCTTCAAGAAGTCATTCCAGCATTTGGAGCTTCCACTGATGATCTTGAACGCTGCAGGTATGAATATTCATCTAAAGTAAGGATTTTTATGAAAAGCTGTGCTTTGAACTGATTAGGATCTCAAGCACGGGGTGTTAAATGTGATCAAATATCTGTTTGTTCTTGGGTTTTTTGGAACTTCAATCAATGTTTACATCAAGTTATGAGTTTCAATCGTCATCAATACTTTCAGTCGGCATCTCCAAGCAGAGTATATGATATAACAATTTGGTTGTGCTATGGAAAGAAGGGTCTTGCATGACCCTGTTTTAAATTGATGGGATGTATGGTCGACATTCCTGTTTTGTTTCCTTTGTGTTTTGATTGTCTGGCCATTTGGTCTTACTTAGAGGCAGTCTCATTTTGTCTGTGAACTGCAATAAATGTTAGTGGCTATTGGCGTTTGTTGTCTAGCCAGTAGCTTTTAGCTACAGCTCTTTAGAACTTTCGTCCTTGGTTGGAGTTTGCCACTGTTATGAACTTGTGTTGGCACTTTAAATTGTAACTGTCATTTATCCCAAAATTGTTTTTCCTAAAATAGATCTAGAGTTTCTTGTTAATAACTGTGCACCTTTTCTTTGATTTGCCAGTGACATGCTACATGTAGTCTTATAGTATTAGTTCATGTCTAAGGGTTATTGGTAAGTACCGATGAAAAGATTGCTCGGTAGGGGGAAATATATAATCTGAATAGGGAAAGAAGTAACTATCTTTTAGGTTTAGGAAAGCGGAGGATCGGAATCTCTTTTCTGCATGTAATCTGCTTGAGTTGCATATGATGTAGGATATGCCTTTAATTGATGTAGGTAAAGATATGTTCATTTGCTCTCCTTCCCCAAGAGTCGATGAACTCTTCCTTTTGCTTCGCTGTCAGACAAATTTCTGGAACTTACTTGCTCGGTTTCTTACTTTGCCAAGAGTGTTCTTATCATGTTGCACATATTAACTAATTCCCATAATTATAGAAACAAAAATATACCATGTCCAACATTTTTAAAGTCACGCGTACGTAAAGCAAGAACTCATAGACACACTGTCACTTTCTGATCCACATTAGTTAGGTAACTTTTACCTTTATTTAACAATCGATGATTGCAAGTTCTTATATTTCAGAAATTTAATATTCAACCTATGCATCTTGCAGGCTCAATGGCATAGTTGAATGTGGTGACCGTCATGATCACATCTATCGAAGAACTATGCTATTAGCAGAACAAGTTAAAGTTAGCCGAGGAAGCCCGCTTGTTACATGCCTTCTTGAAGGTCCTAGTGGCAGGTAACGAAGTGTCATATTAAAATTATTCTAAATTATCACTCCAATAAATCTCCCTTGTCTTGGGCAGTGGTAAGACTGCAATGGCATCAACAATTGGCATTGAAAGTGACTTCCCCTATGTCAAAATTGTAAGTGATTTAAAGTAATCATTTTAAGTCTCTAATCCTCTCATTAAGCTTTTTTCTCCATCTATTTCTTTAAATTGTTAGATATCTGCTGAAACGATGATTGGACTCAGTGAACCCACAAAATGTGCTCAGATTGTTAAGGTCTGGTATAACCTAAATTTTGATCTCAAACTTGTAGTTGATAAATTGGAAAGCACTGAAAAGTCTGTGACATCATTTAGTTCAACCCCACCCCTCTTTCTTAATCACAGCACTTTTGCTCTTTTACTATGCAGAAGCCTGAGGAGTATCTGGTCTTTTTTTTTTAGGTTTTTGAAGATGCTTATAAGTCACCATTAAGCATAATTATTCTTGATGATATTGAAAGGTAGCACTGCTGATTTGGAGATGAATGAAATTGTTTAATATAGGATTATCCATGCAGTAATCAAATACATACCTGTTTTTCTAGGCTTTTGGAATATGTTCCAATTGGGCCCCGTTTTTCAAATCTAATATCTCAGACATTGTTGGTACTCTTGAAGCGGCTTCCACCAAAGGTATTTTCCTTATGTTTGCAAAAGAAATGAATGAGTTCATCTAATTTGATCCTAGTTAATTAACATGTGTAAGAATGTTTTGATAGTTATCATGCATCTGTAGTGGGATTTCAAACCATATGAGCTAAAACCTTGCAGATGAAATTTTGAAGTCTGGATCTCGTTGGGTTATTGTTTATGGTTAAGTTCTTAATCGTGGTATCCATTGTCATATGTAGTTGTTTGGCCCTTAAAAAATTGTCTCTTCGGGTAATAGTTTAATCTTTGGCAACATTTAATTTATATATCTTGTAAACTATTTTTGAAGGGATATATTTGTAATTTGTTGATGTTGTTGAATGTTAAGTTAGTAACAAACTAGTTTTTTGTAACATTGAGGTCTTTGGAAGATCTTAGCTTAAAGATCCACGAAAGAGCTTGCTTGGCTCAAACTGAATTATAGTTTTACTTGGAGCCAAGCTGGTCATGCTCACAAGTCAGCTTTGCTCATTGGCTAAAGCTC
The DNA here is from genome assembly GCA_001598015.1 of Dorcoceras hygrometricum. Classification (NCBI taxonomy): domain Eukaryota; kingdom Viridiplantae; phylum Streptophyta; class Magnoliopsida; order Lamiales; family Gesneriaceae; genus Dorcoceras; species Dorcoceras hygrometricum. Next base: position 5,135 of record KV011946.1, on the reverse strand, counting down.
GGCACTATAAGCAACATTATGACAAAACAATATGAGAATGTCAAGGTATTTGAGGTTTAACTCATGTTTCCACCAATGCAAACCTGCCCAAAATTGTTTAATCATTTTGACTGATGTTACACAGAGCTTGGATATAGATTCTCAAGAATTTTCTTGATGATTTAGTGAAGCTTGTAGGATATTGTATTTTGTTTGACTAATTTTTGACACCCTAGGACAAGTGACAATTAGAGAAACTTTTCAGAATCTCAGCAACTTATAGAGCTACAATACTTCAAATGTAGTACATTATGTTTCAAATTTTTGTTCTTAATCGCAGCAATTAATACTTTTCCAATCGACCTGTTCTTCTAGAGTATTTTTTGCCATTAAATTCATCTTGTTACTCTTGGAAAATTTGCCTTTCTGTAAACTGTACGTAGTGTTCTGGAACTCTGTTTATTTTTTGTTTCAGAAATAATTTTATTTTACTGCTTAATTACTCAGGGGAAAAAAATCCTTGTTATTGGGACCACAAGTGAAGTCAATTTCTTGGAATCTGTTGGTATTCGAGATGCATTCTCTGTCACCTACAATGTTCCAACTCTCAAGACAGAAGATGCCAAAAAGGTAAGTACCAGCAAGAGCCTCCTCTCAGTGGTCTATGTTATTTTTCCTAAAATTTGATTTGGAGAGTTGGGAAATACTGGACATTTAATTTTTAACACTTTGTTACAGCATGCGGTCCTGTGTTAATGACTTAATGTACACTTTTTCCCTTAGATTTAATGTTTAATTGATTCTAGATTAGCTTACATGTATGACAGCAAGCATGAGAACTGTTTACTAATGTTTTACTTCCTTACAGGTGTTACAGCAACTTAACGTATTTTCAAGTGATGATATCGATTCTGCTGCAGAAGCATTGAATGAGGTAAGTATTTAACCATGTATTTTGTGCTCTATTTTGTTAAAAACAATTGGGAAAATATTTATCATTCCAATTATCACTTTAGTAAACTAAATATAATTCTCTAGATTGAATGGATTGGAGCAGTATATTCATAGCATTAATCTTAAGCTCACGTTATGATTGCCCCCATTCTCTCAAATTTCATGGCACGAGGAGATAGTTTTAACACACTTAACGCCAGTCAAAATGTATGGTATATGTTGAGAAAGACGGTAGATTGGAAATAAAAACTGATACATGATTTTATTGTGTTCTAGATACCCATCAAGAAACTCTTTATGGTCGTCGAAATGGCTGCTCAGGGTGAACATGGTGGAGGTGCTGAAAGCATTTATTCTGGGAAAGAAAAAATCAACATTTCACATTTCTATGATTGCCTTCAGGATATAGTGCGGTATTAGTACACACCACACTGCCTCGACAAATATCTCCATTGATGCCGCGATTTCCTTTTTGTCACATCATGCATCAGATTTTCTACTTCATTAAGATATTGAGATTTTTTATTTCTTTCTCTACCGTGATTTGTGAGAATACCATGATGTCATTGAGTTGATGTAATTTTTGTGGTGTTAATGTTAATTATGTACCTAGTTCGAAGGACAATATTGCATTGGACAAATCATTGAGTTCACCGTTTACCGTTTACAATGGTTCAAACACGCGTAAGTGTGTAGAAAAGCACAATGTAAGCGATTGGAGAGTGGAATTTAATTAATGACCAATTCCGAATATACTTGATAATAGATAAATTCAGCAGCTAAATTGAGTCCAGTTCAAATTTATAAAAACAAAATAGAGGGTAGAATTTAAATATCCAACTGTTTCAGCAATTTAAATTAGCATTCTTGTTTTGTTAAAAATTTAAATCAACGTTCCATTGAATAAAACTCAACGCAACTACCACAGGCAAAAGGATGAGGTTGTGTAATAGGTTGGAGCGGGTTCATTTAAGAAACTATGATCCGGTTCGGTTTTATTTGAAAGGGATGGAGTTAGACATTTCGTTTTTTAAAAAAATGGAGTGGGTTTATAAGATTGGTTAAAAATAATATTATTTTAATATTTATTTTTTATTGGTTGATTTGCTATATTCGCATTAACTACACCAACCACCAAACCCACGGGACAGAAGAAGACAACTTCTTCGATGGATTATGTTTTTTGTTGTTGTGAATTTTTCTTTTGTTTTGTTCTCTCGAAAAAAAACCAAGGAATATTCGCAGAAAAGATCAAAAGAAAGAGTAAGTAGTATAAGAGTAAGTAGTTTTTAAAAAGCTTATGGGCTGGAGTCATCACGTTGGGTCGTTGATAATGTTAGTTGGAGTCTTTGGTCAATTTGCATGTTGTTGGGTCGAGTTCCATCTTTAGCTGGGTGAAATCACATCATTTGTTGGGTTGATAATGTTGGGTCGAGTCTTCGGTCAATTTTCATGTTGTTGGGTCGAGTTCCATCTTGAGCTAGGTCAAGTCACATCGTTTGTTGGGTCGAGTTTTTTGTTGATGGCTTTGGGTCGAGAGTTTATTGATTTATGGGTCGGTTCATTGATGTTTGGGTCAAGTTTGATATATCTAGATCGAGTTCGATTACTTTGAGTTGAGTTTGATAATTTGTGGGTCGAGTTCGATTACTTTGGGTTGAGTTCGTTACTTTCTGGGTCGAGTTTTTGTTTTGAGTTAAGATTTTGACGATATTTTGCTGAATCATGCCATCTAACATATTTTATATATTTTTGTTGATTATGCCAACCATCATCATTTTTGAGTATGACGACGAATGAAAAGTAACAAAGATGTTGCATTTAGATGATGTCCATGGTCTAGTGGTAAGTGGGAGCGATTCGTGTTGATTGTGAAATTTGGTCGATCGAATATTTATAAGCTGAGATATATAAGATTATGGATCTAGTTAGCACAAAACGGTTGTGAATAAATTATTAACCGAATGTGAGACACTTATTTGCCCAATATATATTAAGAATGTCAATGATTTGAAAGCTTACTTCTATTTGGATGTGTGAAAGACAGGCCTGTGCTCCACGAAGAAGTTGAACATAGTATCACTGGTATTTCTGAAGTTGGAATGAATATTTTGTGAAACGTAAAATTGGGTGATGGATCTTTGGTTGATGGAACTGTGGGCGGTGGCAACGTGAAAGAACACTATGACGAATATTTTGATCGAAATATTGTCTCTATTGTGGTGTCCACATACGTAAATGTTTGTTTATTTTAGAATACAGTGACTGAGTTCGATCAAGAAAATGATGTGGAACACGTTGTGGTGCGATTGGATAATGTGGAGCATATTCTTATGCAACCGGATGAGCTTCACGTGTGACTTAGTAGTGATATATATTCGTTCATTGGTGGTTTTAATTTGTACGTTAGTCAGGAGTTCTCAATTAAGGCTCCTGCGCAAAAGAGTTATCTAAAATTGCTTTGAACTCCTATTTCGAATTTGAAAGTGTCAAATCTTCTCCAAGTATATGTTAGAGCAGATGCCCAACTAGCCAACTTATGGCGTGTGGGTTTTATTGACTCTTTGTATAACGATCTTTATTTATGAAATTCGTATTTCTTTATGGCATTCTTTATTTTCATTATGCTATAATGTTAACAATTGTGTTGGATAAAGACCTAGAATGCACCATAGTGTATGTTAGATGTGATAGTGGATATGATGGCTATCATGAAACACATCTAATAGTCACTGTGTATTCTGAACTCGTTCCTAGTCGATTGGGCCATCAAAAT
>KV011945.1:13618-29638 GCA_001598015.1 Dorcoceras hygrometricum | reverse complement strand
AATGTCCTGCTTTATTATGTATGATATACGATGAAATATGTTACGATTGATGTATGAATCATGTTTTACGATCATTCATGCACGCATGTTTTGAAGTTATTTTACTATACATACATGCTTGCATGGATTTTATTATATGTACCTTGCTATTATTCAGATAGAGCATGCTGAGTCTTTAGGCTCACTAGGTTTAAATGGTGTAGGTGATGACCCTGTGGATTTTATGCCGACCGGCGGTGAGGACCTTTGAGCGCCCGTCGCAGCTGTTGTCCCGTGACCACTATGACGTCTTCATTTTATGTTCTGAAACAGTTTCAGATATTTTCTTTTTAGTTTTGTTCAGTTTTTCCGCACTTTTATTTACTCTGATTTTTTTTAAGGAAAAAGGAATGATGTGATTTTTGAGATATTTATCCTATTTATGTTTTAAAGAAATGTTGAGACAAATGTTTTTACAGGGGACGAGCCATAATTTTAAAGATTGTTTATTCCGTATTTTATTTTTTAAAAAAAAAAAATTTCTAGAGTCTGGTTCGTTTCAGGAAATCTTCTTTCGACCAATTACAATCCTGAATTCTAATTATAAGAACATCAACATTAGAAAATTTATTCTTGCTTAACATGACGACAGTAAAAGTCAAATTAAATTAAATTTCGTCCTTGAAATTAATGTAGCTATTTCGGATCTCAGGGTGTTAGAATTCTACCCCCTTAAATTAAATTTCGTCCTTGAAATTTGACTTATCGAATAACTCTGGTATAGGTTGCTCATATCCACCTCGGTCTCCCACGTTTCCTCCTGCTCAGTGTGGGTTACCCTTAATCATTTTAATGACCTTGTTCTTCAATCTCTTCTCCTTCCTCTGAAGAAATCTCACCCGCTTCTCCTCGTAATACAAGTTGGGTGCTCACTGTAGCGGCTCGTAACTCAGCACATGTGAGGGGTTTGACATGTACCTTCGAAGTGTAGACACATGGAACACATTATGTACAACTGATAGGTGTGGTAGTAGTACTACTCGGTACGCTAATGTGCCCTCTCCAATATTTCAAACCGTCCAATGTACCTTGGACTCAACTTTCCCTTCCTACCAAACCTCATCACTCCCTTCATTGGAGCCACTTGAGAAACACGTGGTCTCCCACTTCTAATCTCAACTCCCGATGATGAGTGTCAACATAGCTTTTCTGTCTACTCTGTCCCGTACTCATCCTATCCAAACTTTATTGATGACCTCGGCGGTCTGTCTAACAATATCGGGGCCCAAATCATCTCCCTCACCCACGTCATCCCAATGGATTGGTGATCTGCACTTGCGTCCATATAAAGCTTCATATGGATCCATCTCTATTGAAGCCTGGTAACTTATTGTAGGTGAAATCGGCCAGTGGAAGTTTCAAATCCCAGCTCCCTGCATAATCTATCACGTTAGCACGCAGCAAACCCTCAAGAGTTTGGATCATCCTCTCTGACTGACCGTCTGTATGGGGGTGCAAAGCTGTGCTAAAGGAGAGTTTGGTACCTAGGGCTCGATGTAAACTCCTCCATAATCCAGAAGTGAACCATGGAGCTCTATCTGTCACAATAGAAACCAGAATGATGTGGAGTCTAACGATCTCCCTGATGTACAATTCAGCATACTTGTTTAGGTTGTAAGTCGTATTTCCTGGCAGGGATTGAGCTGACTTAGTGAGACGATCAACTATAACCCAAATAGAATTGAATCCCTGCAGCGTCCTCTGTAAACCCATAATAAAATCCATCGCGATGTTCTCCCATTTCCACACTGGTATAGGAAGTGGCCTCAACATCCCTATTGGTCGCTGAAGCTTTACTTTCACCTGCTGGCAGGTTAGGCGCTTCGAAACAAACTGTGAGAACCTGAAATTTCTAACATCTATTCAATTAAATTATTATTTTATCGTGTTTTTATTCTACATGAATAACAAGGTTTTGAATTCCAAATTAAATTCACACAATAAGTAACCATTATGTAGCCAATTAGTGTCTAATTATAACCATAAAGCGGTGATTAATGGTCATAAAAGGTGACCCTTCAAATTCCCCAACCTCTCATTTATATAACATGTTGGGGAACCGCGGCGGATCCAGATCACGCCTCCCGGCGAGGCAGCGGAAGAACAAAATTGGGCCGGGAGACGATCAATACAATTCTAAAATCATGCAAGCTATGAACCATTCATAGGGGGTTTGATTGATTACCTTGCTGTCAACTCGTGCCTGGCTCCGACCAGTTTCGCGAGGAAACCGTCACTTCACGGTAGGCGGTGGTAGATTACGTCAATCAGGTCCACGACCGGAAGCGAGAATCCTTCTTCAGCCTACACTAGAAGGCCTGACGAGATCGGCGCGAACGGATTCTCCTCGTCAAGTTGGCTGGAACGAATTTCGGCGAAGCGAGGCGGCAGCGGCGCGTGAGACACGGCGGCGGCGGCGGCTTTTGGAGGAGAGGAGGGGCGGCCACTTTTGAGAGCTAGGGTTATGGTTTAATGAATTGTGTAGTCTTTTTGATTTAGTCCTAAGTCTACCTTAAGTAGACTTAATGATGGACTTGGACCGGCCCAACGGGCCCGGGTCCAACGGATGAACATTCGGTTCATCCCCATCACTGTGACTTCATCATAACTCCGATCGCCGATCAGATCGGATCGATCGACTCAGTTTCCAAAACTGAATACTATGATCTGAAAAACTATTTTTCAGAACCCCAGTGCAAAATGACCGTTTTGCCCCTCAACAGCGGAAATCACGATTCTCCGATCGCCGATCAGATCGGATCGATCGACTCAGTTTCCAAAACTGAATACTATGATCTGAAAAACTATTTTTCAGAACCCCAGTGCAAAATGACCGTTTTGCCCCTCAACAGCGGAAATCACGATTTGACCCCTGTTGACTTTTAGGAAGTCGCACTCCCCAAAATCCTCTTCCTTTGCTCAACACATTGAGCTCAGTATCCGTGCGAGAATCTCGAATCCAGTACTTGTGTGACCCTCAATGGTTCAGGGATACAGCTAGCCGTGGGCCCACAACCATTGCGAGTCCGGAATCACAATTCCGGACTTGCCCATCGGATCATGGTAAGAGCGTCTAGCAACATCGCCCCATGATCCCCTAGGTATCACTGATAGTGCCTGCAAGAACCAGTTGGTCGTGGTTAGCGTACAGTACGGTCCTTTCAATCCATATATCCCGATCAGATCAACGACCATTGGTAAATCGAGAGTCGCTAAATATCAGATAGCTATGCATACATCTTGGAGATCGAATAGTGACATCGCGAGTGTAACTTGGTAAACCCATTTACCTAAAACGCTTCTAGTACTCTGGCCAGAGATTTATACACTATTATCCCCTCAGAAGCATAGGATATCCACGCATGTCTGCGAGCGGTGAATCCTCGACAACGATACATCGACTCCTACATGCATCGGGGTCTCACCCAATCCCGCCGCTTGATGACCCCAAGTGAGTTGGCAAACGAGTCAAAGTGAGATGCCTATCATGTAGAGTCTCAATGACATTTCGAGTCGTGAGGACTAATCAGTACAACCAAGACCTCGGACTTATCCACTCGACAAATGGTAACCACTTGGAAAGTCCGAACGAGGGTAGTTCGATAGATCACCAGGTCACTATCTATCTGCATGCTCAGAACATCACAATGTTCCTACCAATGAAACATGGTACCTCACATCGCAGATACTAGTCTCGAGCTCGGGCGGCCTTATCCTCATTTTGATGGCCCAATCGACTAGGAACATGTTCAGAATACACAGTGACTATTAGATGTGTTTCATGATAGCCGTCATACCCATTATCACATCTAACATACACTTTAGTGCATTCTAGGTCTTTAATCAACGCAATTGTTAATCATCATACAACACAATGAAAGTAAAGAATGCCATATGAATAAATGCGAATATCATATATATAAAGATTGTCATATACAAGAGTCTATAAACCCACATGCCACAAGTTGGCTAGTTGGGCATCTACTCTAACATAACACACTTCAAAGATGAAGATATTCACTGTATAAACATCAATAAATCCTGTTAAAATCGTTCAAGAGGCAGACCCATTTCAAAAACAAGAGGTTGATGTTTTGAGTATTCCAGCATCAATCTCAAGGCTTACTGTCCGGAACCTATTGCCACTGCTCCAGTTCTTAGAATCCGATCTCCACCGTCCAGAGTTTGCTCCTCTATGTTCTAAATACTAGGTAAAAATTTCATAACTAATACAATGGTTACATTTCCGTAAATCAAATTCACAAGAATGCTGCACAGATTACATGTGAGGAAACTGCAGCTTCTGTTTATCATCCTAAACTGATTTCTAATTTTAAAGTCATGGGCCAAGTCATGTTTAGGGTTAGATGTCATTTTAATGTTAAGTCTAGGCTTTTGGGCTTAGAATTGGTGGGCAGGGTACCTGAACTAGTCCTTGACCGGATAGAAAATGTAGAAGCCCGTGAATATATATTTAATTATATATGTAGTATTTTTTATATGATAATGTTTTAATGAAGAACTAAATATATATTGACGGGCTAAGTCTTTTAAATTGCATGTTTTTATAAAATGCACGCATCATGAAAGTATATGAAAATGTCAAGGAATGAAAGAAAAGAAAAATATTTTTTGAGGGATTGAAGTGATATGTGGCAAGTTTACGATGGGCGAAGTCGGGATACCGGGCCCAAGGTGCCCCTGTTCATGTATTATGAGCTTATGGATCCATGTGTTCACGGTATGGTGAAGTGGTAGCATAGAGGTGTGAGGGATCCCGAGATAAGGTCGGGTGAACCGCATCGCCGCGTACGTTGGTTCTTAGATTGATCAATTGCTTATGTTATGGCTCACACTTCATGGATACTACTCACACGCCCTTTTACGTTACGTTATGCTATGTCATGCCTTATTATATGCTATACGATGACGATATGATATGACTGTTTTATGAATCATGTTTTATGATCATTCATGCACGCATGTTTTGAAGTTATTTTACTATATGGATGTGCTTGCATGCGATTTTATTATATGTACCTTGTTATTATTCAGATAGAGCATGCTGGGCCTTTAGGGTCACTAGATTTAAATGGTACAGGTGATGATCCTGATGATTTTATGCTGACCTCAGATATTATTATCAATCTCATAGAAATAATGTTGAGAAAAATGTTTAAAGGGGACGAGCCATACTTTTAAAGATTATTTATTCCGCACTTTATTTATTTTAAAAAAAAATTCTAGAGTCCGGTTCGTTTCAATGATTGTTCATTCTATATTCTGTTCTGTATCATTCGAGCACTTGTTCGTGTCAAATTCGTGTTGTGATTCATGCTAGTGCTGATATGAATCGAATTGATATGTGAATACATAATTCTGCACTCTGAATCATATGATATGATTAAGGCCTCGCCCCCTTATAGGAGTAAAAATTAGGGACTGATCAGTAGTACCCAGAATTCTGCACTCTGAATCACTATATGATTAAGGCCTCGTTCCCTTAGAGGAGTAAAAATTAGGGACTGATCAGTAAAACATGAAATTCGAGAAATATCAGTGCTACTTGTTCTCTGCTCTGTTCAGTGTTCTAAATGTTCCAAGTTCAGTTCAGTTGTATATATATGTATATTTTTGTTATGCTCGAATGGTTCCCCCACTTGCTGAGTGTTTCCGCAAACACTCACACTTTATTTTTCCACCCAGATAAAAATGAAGAACGGATTGAAGAAGATGAAAAAGACATGTTTTAGGGCTGGTGAAGACTTATTTAATTCTTGTTCTTTCGCTTCCGCATTTCTGTTATTCAAGTTATAAAGACAATCATTTTGATTATGTAATAGACTGGTTTTGAGCTGCACTAGAGGCTTGATGTTTTGCAATGAATAATTATTAAACATCGCCGATGTTAATGTCCAGGCCCGTTCTCGGGACGTGACATTTTAGTGGTATCAGAGCAAACCAGGCTTATAATCCGACTGGAAAGTTCGAGCAGAAAGAGTTCTGATTTCATCCGAAGGAATAAGTTTTACAGAAAGATCATCTTTATTCGGAAAGCTAAATTTCTTCCTGGATTTTTTTACGGAAATCTCAACTTTATTCAAACATTTATATCTCTTTCGAAATTTCAATTTGATCCGGAAATTTCAATTTCTTCCAAACTTCCTATTCATCCGAAAGTTCATTTCATCCGATTTTCTGATTTCATTCGTAAAGTTCAGTTCCATCCGAAAATTTTGGTGTCATCCGATTTTTTTTGGAATCTTTTACTTTTTCTGGAAAATTTTCCTCTATTTGGAAATCTTCTATTCCATCATCTAGAATTCATGAGATTCTTCATCGATAAATATTTTTTTAATCCGGATAAACTTTTACTTCACGCGTAAAGTTCAGTTCCATCCGAAAATTTTGGTGTCATCCGATTTTTTTTGGAATCTTTTACTTTTTCTGGAAAATTTTCCTCTATTTGGAAATCTTCTATTCCATCATCTAGAATTCATGAGATTCTTCATCGATAAATATTTTTTTAATCCGGATAAACTTTTACTTCACGAGATAGATTTCTTTGATATGTTTGAGTTATTTTCTCTAGAAGAATTTCTTTATCCGGTTGCGTTTTTTTTTCCATTCATTTTCTCGACCAGAATCTTCTTCTTCATGTAAACAAATCCGTACAGCTTACATACATGAAATAAATCTAGAAATCCCCGATTATTATTTCATCATCACTTTTTCCATAAAATGATTCATTTTTCTTCGCACCCATCCTTCAACCACCATTCATATGAAGCAGATAACATTTAACAATCAAACTCGAGTGATTCGTCACCCTAAACAATACATATACGCGAACCGAATACCATCAAGGAGGAGCGGGAGATCACAGTTAACCACATCCCTCAGAAGATTATAATAACTCAAGTTTCGAGGACGAAACTTCTATTGAGGTGGGGAGGATGTGAGAACCTGAAATTTCTAACATGCTATTCTATTAAATTATTATTTTATCGTTTATTTTTATTCTACATGAATAACAAGGTCTTGAATTCCATATTAAATTCACACAATAAGTGAAACGAACCGTACTCTATAATTTTTTTTTAAAAAAATCTTGTGCGGAATAACTAATAGGTATGGCTCGTTCCCTTTTAAATCATTTTCTCAAAAATAATTGAAGCAGAAATAAATAAATATTTTAAAACATAAAATCACCCAAACTGTTTGAAAACCAAACCGAGTAAAAGTACTGAACATGAACATGCTAAAAATCAATATCTAAAAAGCGTATCATATCAAAGATAAACATCAATGCGGCAACGGGGTACAGCTGCAGCTGGCGCTCAGAGGTCCTCACCGCCAGTAGGGATAAAATCCACAAGGTCATCACCTGCACCATTTAAACCTAGTGAGCCTAGAGGCTCAGCATGCTCTATCTTTTAAAATAGCAAGGTACATACTAATAAAACCACATGCAAGTACATACGTGTAATAAGATAACATCAAATCATGCATGCATGTATGATCTTAATGGTTCGTAACGTATCATAACAAAACATAATCATATCATACATAGTAAGGCATGACGTAACATAACATAAAAACGTATGAGTCGCATCTGTGAAATGTGAGCGGGCGTATGACTAATCAGTCAAAAAAACCAACGTACGTGACGGTGCGATTCACCCGACCTTACCTCGGGATCCCAACTAGCTCCTATGCCACTTCACCATGTCGTGATCACATGGATCCATAGGCTCATAATACATAAACAGGGGATCCCCGGGCCCGGCTACCCGGCTAGCTCCCATCGTAAACTTGTCACAAGTCACTTCAATTCCTTGGGTTTTCTTTTAAAAGAACATGCCTTTACCGTTTCATGAAACATTCATGATGCGTGCATTAAATCATGCAATTTCAAAGCTTAGCCCGTCAATATATATTTAATTCTTTCCTTTAAAACATTTTCGTACATAACATACTACATATATAATTAAATAAATATTCATGGGCTTCTACATTTTCTAATTCGGTCAAGGACTGGTTCAGGAGCCTGGCCCACTACTTCTAAGCCCAAAAGTACCTAGGCTTATCTTAAAAATTGAACTTGGCCTAATACATGACTTGGCCCATAACATAAAATTAACCTTTAAAATTCCCAATATACTCCAATTTTGACTTTAAAAGCTTCAAAGGCCAATTTTGACTAATTTAAAATCAATTGACCAATTTTGACTAATTAAATCAATTGACTAATTTTGACTAAATTAAAAAATCCAATAACCTCAATTTTGACTTTAAAAACTTAAAATAGAGAATTAGGTCCAAATTAATTAAAAGTTTGACCAAAATATTTGACTTTAAAAGATTTGATCAAAAATCTTAAAATTGGACCTTCATCTTTAAAATTAAAATATCGGTCCAGAATTGAAATAACTCGGATCATATTTAATATATTTTGACTCGACACTCGACTAACCGACATGGTCCAATCAAACCGAACCGACCGGTCCCATTGAACCGAACCAACCACCACACCAACCCTAGTCCTAGCGCCGCCCAACCCCCATGCATGCCGCAACTTCAACCGCTCGCTCTCCATGATCCGGCCGCCCATGGCCGGAGCCCCGCCAGCTGGACCACTCCCTGGTCCAGTCGATCCTTCTCGAACCAGCCATGGTCCATGCTACAACCGCACAAGGGCGCACGAGCTGCAAGAAGGCGACGCAAGGGCACGGTCGGGCGGCGCACGCACCATGCGACTCTCCTTCGAAGCGTGGCTCAACCAGGGTGTTCTAGCCTTCCCAACTCATCTAGGGACCAGTATTCCATGGCCGTGACACGAGCCATGACCCCTTGAACCTTCCTAAACGGGAGCAACACAAGAAAAGGGGTTAAACGTGAATGGAAAATATGGATCATGCATGGATATCAAACACTTGTGCATAGATCTACATAAATCACATAAAAATCATGCATTTTACGTTAAAAACAATTTACTATGGTGTAAATGGTGAGAAAAGGAATCGATATTACATGTCTGGCTTGGAGAAAGATGAGATCTGCGAGTTACAGACGTGTAGGACGCGAACCACTTTGGATCGCCAAAAACCTTGAATATTCGATGGGGGTTGCTTGAGGAAGGAGAGGATGGCTACTTTGCAATGGAGGAGGTTAGGTTTTTCCAAAGTTGTGATTTGAAATAATGAGGGTGACAAAAATGACCCCTAAGGTTTAATTAAGAAAAATAAAAGGGATTTTTACAAGCTTGCTCTCCACTAATTTGAAATATTGATTAACTTGGCTTTAAAAATGTTTTATTTCCGTAATTAAAGGCCTCCCCAATTTTAAAAAGCAATAAAGTTCAATAAGACAGCCCGTATAGGCGAAAAACGGGTTCCCCTAAAAACTAATCATAAAAACCCCACTTTTGAAAATTCGTTGCTTAAAAATAATAAAATTATTCTTAAAAATCTAAGACTTAAAAATATCAAATTATTTTCATCTCGGTCGTCCCTAGTCTAGTCCACGCGTCCGGAACTCAACAGGCTACAAACATGACATGCACACCATGCAACATAAAATCATAAATAAATCACATAAAATGGCATGTAATCATCTAAAATTATTATCCCCCTAGTCAGGGTGAAAGTAGTCTTCACCGGTAAGAAATACGCTGACTTGGTGAGTCTGTCCACAATCACCCATATCACATATACCATCTGGGACTCCTGGGCAATCCTACCACAAAATCCATCATAATATGCTCCAACTTCCACTCGGGAATAGGGGTTGGCTGCAACAACCCTGCCGGTCGCTGATGCTCTGCCTTGACATGCTGACAAGTCAAGCACTCAGATACAAATCTCCCGATGTCCTTCTTCATCCCCGACCACCAATACAGTGTCTGCAAATCTCTGTACATCTTCGTACTTCCTGGGTGGATGGAGTACGTCGATGCATGCGCCTCTGCTAAGATCTCAGCTCTGAGCTGCCCAGTACTCGGCACCCACATACGACCTCTGAACTGTGAGAGCTGCTAAACTCATCGCACACCTCCTGAATAAAACTCCAGTCCAAACCTCTGTATCTCAGCCTTTAGTGGTCTCTCAACTGACAAACATGCCACTACTGCAGTCTTCCGGCTCAAAGCGTCTGCCACCACATTAGCTTTACCCGGATGGTAGCTAATGTCATAGCATAGTCCTTCACCAACTCTAGCCATCTGCACTGCCTCATGTTCAGCTCCTTCTGGGTGAAGAAGTACTTGAGGCTCTTGTGGTCGGTGAAAATCTGACACTTCTCACCATACAAGTAGTGTCTACAAATCTTCAGAGCGAACACTACTGCTGCAAGCTCCAGATCGTGCGTCGGATAGTTCTGGTCATAACTCTTCAGCTGTCTTGATGCATAAGCAATAACCTTTCCTCCTGCATCAGAACTGCACCAAAACCTCTCAGGGAAGCATATGTGTACACTACAAACTCCTCATGATCCACCAGAATAGCTAACATTGGTGTTGAAGTGAGGGCCTCCTTCAGCTGATCAAAGCTCCTCTGACACTCAGGACTCCACACATACTTCGCATTATTCTTGGTCAGGGCTGTCAAGGGCGCTGAAATCGAAGGGAAGCCCTTGATAAACTTGCGGTAGTATCCTGCTAACCCCAAGAAACTGCGAATATCTGCTACATTCCTCGGATTCCCCAGTTCTGAACTGCCTCCACCTTCGATGGGTCGACTGAAATCCCATATCTCGACACAATATGCCCCAAGAATGCCACCTACTCCAGCCAAAACTTGCACTTGCTGAACTTGAAATACAATATGTGCTCCCTCAACGTCTGCAAGGCTGTCTGCAAGTGCTGCCTATGCTCTTCCAAGCTCCTCGAGTAGACCAGGATGTCGTCGATGAATACTATAATGAACTGATCGAAATACTATCCGAATACCCTGTTCATCAAATCCATGAAAATCGTTGGGGCATTCGTCAGGCCAAACGGCATCACCAAGAACTCATAGTGTCCGTAACGTGTCCGAAAAATAGTCTTGGACTCGTCCTCCTCTCTAACCCTCAACTGATGGTAGCCAGATCTCAAATCAATCTTCGAGAACACCAAATCTCCCTGAAACTGATCAAATAAATCCTCTATCCTCGGGAGTGGGTACTTATTCTTCAGTGTAACTCTGTTCAGCTCCCGGTAGTCCATACACAATCTCATGCTGCCATCCTTCTTCTTCACAAACAAAACTGGCGCAACCCATGGAGAAAAGCTAGGGCGAATTAATCCCTTATCGAGAACCTCCTGAATCTGCTCCTTTAGCTCCTTCATCTCGGTAGGAGCCAAATGATACGGTGCCTTATAGATAGGCATTGTACCTGGCATCAGCTCGATAGAAAACTCCACCTCTCGCTCCGGCGGAACTCCAACTACATCATCAGGGAAGACATCTGAAAAATCCCTGACTACCTTCACATCAGACAGTGAAGGGCCTGCTGAATCTCCTGTAGCGGTGAATCTCCTATAGCGGTAACACTGGCCAAGAATGCCTGACATCCGATCTCAACTAGCTTCCTGGCATGTAGAAAAGATAACTCCAACTACATCATCAGGGAAGACATCTGAAAAATCCCTGACTACCTTCACATCAGACAGTGAAGGGCCTGCTGAATCTCCTGTAGCGGTGAATCTCCTATAGCGGTAACACTGGCCAAGAATGCCTGACATCCGATCTCAACTAGCTTCCTGGCATGTAGAAAAGATATTAATCTGGGCCTACGCGGTCTCCTCGCTGCCTCAAATAAGAAGGCCTCCTGCCCTTGCGGCCTGATAGTGACTGTCCTCCACTGAAAATCGATCACCGCTCAAAAATCTGTCAACCAATCCATACCTAGGATGAGGTCGAATCCCGACATCGACAAAACGACCAAATCCGCTCTGATCGCATGATCCTGGAACGTCATCGTCAATCCCTGCATAACGCTGATCGTCGTCAACTCCTCTCTTGACGGAACCGTCACGTCGAGAGCTACCCCCAAGCTCTCCGTAACGATACCCATCCTCTGTGTGAACGCACTCGAAATACACTAGTGGGTCGCCCCTGAGTCTAGCAAGGTGAGGGTAGTGACACCTAGCACACGAATCTCGCCTGAAACAGAAACGTCACACAGGTACACGTTTATGATCAAACAAAATCCCAAAAAGCAGTTTAGATACCTAAGATATTTCTAAGTTCGCTATTCCTATCCGTCTAAGTTCTCAAGGCAAGTTATAGAAGATCGACAGTTCTTACTAATATCAACTTAGCAATTAAGGCAACGAATTACCTAGCAGTGCTCTATTTAGCATGCAATTCTAAAACACCCCAAAAGCCAACATGTCAAAGCACGAAAATGACATAAATTTAAAATGGAATACCTGTGAGCAATGTCATGTCCGGATCTGCAGCCTCTGCCTGCATCACGAAAACACGACCCGTGGCTTGTCTCCTCTTAGAGAAATCCCTAGAAATATGCCATGGCTCCTTGTAGTGATAGCACTTGCCTGATCCAGCCATGCATGGTCCTGGATGCTGCTTACTGCACTCCTTGCAGATCGGTGTCCCTCCAGGTCTAGGGGCGCTGGCCTTCTGCTGTTCTTGTTGGGAAAGCTGTGGCGGATCCGGATCCCGTCTCCCGACGGCGCAGCGGAAGATTAAAAATAGCGCCGGGAAACGTTCAATACAATGAAAACAACACTATAAACCATTCATAGGGCGTTTCTCGGGGTGTTACCTTGCTGGCGACAGGCGCCTGGCTCCAACCAGAATCACAGGGAGACTGGCTCTTCACGGTAGGCGGCGGTAGATTACGTCTAATCAAGTCCACGACCGGAAGCCAGGTTCCTTCGTCAGCCTGCACTAGAAGGCCTGACGAGATCAGCACGGACGGAAACTCCTCGAAAAGTTGGCCGGAACAAATTCCGGCGAGGGGCGGCGGCGGCGGCGACGATGGTGGTGGCCGGCGGCGGCGGCTTTGGGAGAGGAGGGGCGGCCGAAACCTTAGAGTTGGAGGCTAGGGTTTTGTTATGATTCTTGTGTGTGATTAAGCCCTAACCATCTTAATTAAATTAAGTTGGTAGATGGGCTTGAACCGGCCCATTGGACTTGGGTCATACCCAGGTCCATATGAACATTCGGTTCATTTAAATCACCACGGTATCATCATAACTCCGATCGTCGATCAGATCGGACCGATCGACTCAGTTTCCAAAATTGAATATTATGATGCAAAAAACGATTTTTCAGATACCTAGTCCAAAATGATCGTTTTGCCTCTCAACAGCGGGAAATCACGATTTGACCCTGTTGACTTTTAGGAAGTCGCACTTCCCAAAATCCTCTTCCTATGCTCAACACATTGAGCTCAGTTTCCATGCGGGAATCTAGAATCCAGTACTTGTGTGACCAGTCAGGGATACAGCCAGCCGTGGGCCCAAAACCATTGTGGCTCCGAAATCACAATTTCGTACTTGCCCAACGGATCATGGTAAAGCGTCTAGCAACATCGCCCCATGATCCCCTAGGTATCACTGATAGTGCCTGCAAGAACCAGTTGGTCGTGGTTAGCATACAGTACGGTCCTTTCAATCCATATATCCCGATCAGATCAATGGCCATTGGTAAATTGAGAGTCGTTAGAGATCCGATAGCTATGCATACATCTTGGAGATCGAATAGTGACATCGCGAGTGTAACTAGATAAACCCATTTACCTAAAACACTTCTAGTACTCTGGCCAGAGATTTATACACTATTATCCCCTCAGATAGCATAGGATATCCACGCATGTAAGCGAGCGGTGAATCCTCGACAACGAAGCATCGACTCTTACATGCATCGGGACCTCACCCAATCCCGCCGCCTAATGACCCCAAGTGAGTCGGCAAACGGGTCAAAGTGAGACGTCTATCATGTAGAGTCTCAATGACGTTTCGAGTCGTGAGGACTAATCAGTACAACAAAGACCTCGGACTTGTCCACTCGACAAATGGTAACCACTTGGAAAGTCCGAACGAGGGCAGTTCGATAGATCACCAGGTCACTATCTATCTGCATGCTCAGAACATCACAATGTTCCCTACCAATGAAACATGGTACTTCACATCGCAGATACTAGTCTCGAGATGGCCCAATCGACTAGGAACTAATTCAGAATACATAGTGACTATTAGATGTGTTTCATGATAGCCGTCATACCCACTATCACATCTAACATACACTATGGTGCATTCTAGGTCTTTATCCAACACAATTGTTAACATTATATAAACATAACGAAGATAAAGAATGCCATAAACAAATGCGAATATCATATATAAAGACTGTCATATACAAGAGTCTATAAACCCACACGCCACAAGTTTGCTAGTTGGGCATCTACTCTAACAATCTCCCACTTGCCCTAAAGCCAACTACTCATCAGACGCAGTCCCACTGTTTCGCGATGTTTTTCAAACAACGGTCCTGGCAAGGGCTTCGTAAGTGGATCATCAATGTTGTCCGTAGAGGCGACTCTCTCAACTGCTATGTCACCTCTAGCCACAATATCCCGGATTATGTGGTATTTCCTCAGTATATGTTTGGATCTTTGGTGAGACCTAGGCTCCTTTACTTGCGCAACGGCATCCGTGTTGTTGCAGTACACCGGGACTGGACCAACTCCATCAGGAATGACGCCCAACTCTTGGAAGAAATTCCTTATCCAAACCGCCTCCTTAGCAGCAGCTGATGCTGCGATGTACTCAGCCTCAGTGGTTGAATCCGCGATGGTGTCTTGCTTGGAACTCTTCCAAGAGACAGCACCTCCATTGAGCATGAATACAAATCCAGAGGTTGATTTCGAATCATCCACGTCACACTGGAAGCTAGAATCTGTGTAGCCTTCCAGTTTCAGTTCACCACCCCCATAGACCATGAACATATTCTTAGTCCTTCGTAAGTACTTAAGAATATCCTTCACAACCTTCCAATGCAATTGGCCGGGGTTGGCCTGGTAGCGGCTCGTGACACTCAGAGCATATGCGACATCCGGTCTAGTCGAGATCATGCCATACATAATGCTACCTATTGCCGAGGCATATGGCATACGTGTCATACTCTCTATCTCCTCATCAGTCTTCGGACACATAGACTTAGATAGAGTGACCCCGTGGCACATAGGTAGGTGTCCTCTCTTGGACTCTTCCATAGAGAACCTCTTAAGTATGGTATCGATGTAGGTGTCCTGGGTGAGTCCGAGCATCCGTTTCGATCTATCCCGATAGATCTGTATTCCAAGAATATAGGATGCTTCACCCATGTCCTTTATCGAAAATCTACTAGACAATCAGACTTTAGTTGACTGCAGCATTCCTACATCATTCCCAATGAGTAGAATGTCATCAACATAAAGTACAAGGAATGTCACAGCGCTTTTAACTACCTTCTTATAAACACATGGCTCCTCGGGATTCTTGATGAAACCAAATTCCTTAATTGTTTCATCGAATCTCAGGTTCCAACTCCTCGATGCTTGTTTGAGACCGTAGATCGATCTCAGAAGCTTGCATACCTTATGCTCACTTCCCACAGATGTGAAACCCTCAGGCTGCGTCATATAGATCTCTTCCTTAATGTTTCCATTATGGAACGCGGTTTTCTCATCCATCTGCCATATCTCATAGTCGTACCATGCGGCTATGGCTAATAAGATTCTAATTGACTTGAACATCGCGACTGGCGAGAAGGTTTCATCATAGTCAACACCTTGCCTTTGAGTGTAACCTTTCGCGACCAGTCGTGCCTTGTAGGTCATTACCTTACCATCAGGCCCAAGTTCCTCTTGTATACCCATTCAAGAGAAGAGTCCAAACTTGGTTAGCATGCATCGAGTCTAACTCAGACTGCATTGCTTCAAGCCACAAATTAGAAATCGGAAATTTGAAAGTTCTTGGATCAGATCCAA
>KV011942.1:3730-19437 GCA_001598015.1 Dorcoceras hygrometricum | reverse complement strand
TCATGCATAGCATCTGCATTTTATTCTTGCTGTTTATTGCTGATTTATAGTTGCTCTCCGTACTGGGGTTTGACCCCATGTCCCTCTAGGGCTTGGTTTGTTTTCCTTGCCTGTTGTGTTGTCCAGGTTATACAGCTGGTCGTGGTTCTGGCCCAGCTGGAGGTGCCCCAGGAGGTGGTTGAGTATCCCAGTAGCTTATAGCATATATTATGTATCAGTATTGTTAGCCAGGGGATGCCCTGTGCTTCGTCGATGTATTCAGTGATTAGAGTCTGATACTTGTGTTGTATGCTATATTGATTGGTTATGTTGGTTTTAAATAGCTGGGATATATTTTGAGTATCGTATTATTTTAAATTATATGTTTTAAACCGTCGGGCCTAAAAGCGAAAATTTTACCCACTTTTTGATAGCTTCCGCATGTGTTTATCTGTTGTGAGCACGGCCTGACAAAGCTCATGAGAGTGTGGGAGCTACCCACTCCATCCCATAGCAGCACAACCGAGAGTGTGGGAGCTACCCACTCCGTCTCATGCATCTTCAATAGAACTTTTCATGGTACTAACAGATCAGCAACAACAAGAGGCTAACAAAGGATTATCTCAATGTGAAATGTGTGTATGCAAACACTATCAGCTTGCAATAATCAATAACACAGCATGTGGAAACAACTTCAGTAATCACACGCATGCATAAAAACACAGTAGCTCAGGCACTATCATGCAATACTAGGCTTAGCAACTCAGATCACAGCCACAAATACGACAGCATCATACTCAAGGCAATCAGCGTGGCAACTCAGCACATGCACATCCAGCTACCGTAGCTCAGCATATAGCACAGATAGAACATGCATTACATAGCTCAGTGCAAGCATAAAGGGTTACAACTCATCACACGCACAACAAGGCTACGGCAGCTCAGCACATAACAACAACACGTTCACATGCTTAACTCAAAGATGTAAATACAAGCTCAAATTTGTACCTTGCTCAGATCTGACCACAAACCTCAGCACAGCTCATGGCTGAAAGCAGGATGCACTCACTTCTACGCTCAGATCTCGGCCAACAGCTCAGGCCACCAATTCCAAGCAAACCCCACAAGAGAGGTACATATCTGCCAAGACACCTAAGAAATCAGCTCGAGTTCAAGCACACAAAGCTCACGGCCGAAAGCCTCATAGTTCGGCTAGCCTAAACTCACATCATAAATCAAAACCCATCTCAAAGCATAACTATCGGTCGAAAACAACACTCAAGGCCATCGGAATCCAAGCTCAACAACCTCCGCTAGCAATCAAAACTCTATAAATGTGTTGGATTCTCAAGCACGACAGACTCCGTCGACCAATCCCAGACTCCGGGTGTAACGCTCCAAAATCCATAGGACCACATATATGAATCTTATTTATTTCAAGGGTCAAAATGCCAACTTAAATGTTAGCATAAGCTATTTTAAGCTGATTTTACTAATTTCAGAAATGAGGTACAACGCAGCAAGTTCCAGCAGATGTCACTCCAAGCGCAATACACGAGCAGATTTTAGAAATCAGTTGAAAATAATTTTAAGGAGAACAAAATGGTTTCTTTTAAAAAGTATTTATTAGATTTGCAAACTAAAATATTGAGAGGGAAATTTTACTAAAATTACTTTAGGTAAGGTGTGTCATGCTTAATGATTACACCTCACCTGCCACTAATCCCTCCCATACAATACTTGTTTTGAAGGAAAAGTTCATTTTCATTTACAAAAAGAAAACACTTTTGTGTTCCTCATTTCCAAAGAACCTCGTTGTGATTGCTTGAGGAGGAGAAACTCTGCAGGGATCAGCTGTTGTTGTAAAGCTCAGTTCAAAGGCAAGTAAAAGCTGATCCTTTGCTACACCAGTTGAAGCATATATTGATTTTCCCTATTTTATGGATCTACATGCCTGTATGATTAAAGTTATGTTTAATTTTATGTTTAAGAATATTTACGAATGATCAAGAAAAGAAAGATTTGGGTTCAAAGTTATGTTTTCTGCTTCAAATTTTTTCCCAGAATGTTTTAAGAAAGATTGAGGATGTTTAAAAGTACTGAGAAGTTCAGACTTGAGTCACGTATGTTCATAAATATTCTTCTTTATGGTGAATGGTAACATCTGAATTTGACTCTATATAATCGGAGATGCTAGTCGAATCAGAAACTAAGTCTGGTTTGATAGGCAGAACTGGTATCATAGATGTCGTTCGTGATGTTGCAACACCAAGTTCTTAGTCAGATTTGTTTTCCTATGTTAGCGACTAAATTTCATATTTAAATCAGAAGTTTTCATTTCAGATTTGTGTTTTCGCTACACATCTGATTTTGGTCAGATTTCGCATCATTAAATCACTTCACTACTGAGTTGATTACGATTATTCGTTGACATCTGAGTTGACCAACCTAGTTACGTTGACATCTGAGTTGACCAAGTCACACCTGTTTCTTTTCTAAACACTATTTCTATGGTGAGATCTGTTTCCCGCTAGCACTACAATTTCATAGTCAAATCTGTTTCATCGTTAGCGATGTAACTCCATAGTAGATCTGTTGTTTTTCACTAACGACAGTCCTTTTGTCATATCTGTTTCGACGTTAGCGTTACGACCCACATGAGGAATATATTTTCACAATAGAAATTTGTTTGCTTTCCAATACAGTTTCCTTTAGAGAAATCTGTTCTCATTTCAGCGATCACTTTCCTGTACTCAAATCTGATACTAAGTAATTTTTAAAATGGGAAGCGAGTTTTAAAAGAAGTGAACCCCGGTGTTTTCCAAATGAGATTTTAAAGAATATTTCCAAAGATAAGAGTTTAAAGGAATGAAAGTTTATTTCAAGGATTTATGGCATAGATAACAGACGATCATAAAGGAAGGGTGAGCAGCTGTCCAGATGTCAGTTGCCCTTTCATAAAGGAAGGGTGAACAATTGTCCAGATGTCGATTGCCCCTTCACAATGAGCTATATGCTAAAACTGATATCATAAGTCATTTGATCAGGTGCACAACGGACCTAAGGAGAGCTTCTAAGCCATAAATCATAAAGTACAATAAATTAAATGAAGGGATCTAGGTTATTGTCCCCGCATCCAAGTTATGAAAGAAAGTTTTAAGAAAGTTTACGAAACAATGTTTACGTTTAAATGAAGTTCCTTTAAACTCAGTTATGTAAATGTTTAGATGTCTGCCTGCATTAAATGACTTTGTTATTACTCAGATTTTACTTGCTGAGCCCCTAGGCTCATTAGATTTTAAAATGGTGCAGGTGAGACAGTTAAGGGACAAGCGGAAGGTGGAAGCTGAGACAGCTGGGTGGTGAAGAGTTTATCTATGGATAGCGTTTTTTCGGTGTCTTAGATGTTGTGTCTTTTATCTTAAACATCTGTATTAGATCTATTGAAACAGTAGTAAATTCATATAGAACTTCAGATGTTGTAATATCGCATATGCAGTATATATATGAAATCTATTTTCCGCAAATTTTCAGTACTAGGCGCCAAACGTGTGTATGTCAGATTTGTGTTTGGGTTCGTAATTTTTCTAAGTTATAAGAAATACAGCTTATAAGAAATTGTCATTTAGCCCTTGTTTTCCTATTTTGTTTCTTTTCTACTCAAATCCGTTGACCCCATGGGTTTGGGTGTCACAACATGGTATCAGAGCAATGTTCCTGAGATAAACACATGCACTGTCAGTTGAATCAGATTTCATCGACCGTTTCTCCAAAGCTGTGAGTTTAATTTTTTTTTCAAAGCATTGTCTTTAAATTTTTAGCATGTTCTGATAATTATATGTGGTGTATTACGTGATATAGATTATAAGATTTCAGGAAGAGGAAGAGGTAGAAGAGGTATTCCCTTAGAGGAAACCAGTCCTGACATTAATGCTAGTATCGCTCAACTCTTAAGGTTTCTGGTAGAACAAACCGGCAGGGGTAATGACCAATCTTCTAATAGTAGAGGACCAAGCCATGATGATCCCCAAGAAAATTTCAGAAGACAGAAGCCGAAGGAGTTTAGTGGTACAACAGATCCCTTAGTTGCGGAAAGATGGATCAAGTCGATGGAGATTATCTTTGATTACCTCCAGATGCCAGATTTAGATAGGCCTAGGTGTGCTATCTACATGTTAAGAGATGACGCCATGATTTGGTGAGCTAAGATGTCTATGGATTTGTTGAATCTTACTTGGGCAGATTTCAAACAAGTATTCTTTGAGCAATACTTCACGGAAGACAAGAGGTCTGAATTGAAGAGGGAATTTCTGACCATGAAACAGGGGAGCATGACCGTACAGGAGTATGTAAGGGCATTTGAAAGAGGGTGTTACTTTGTGCCTTTGATATGTAACGACCCAGAAGAGAAGTTAAGTCATTTTGTGGAAGGATTGAAGCCTATGTTCAAGATGAACATTAGGCTATCTGTGCCCAAGACTTACAGAGAAGCAGTGGATAGAGCCCTGCGAATTGAAAGAGACTGGAAGGATGTTGATGAAGAAAGGCAGTAGAAGAGGCAGACCTTTCAGCAGAAAGATCAGAGGCCCTTCAAGAAGCAGAATAAGAATCAGCAAAGGCTTCAGGAGCAGAAACCTCTACCAATCCAACCCATTAGTGTAGTTCCAGCTAGCAAAAACAGAACAATGTGTCCTAAGTGTCAGAAGACACTCCCTGGTCAATGCAGACTTGGATAGAACGTCTGCTTCAGATGTGGGTTGCCAGGGAATATCATGAAGAATTGCCCAAAGTCAAGGCAACTGGTGACCAGTAGAGTCTACGTGATGACAGCTGACCAAGCCTAACCCAGACTCGACAGTAGTTACGGGTAAGATTATGATTGCTGGTTTTCCTTCTATGGCTTTATAGATTCAGGAGCTACTCGCTCCTTTATAGCAGCCAAGTTTGCTAAGAAGTTACCCATTAAGCCTGACCTAGTAGCTATAGCTTTTGTGTAACAGTACCTTCGGGAGAAGAGTTAGTATCCCATGACTTGTTTCAAGGTTTAGAACTTAGACTCCAAGGGCACTTGATTACTGCCAATTTAATTGTGTTACCCATGCCTGAGTTCGATATGATTTTGGGAGTAGACTGGCTGACTAAGTGTGGAGTAGTGATAGACTTTAAACTTCGAACAGTAGTGGTTAATCCACCAAGAGGGGATCCATTTAAGTTTGAAGCCAACCATGTTTGGAGGATTCCTCGTAATTTATCAGCTCTTAAGGCTCAACACTGTTTGAGGAAAGGAGGGGTAGGATTTTTGGCAAGTTTGTCGTCCTTAGAAACGACTAGTAAGCCCCAACTTTCAGATGTGGAGGTGGTGAGTGAGTTTCCCGAAGTTTTTCCAGAGAATATACATGGATTACCACCAGATAAGCTGGAATTTTCGGTTGACTTAGTTCCAGGAGCAGCTCCAGTTTCCAAACCACCCTACCCGTTTATCTCCATCAAAGATGAAGGAATTAAAGGAACAGATACAAGATTTGTTGGATAAGGGATTTATTATACCAAGCACTTCACCCTGGGGAGCCCCTGTTCTTTTTGTTAAGAAGAAAGATGGAATTCTGAGGTTGTGTATAGATTATAGAGAGCTGAATAAGCTGACCATTAAGAACAAATATCTCCTTCCTAGAATTGAGGATCTTTTTGACCATTTGAAAGGAACAGTAGTCTTTTCTAAGATTGATTTAAGGTCTGGTTACCACCAGTTAAAGATTAAGGCATTAGATGTCTATAAGACAGACTTCAGAACTCGTTATGGTCACTACGAGTTTCCTGTAATGCCTTTTGGACTTACGAATGCTCCATCAGCTTTTATGGATTTAATGAATTGAGTTTTCCAACCATTTCTGGACCAATTTGTAGTTGTGTTCATAGATGACATCTTAGTGTATTCTAAGACCAGATTTGAGCATGTCGCACTTGAGGACAGTGATTCAAGTTTTGAAGAATAAGCAGTTGCTTGCTAAATTTAGCAAGTGTGACTTTTGGTTGGAGAAAGTAGTATTCTTAGGTCATATTATATCTAAGGATGGATTGGAAGTTGACCCAGCTAAGGTAGAAGCTGTTAGTGACTGGCCAGTACCAAGATCTGTTTCAGAGATAAGGAGTTTCTTGGGTTTAGCCGGATATTATAGGCGATTCATCCAAGGATTTTCTAAGATAGCTGTTCCCTTGCCTCGCTGACAAGAAAGCTGGTTAAGTATGAATGGACTCCAGAATGTCAAATCAGCTTTGACAAGTTGAAGCAAGCGTTGATAGAAGCCCCTGTGCTAACCATGCCATCCGATCAAGGAAAGTTTGTCATCTATACAGATGCGTCTACGATGGGTCTAGGTGCTGTACTGATGCAGGACCATAGAGTGATTTCTTATGCTTCTAGACAACTTAAGCATCATGAGAAGAATTATCCTACGCATGACTTAGAGCTGGCAGCTATAGTTTTTGCCCTTAAGATTTGGAGACATTATCTCTATGGGGAGAAGTGTGAAATATTCACTGACCATAAGAGCCTCAAGTACTTCTTCACCCAGAAGGAACTGAATATGAGGCAGAGGAGATGGTTAGAGCTAGTAAAATATTATGATTGTACAATCATCTATCACCCAGGAAAGGCCAATGTAGTAGCTGATGCTTTAAGTAGAACATCTGTTGGATTAGCCCAGCTATTTTTCCAGAGACCAATGGAATATGATATTGAGAAGTATGGAATAAAAGTAGTGCCTCATGGATCTGTTTTGACAGATCCTGATTAAGTTTTGAATTACACAAAACCTATTATTGTGTTTCTAACAATGCTACGGAGTGTGCAGATATCAGCAGGAAGAAGCATGTTGAGCAAAGAAGATAAGCAGCTAAATTTGTCCAGCAGATGGTTTGACAAGATTAAGTTCGGCAGCTGGATTAGCAATGGAGACGTCCAAAGTTAAGTCAGGTGTTCGAAATCAGGCGGAGGCCAAGTTGAACCAGCTGGAACAGGAATTGAGAGGTCTGCTGGAGAAATAGATCGAAGAAGAAGTTGTTCAGTGAAGCGTTAACAAGAGCTGGTATCAGCAGTGATGACGTCAGCATAAATTCTGGAGAAAGCAATGAGCAGCAAGGATGACGTCATCACAATCAGCAGTTGTGAAGAGAAGCGCAAGAAAGAAGCAACGTCGTACAGGAAGATCTATCAGCAGAGAGCTACAGTGGAATAGATTCAGCAGATGATTTTTGGAGTTAGCGATAGCAAAACGATATCGTTCGAATAAGTTGGAACGACAGCTTTTTGCCTTCGCGCTTAGATTCAGCAGATGGTTCTTGCAACGATGATTCAACAGAAGCGCAAAGTCAAAGATTCAGCTGTTGGATTGGAGAGGTTGTTAAGAAGTAAAGAATAAGTTGTGATCAGCAAAGATGACGTCGGCTTATCTATTGGAAGAAACTGCGAGCAGCAACCGTGACATCATCATATCTATTGAAGAAGCTGGTGGCAGCAACCGTGACGTCATCATATCTATTATAGAAGCTGATGAAGAATATAAGCGAAGCAGCAGAGAAGTTTGAAGTAGCTGTCAACAGTTTATGAAAGAACAGAAGCTGTTGGACGCAATCAACGCTCAAGATGAAAAATCAATGGCTGATATTGAGTCGTGCAAATTGCCTCAATTCAAGGGAACAAGATTTGTACTATTCTGGGAAACAGTACAATATACAGAGGATGTTTGCACGCATATGGAAAGAAGACAAATTAGCCGTAACAAGTGCAGAAAAGAATTGGAATCTATCTAACGGCTATATTCAAACAGAGGCTATTTAAGCGAGAAGATTTGAAGGAAGAAGGTTGACGAATAGACGAGAGTGAAAAATATAGACGAGATAGACGCTGGTGTCGCTGTGAGGCTGTCGCAGAAAACACATTAATTGCACAGTGCACCAGCAGAGGGAAAATCAACAGAAAGACGAAGCAATCGACCGCCATTAGAGAGGAGCTTTCACGAGAGTCGATTGCTGAGTTTTAATTAGCTTGTGTAGAAGCAATTTCCCTAGTATGTGAGAAACAGAGAGTTGTGCGTTTCATTGTATCAAATCTCACACACAGAGATTCATTCACATTGTATTAGTGAATGAATCTCAAAACGTTTCAAACAGTCCCGTCCAAGCACGATGACGTTAAACTCATGTGTATGTAGTTAGTCACACAGTTGCGGCTGGTGTGCATTTGTGAAGTCTAGGAGTTCTCGCAGCTGCTGGTTGCGGGATTGGGTCTGTACGTGTTGTATAGATCAAAGTCTTCTAGTGGATCCTTCTGAGGTGGAAGAAGGGGAGATGTAGGACATTGAGGTCCGAACTTCCAGAAACAAATCATTGTGTATGGTATCTCTTTTATTCATTCAGCACTCGCATTACTTTAGCACGCATAACTCACGCATACACAGATTTCAGCATGCACGCATAATTCAGCACTTGCATTTTATACTTAGCATCGCATACAGTTCAGCACACAAGCACTTGCACAAGTCTCGAACAGATTTATGTTGTACATAAATCTATTTGAGTTGGTTTTAAAATACTAGGATTCAGTTCTGGTATTTTCCGCATTATTTTTAAATCATACCAGATCTGTCTCCGGTGCTCTGTTTACTTTAGTTGTTCAAGAACCATGAGCTATTGCAGCTCCAATCAGCGCGAAAATTTTTAATCGCTCATTTTAAATCAGCGGCTGCTAGTTTCCTTCGAAAAACAGGGACCAACAATTGATATCAGAGCAGGTTGTTCTTGAACGAGCACTGATTTTAAAACACAGGTGCTATGTTTTTAATGTTTTAACTGTTTTGAGAAACTTGTTTATTGAAGGTCAGTTAATCTGTTTTAATATAGTACCAGTTTTTCGCTTGATGAACTGTCACGGGATGCGCGAGTCCCGTGCGGATGCCAAGCTTCTATTTTCGTTGTGCTGTAAGATCACTTGGAGAGAGGCTCGGTGACAAGAACATGGGACGAGATAGAAGAAGGAAAAATCTGAGCTTTTATCTGTTTTAAATGATTTGAGCTCATGTTATAAAAGATAGGGAGAGTGGCGTCACTGTCTTTTATAATTTTGAGTTATGCATCAGTTTCGCTTTTGAAAATCATATAATTCTTGCATACGGTGCTTCCCAAAGGCTGATTTTATTTTTCAAAGTTTAAACTCCTGCTGTTACGTTGTTTTGTTGTAACAGTATAGGGAGAGTTTTGTTTTAAATATCGGGAAGACCAGCAGTTCGATCTCTTTTTGATTCCCACAAAAAGGGAGAGAATTGTTAGAACATGCATCGTTGATTTAAGGTTTTGTGTAAATAAAAAAGGGAGAGATTGATGGATCTGTTTTGACAGATCCTGATTAAGTTTTGAATTACACAAAACCTTTTATTGTGTTTCTAACAATGCTACAGAGTGTGCAGATATCAGCAGGAAGAAGCATGTTGCGCAAAGAAGATAAGCAGCTAAATTTGTCCAGTAGATGGTTTGACAAGATTAAGTTCGGCAGCTGGATTAGCAATGGAGACGTCCAAAGTTAAGTCAGGTGTTCGAAATCAGGCGGAGGCCAAGTTGAACCAGCTGGAACAGGAATTGAGAGGTCTGCTGGAGAAATAGATCGAAGAAGAAGTTGTTCAGTGAAGCGTTAACAAGAGCTGGTATCAGCAGTGATGACGTCAGCATACATTCTGGAGAAAGCAATGAGCAGCAAGGATGACATCATCACAATCAACAGTTGTGAAGAGAAGCGCAAGAAAGAAGCGACGTTGTACAGGAAGATCTATCAGCAGAGAGCTACAGTGGAATAGATTCAGCAGATGATTTTTGGAGTTAGCGATAGCAAAACGATGTCGTTCGAATAAGTTGGAACGACAGCTTTTTGCCTTCGCGCTTAGATTCAGCAGATGGTTCTTGCAACGATGATTCAGCAGAAGCGCAAAGTCAAAGATTCAGCTGTTGGATTGGCGAGGTTGTTAAGAAGTAAAGAATAAGTTGTGATCAGCAAAGATGACGTCGGCTTATCTATTGGAAGAAACTGCGAGCAGCAACCGTGACATCATCATATCTATTGAAGAAGCTGGTGGCAGCAACCGTGACGTCATCATATCTATTATAGAAGCTGATGAAGAATAGAAGCGAAGCAGCAGAGAAGTTTGAAGTAGCTGTCAACAGTTTATGAAGGAACAGAAGCTGTTGGACGCAATCAATGCTCAAGATGAAAAATCAACGGCTGAGATTGAGTCGTGCAAATTGCCTCAATTCAAGGGAACAAGATTTGTACTATTATGGGAAATAGTACAATATACAGAGGATGTTTGCACGCATATGGAAAGAAGACAAATTAGCCGTAACAAGTGCAGAAAAGAATTGGAATCTATCTAACGGCTATATTCAAACAGAGGCTATTTAAGCGAGAAGATTTGAAGGAAGAAGGTTGACGAATAGACGAGAGTGAAAAAGATAGACGAGATAGACGATGGTGTCGCTGTGAGGCTGTCGCAGAAAACACATTAATTGCACAGTGTACCAGCAGAGGGAAAATCAACAGAAAGATGAAGCAATCGACCGCCATTAGAGAGGAGCTTTCACGAGAGTCGATTGCTGAGTTTTATTTAGCTTGTGTAGAAGCAATTTCCCTAGTGTGTGAGAAACAGAGAGTTGAGCATTTCATTGTATCAAATCTCACACACAGAGATTCATTCACATTGTATTAGTGAATGAATCTCAAAACGTTTCAAACAGTCCCGTCCAAGCACGATGACGTTAAATTCATGTGTATGTAGTTAGTCACACAGTTGCGGCTGGTGTGCATTTGTGAAGTCTAGGAGTTCTCGCAACTGCTGGTTGCGGGATTTGGTCTGTACGTGTTGTATAGATCAAAGTCTTCTAGTGGATCCTTCCGAGGTGGAAGATGGGGAGATGTAGGACATTGAGGTCCGAACTTCCAGAAACAAATAATTGTGTATCGTATCTCTTTTATTCATTCAGCACTCGCATTATTTTAGCACGCATAACTCACGCATACACAGATTTCAGCACGCATGCATAATTCAGCACTTGTATTTTATACTTAGCATCGCATACAGTTCAACACACAAGCACTTGCACAAGTCTCGAACAGATTTATGTTGTACATAAATCTGTTTGAGTTGGTTTTAAAATACTAGGATTCAGTTCTGGTATTTTCCGCATGATTTTTAAATCATACCAGATCTGTATCCGGTGCTCTGTTTACTTTAGTTGTTCAAGAACCTTGAGCTATTGCAGCTCCAAGCAGCGTGAAAATTTTTAATCGCTCATTTTAAATCAGCGGCTGCTAGTTTCCTTCGAAAAACAGGGACCAACAATTGGTATCAGAGCAGGTTGTTCTTGAACGAGCACTGATTTTAAAACACAGGTGCTATGTTTTTAATGTTTTAACTGTTTTGAGAAACTTGTTTATGAAGGTCAGTTAATCTGTTTTAATATAGAACCAGTTTTTCGCTTTATGAACTGTCACGGGATGCGCGAGTTCTGTGCAGATGCCAAGCTTCTATTTTCGTTGTGCTGTAAGATCACTTGGAGCGAGGCTCGGTGACAAGCACATGGGACGAGATAGAAGAAGGACAAATCTGAGCTTTTATCTGTGCTGGTTCTTCATATACATAAGTAACTCAGTAGCACATTGTTATTTGAAACAATATTTCGATGCTCTGATTTGTTTTAAAATGCTCTGTTTTGCGGATTCCCAGCTGGTGCCAAAATTTTGATTTTAAAATGTTTTGAGCTCATGTTATAAAAGACAGGGAGAGTGGCGTCACTGTTTTTGACTAATTTGAGTTTTGCATCAGCTCCAGTTTTCAAAATCATATAGCTTTTGCATTCGGTGCTTCCCAAAGCTGGTTTTGTTTTTCCAAATTTAAAACTCCTGCTGTTACGTTGTTTTTGTTGTAACAGTATAGGGAGAGTTTTGTTTTAAATATCGGGAAGACCAGCAGTTCGATCTCTTTTTGATTCCCACAAAAAGGGAGAGAATTGTTAGAACATGCATCGTTGGTTTAAGGTTTTGTGTAAATCAAAAAGGGAGAGATTGATGGATCTGTTTTGACAGATCCTGATTAAGTTTTGAATTACACAAAACCTATTATTGTGTTTCTAACAATGCTACGGAGTGTGCAGATATCAGCAGGAAGAAGCATGTTGCGCAAAGAAGATAAGCAGCTAAATTTGTCAAGCAGATGGTTTGACAAGATTAAGTTCGGCAGCTGGATTAGCAATGGAGACGTCCAAAGTTAAGTCAGGTGTTCGAAATCAGGCGGAGGCCAAGTTGAACCAGCTGGAACAGGAATTGAGAGGTCTGCTGGAGAAATAGATCGAAGAAGAAGTTGTTCAGTGAAGCGTTAACAAGAGCTGGTATCAGCAGTGATGACGTCAGCATACATTCTGGAGAAAGCAATGAGCAGCAAGGATGACGTCATCACAATCAGCAGTTGTGAAGAGAAGCGCAAGAAAGAAGCGACGTCGTACATGAAGATCTATCAGCAGAGAGCTACAGTGGAATAGATTCAGCAGATGATTTTTGGAGTTAGCGATAGCAAAACGATGTCGTTCGAATAAGTTGGAACGACAGCCTTTTGCCTTCGTGCTTAGATTCAGCAGATGGTTCTTGCAACGATGATTCAGCAGAAGCGCAAAGTCAAAGATTCAGCTGTTGGATTGGCGAGGTTGTTAAGAAGTAAAGAATAAGTTGTGATCAGCAAAGATGACGTCGGCTTATCTATTGGAAGAAACTGCGAGCAGAAACCGTGACATCATCATATCTATTGAAGAAGCTGGTGGCAGCAACCGTGACGTCATCATATCTATTATAGAAGCTGATGAAGAATAGAAGCGAAGCAGCAGAGAAGTTTGAAGTAGCTGTTAACAGTTTATGAAGGAACAGAAGCTGTTGGACGCAATCAACGCTCAAGATGAAAAATCAATGGCTGAGATTGAGTCGTTCAAATTGCCTCAATTCAAGGGAACAAGATTTGTACTATTCTGGGAAATAGTACAATATACAGAGGATATTTGCACGCATATGGAAAGAAGACAAATTAGCCGTAACAAGTGCAGAAAAGAATTGGAATCCATCTAACGGCTATATTCAAACAGAGGCTATTTAAGCGAGAAGATTTGAAGGAAGAAGGTTGACGAATAGACGAGAGTGAAAAAGATAGACGAGATAGACGCTGGTGTCGCTGTGAGGCTGTCGCAGAAAACACATTAATTGCACAGTGCACCAGCAGAGGGAAAATCAACAGAAAGACGAAGCAATCGACCCCCATTAGAGAGGAGCTTTCACGAGAGTCGATTGCTGTGAGGCTCTCTGCTCACAATTAATCTTCTAATCTTAATCAGTGGGTTATTAATGTAAACTAAACAAGTTTAACAAATCTAATACTGTTTAGTTACATAACGTTCTAAGTTAAACTAGTACACGTTTTAAGTCTTATATATAAAACCAGACGTAAGCAACCTAAGACCAGTCATTCAAACATCTAGACTATCAGCTGGTGTTTACTCTTCTTGCTGCTGATCTAGCGTCTAGGTAGTATCTCTTGCTACCCGTAGTTGCTCCCCACTAGTTCTTTCTTCCTGTTGTCATGCACACATACAAAACAAAACAACAGCCGGATAAACTTCGGTGAGAATCATCTCAATATAATCAGCAGGTACGCATAATAACAATAAAATGCATATCAGTGTATCAACTGTAAACAAAATGCAATGACATGAAATGATTCTAGTTCTCCTCTTCGATCTCAGAATTGATTCCATATCAGTTCGACACCATCAAGATTCGTATCCGATCTTGACATGAATATTCATGTATCGAAACCATCTCCGGCTTCGAAAATCAGGCCAACTCAGTCCTGGGCAGTAGAATCAATTCAATTCTCTTCAATATGCAAACTCATGCAAATAGAAAAGATCCACTACCTGTGATGGATCGACACACACATAACTCAAGTTCTAAATCAAGAACAGTTCTATATCAAGAACAGTAATCAAATATGTATGTGATTTCAGCAGAATACTCAAGAAATATCATTCTCGAGTAATCTAGTTCCTGACTCTTCTGTCAGATTATACCTTCGTTCCTCTGTTTTCAAATACGTCAATCAATGTTCTTAAGCTCTGTTCCTCACTTCCAGAGATACTTGCGAGATCAAAGTCGATATCTGAATTCAAGGTGTTCTCAGCATTTCAAATTCACTCTTATTTATAGACAACGATCTCTGCAGCATTCCCAACGTATTCAATTCGAGTTCCACGTGTCATGCTGAGTATTCAAACAAGATATACTCCCATCGCTTCGAAGGTGGATAACGATAAACAGATTCCTCAACTGCTATTGATCGTCCTCAGTTGCTGTTCGAATATCGTTGTTCTTCAGCAGACGCAAGAATCAGCTGTTATAGTAACCAGTCGCAACAACAGGAATCCAGTCGCAACATAAATCCAGTCGCAACATTTCAAAACTCAAAACGATGTCTTTATGACTAATTCCAACGACGTCGTTACGGATCCTCAGCTGGTATTACCTCTTTATTCAAAGAAACCAACAGCTGGTCGCACTTCTATTCTAACGGCTGATTTCGCAACAATAGTCTAAACGGTATCGTATCAACATTTCTTGTTTGTATTCAAAACGGTGTCGCATAATTCCCTCGACTGGATAATCAGCAGATACCAAAATCTCTCGACTGATTTCAAATTCCTCGTCTGGTTGCTAAACGACATCGTATCGAGGCTCATAGTCATAAGTCAAAACGTTGTCGTATATTCTCTCAGCTGGAACCATTTTCCCCTCGACTGGTTTGCGTTAATTATCAAAACGACGACGTCGCACCTACGTCATCATCAACCAGTCGATACACTAGCAATCAACAGGTATACATCAAAATCAGCAGGTATATAAACCAGCAGATGCGTAAGAAACTCTTGCTGCTGATTTCTCGTACGTAACAGTAACTAACACGTGGCACTTTCTTATTAACTTTTGTATTCGCGCGTTTGCTTCCAGCTGAAATCAACACTAACGCTTCAACTGAATTTCAAAATTCCACCAGTCGTGAGCTACAGTAACCTGCTGCTGATTTTATCAAATCGCTTCGCCTGGTTACTTCGTCTGGTTCTCACACTTAGCGCGATTTAACGATACACAGTTCCTGAATCATCCAACACTTCCAGAAGAAATCCGAGCTCATAATTAAACTTCATCAATTCGTAAATGTTGGAACGTTAAACTAATCCTTTTCTTAATGATTCTAGGCATTACATTCCTCCCCCTCTAAGATTTGAGTTCGTCCTCGAACTCATCAGTAGTCGCTATATATATGATGAACATAAGGGGAAAATTGATGCTGACAAGAGCTAACCTTATTGGAAGAGATACGGGAATCGTTGTTTCATATCATCTTCCACTTCCCAGGTTGCTTCTTCAATGCCATGTCGATTCCATTGAATCTTCACTAATGGAATCGTCTTCGTTCGAAGGTGTTTGTCTTTCCGATCAAGAATCTGAATTGGTTGTTCAAAATAGCTCAGAGTTTCATCCAACTCAGCTTCTTCAGCAGGAATAATATGAGAGGTATCATGCATATACTTTCTCAGCATAGATACATGAAAAACATCATGTATACCCGAAAGAGATGGTGGTAAAGCCA
>KV011941.1:1916-13937 GCA_001598015.1 Dorcoceras hygrometricum | reverse complement strand
GATATGCAATAGCACTGTAGCTCGCGACTGCTGATTATCTTCATCGCAAAGAGCATCTGCTGAATCTTTAGCGCAAGAGCAAAACGTTGTCGTATCAACTTATGTAAACGACATCGTTTTGCTATCGCTATCTCCAAATAGCATCTGCTGGTGAACAGTAGCTTGCGACTGGATTGCCTCCTCTACGACGTCGCTTCTCTCTTGCGTCTGGATGAACAAGCTACCTGCTGATTCTTGCGACTGCTCTCTCAAACCATCTGCTGAATATGATGACGTCACCGATGACGTCATCAACGCTAATCCATCTGCTGATGCTTCAGCACGACGTCGCTTCATCTTTTTCGCTTCTCTTCATCTGCTGATAGCCAACTGCTTATTGTGATGACATCACTGCTGATGTCATCACAGCTGATTCCAAATCTTGCGCATCTTCTCAACTGCTGATTGACAATAGCTTCCTGCTGATCTTCTTCGTTCCAGCTCCATCTTGCGATTCTTCGTAGCTTCTTGAATAGCGACTGTCAATAGATTCATCAACAGTACTTATAAACGCGACTGCTAACAGATTCGTCAACAGTACTTATAATTGCGACTTGAATCTTCTTCTTCAATCTATTTCTTCAGCAGACTTCTCAACTCATGTTCCAGCTGGTTCACTTCGCTCTTTAGCACTTGCAGCTGGTTGTCATCGTTCCAGCTGGTTCACTATGCTCCAATGATTCAACTTGGCCTCCGCCTGATTACGAACAGCTGATTCAACTTTGGACGTCTCCATTGCTAATCCAGCTGCCGATTCCATGAACACCAAACCAACTGCTGAATCTTTATATTGTGAACCATCGGCTGGACAGATTCTTCGACTGTTCATCATCTTATTCGATAGCTAGAATCTGCACACTTAATTGGAATTGTTAGAAACACAATAACAGGTTTTGTGTAATTCAAAACTTAATCAGGATCTGTCAAAACAGATCCATCACAGATCAAGCGGCACTACGTCAGTAGCTTGACGTACGACGGTACGAGAGCTTCCCAGGAGGTCAATCATCCCAGTACTGCTCTCATCATTGCATGCTTAACTCAACATCTTTCACCCGAGTCCTTCAAATAATAGAATAAGGGAAGATATAGAAAGTTTGAAAATTCCAACTTCCATAAACAAATCATATATTATCTGCATTTGTTTTTAGCTTGTATTTCTTTAGGAATATCAGGATAGTGAAATATTTTTTCGGCTTTCTTTCAAACATTTCACCTATGCGAAGTTTGGTTAAGTAACAGATAAAATAACTAAATGTTATTTTACCTAGAGAAAACCAAAACGGATAAAAATTTGTCAAGGTAAAACATTTAATAAAATATTTAAATGGAAAACTAAAAGCGGATAAAACTTTTTATCCCAAGCATAATTCTCCGTTTTATTTCATTGCATTATTTCAAATGATTTCCAAAATTTTTGTTCAATTTTAGAGGTTTATGTTGAGTGTATTTTGCTCTTTTGAAAACCAAACTCAATATAGTTACTAGATGTTCGGCTCATGTTTTGAACGTTTCAAGAAGAAGAGTTATTTGTAACTTTTGTGGATAAAATAACCAGGTGCAATTTATCTAAAGAAAATCTAACAAACAAATGTGACCAAGAAAAAGCTAAAAAAATTGTTGTTCGTAGAAAAAAATTTTAGCATAGTAAAACTCGAGCAGATAAAATATTTTATCCAGAGAAAATTTTTTAAAAAGATATTGAAATAATTTATTAAGTTTATTTACCTCCTCTAAACTCATTTTTGTTAAGGTAATATTCTAAAAATAAATTTCTTTTATATAAATAACAATGTAAATTAAATCATTTTGTCTCTTTATCAAATAATGTAACTTATCTTGGTACAACTTAATTAGTTTTACAATAGCCTAAGCGAGAGACATGTTACAAACTGTTGAATTAAGCGTGCATGAGTGAGAGTGGTACTAGGACGGGTGACCTCGGAAGTTCTCGTACGCCAAGTTGCTTATGTTGTTTCGCTTGATTTGGTTGGCTAGGTGGGTTGTAAAAGTGATAACATATCTGAACGGGTAATACTGTCTATGTTGGGGATAGGGTCGACGGTAGGGTAAATGTAAGACTGATCTCTAAAGGAAATGAGTTAGCACCAACAGTTAGTCACGCACCCTCCTCAGACTCATGAGACTAATAACCCGATCCTAACGTACATAATAGGCGCACTCTGCGCTACCATATTATAAGGAAATAAAGTTGCATCTTGGCTAACAGCTATAGTTTTTAGCCTAGTGGTAAAAGCTTGATCTTAACACAAACGATAGAGGATCAATTGCTTTATGATTTATAGCACTGGAGATGGATTTATTTTATGATTTAAAAGATCTAATTGTGCACCATTATTATCAATCTCATTTCTATTGTTCAATCAAACTTTGTGAAATAACTCGCGTAATCTAATCATTTCATATTACTTATAAGAAGAAAATGTAAAATAATACATATTTCTTATGTGATAAAATAAAGGACGCACTATGGACTTCTTACATGTCTATCATGAGGAAAATTCGGTCATTAATGTGTTTGCATAATTTGCTCAGGCTCGGAGCTTCATCCAACATCTTCGCCCCAGTCTCCCCACAAGATACATATCTGCTCTTATCCATTTTGATTCCTCGAGGATCACTTAATTCTATCACTTAACTTTTGATCATGTGTTTGTATGACATAACACCCTCATGATGATCTGTTTTTGTATTTTATTTCTATCATGTTGTTACTGTTTTTTAGTCATCTATGGCTGTTGTTTGTATTAATATTGGTGCTTTTAAGAAGGTCTTCGTCTAGTCCTCTCCTTTTAATGTATAATTTGTTTTTGTCATATTTTTATATATAAGTAGTGGTTCTGTCTAACCCCATCATTACATGACAGTGTTTTCTTAAAAACAAGTTCTAAAACAAAACCAAAACTAAATTTCTTAGGGGGTGTGAAAACATATCAAAACAAGGGTGTCTCGTTATTTCCTTTCTCTTTTTAAATAATGATTGAGGTTATTTTTTTCGTTTTGTGTAAGATATTCTATTTTGTTGTCGGATAATATCCATGTAGGATGTGTTAGCTAATGTAGTCACACTTGATAAAAATATATTTCTATATTATTACGATTAATTTATTGTCCAAATGTAATGTATATATTTAAATGCGTCGTGGCATATGCCAGCATGCTATTGAAGACCTTCTAGAACCAGTTATAAGTCCACTTTGGTATTAATTAAATTTCTAGTACTGCACAGTTTAATCACTTCGTATTGTTATTAGATCTGGAGGAGTGTTTCTCTTTATGTGGAGCTCAATTTTTGTTGGACGATATTTATTGTTCCCATAATGACCAAATCAAAGTTTCGACTTTTGGATTTTACATTAATGTGCTAGTAGTTAGAAATCAACTTCGAGGAAAGATGATTCGGCATTGATTTTTCATTGTAGTTTCAAATATTAATTATTTTATTTCTAAAAACTTGATCTAAACCAAATCGTATATAAAAATAACCCACCCTCGTATATAAAACAATCGAATTTATAAGACGATAATTCTTGCATCAGATAGTAATTTTTACAGAAATGATGTCATGCCACACGTTGCAGGCTCCCCGATTTGTTGGCTCATCTCTTCAGTTCTGACCTCTGGTCTACGTGAATCCCTCTCTAATTATTTATTTGTTCTATTTTTCCACAGCTAAACGAGATATTAATATTAATTAATCTTTGAAAAACTGTTTAACTTTCTGTACTACTTTTTTTTCCAAATAAATTAGTCAATCAAGAAAATGTACAAAATCATATCTCTTGCATGTGTTGAAGAGTATCCAATCTGTTTTCGACCTTTCTGTGAAGCTTCTCCTCACAGAGGGAGCCCAAGAAATTTGACACCCAATTCTTGGAAGTTGTTTTCCCGCGGAAATTCGTTCCCTTTTTGCGGGTCAATCAATAATGGGTTCTTTTTTTTTGGTCATCTTTTTCTGCTTTTTCTATTTTTCATCTTCGGTTTTCAGACAGCAAATTGATTTTTACCTTTTGTTTTGTTGTTTGGGTGGGTTTGATATAATTTAAGCATGGTAGTTGGGTTTTTGAAAGTTTCTTCGACGCAATGCGCGTGTGGCAACAACGCCACG
The DNA here is from genome assembly GCA_001598015.1 of Dorcoceras hygrometricum. NCBI lineage: Eukaryota > Viridiplantae > Streptophyta > Magnoliopsida > Lamiales > Gesneriaceae > Dorcoceras > Dorcoceras hygrometricum. Next base: position 9,769 of record KV011941.1, on the reverse strand, counting down.
AATCCTACGGTTGTCAAAGTCAAGGCTTGAAAAATTTAGAGGGATACAAGTCAATGTTCAAAGCCATCAAAAGAGATCAAATTCATGAATAATCCCTTCATATAATTTCACCCTTTCTCCCTCTTCCTGATATTCTTCTTGTTTGTACAACATGTTGATACATCATTCAAGTTGATAGTCATCATTTTCTGGTGTGTGTTATTTAGTTTGTTCCAGCTGAGCTTAGGGACCTTATTACTTTCTTTTCTGAGATTTGAGGTGAACTGGGGCTGTGAATCTAGTGAGGATTTCTCTATCATCATTTCCGCTTGTTCTGTTTCAAGCTTTCTTCCATATCCGCTCTGAATCTGTTAAAAAAGGAACTTTTTTAGTTCTGTGGCCAGCTGGGAGTCGAATAATTTTCTTGGGATTGAACTGTCTGAAAAACATTAGTTTACAGGTTAGTGTTTGGATAAACTTGTTGATTTTGACGTCCTTTTTGGGTAATCCGAAGGCCTTGCATTACAAGATTTCATCAAGTTTGGAGCTTCAAGATTTACTTCAGAATCTGTAATTACGATGAAAACTGGTAGAAAAAAGAAGATAAATTTCAGCAAGATCTACTCTTTCAAGTGTGGGAAAGAATCATCCAGAGATGACCATTCGCAGATTGGGGGCCCAGGTTTTTCAAGAGTGGTATATTGTAATGAATCTGATGGTTTGGAGTCCAGTTCTAGAGACTATGTGACAAATTATGTTGCGACAACAAAGTATACTGCCGCAAGTTTCTTGCCAAAGTCTCTGTTTGAACAGTTCAGAAGAGTGGCTAACTTTTACTTTCTTGTTACTGGTATATTGTCTTTCACTGCTCTTGCGCCTTATTCTGCTGTTAGTGCCATTATTCCTTTGATTATAGTTATTGGGGCAAGTATGGTGAAAGAGGGGATTGAAGATTGGCGTCGGAAACAGCAGGTATTTTTATGATTCTACACTCTTGAGTTTAGATTTTCTTGATTTCAGTTTGTTTGATTCGATCTTTGGTGATAAGTTTTGTGCCTTTGTGAAGTGATTGGAGATTTTTTGGGAACTTAAAGATCTTTAGATTTTTTTCTCAAAGGAGGACAAAGTGATCTGTCAATAAAATATAGAAAAAAAAAATCTATCAGGTTTTTGTCATCAAATGAACCGGAAAACTTACAGACCTGAAGGAGAATGTATCGATTATTGTTTCCATTTCTGTTATTGTGACAATCGTTCTTGTTTCAGTGCTTTTTGCTTGTTTCAATGTTATCTGGAGACCGACATTAAATTTCGGCCTTTTCCTGTTTTTTTCAGCAAATATTGATGGTGCCGTTTGATTAAATTTTCAGGATATAGAGGTGAACAACAGAAAGGTAAAGGTACATAAAGGTGAGGGAGTTTTTGATCTTACCGAATGGAAAAATCTTAAAGTGGGTGATATTGTTAAGGTGGAGAAGGATGAATTCTTTCCGGCAGATTTACTTTTACTTTCGTCGAGTTACGAGGATGCTATCTGCTATGTCGAGACAATGAATCTTGATGGGGAGACAAATTTAAAACTCAAACAAGCATTAGAAGTAACATCTGATTTAAATGAGGATGTGGACATCAAAGATTTCAGGGCTGTAGTCAAATGTGAAGATCCTAATGCTAATCTGTATAGTTTTGTTGGAAGTATGGAGTTTCACGAACAGCAGTTTCCTCTTTCTCCGCAACAGCTTCTACTACGAGACTCGAAGCTTCGGAACACAGATCACGTATATGGTGCTGTTATATTCACTGGTCATGACACAAAGGTTATACAGAACTCGACTGATCCTCCCTCGAAAAGAAGCAAAATTGAGAAGAAAATGGATAAGATCATTTACTTTTTGTTTGGTGTTCTGGTCTTGATTGCTTTTATTGGATCGGTTTACTTCGGTGTTGTAACCAAAAATGACTTGAAGGGTGGACATTATAGGTGGTATCTCCAACCAGAACGTGCAAATATTTTCTTTGATCCAGATCGAGCCCCTGCTGCTGCTATATATCACTTTTTGACTGCCTTGTTACTGTACAGCTACTTGATTCCCATATCTTTATATGTTTCGATAGAAATTGTGAAAGTACTTCAAAGCATATTTATCAATCAAGATGTGAATATGTACTATGAGGAAGCTGATAAGCCAGCCCATGCCCGAACCTCGAATTTGAACGAAGAACTAGGCCAAGTTGACACAATACTCTCTGATAAGACGGGAACATTGACTTGTAATTCCATGGAGTTCATTAAGTGCTCGGTGGCTGGTACAGCTTATGGATATGGTGTCACAGAAGTCGAAAAGGCTATGGCTAAGAAAAATGGATCTCCTTTGAAATTGAATGGGGAAGGACTAGATGACGATACCTTTGGTAACACGAAAAAATCAACTGTCAAAGGTTTCAACTTTGATGATGATAGGATCATGAATGGACATTGGATAACTGAGCCTTATTCGGATATCATTCAGAAATTCTTTCGCTTACTTGCAATATGTCATACAGCCATCCCCGACATTGATGAAAATACAGGGAATGTCACATATGAAGCTGAATCACCAGATGAGGCGGCCTTTGTTATAGCAGCGAGAGAAATTGGCTTTGAATTCTTCAAAAGGACACATACTAGTGTCTCCGTAAATGAGCTGGATCTTGTTTCTGGAAATAGAGTTGAAAGGTCCGTATATTGAGTACATTTACTTTCCTACATTTGTTCGATTCTTGGTGTGTACCTGATAAAATTTCTTCTGATTCAGGTCATACCAGCTGTTAAATATTTTAGAATTCAACAGTACGAGGAAGAGGATGTCTGTAATAGTAAGGGATGAAGAGGGAAAGCTTTTATTACTTACCAAAGGCGCAGACAGGTTTGGTTCTTAACTTGGTGAACTATTTCTCTAGTGGCATGATTTGCTTATGAAATTATTTGCAATTACAGTGTGATGTTTGAGAGGCTTGGGAAAAACGGACGGGAATTCGAAGTGGAAACCAGAGAACATGTAAATGAATATGCTGATGCAGGTTTGAGGACCTTGATACTTGCTTATCGGGAACTCAATGAAGAAGAGTTTGAGGAGTTCGATAAAAAGTTTTCCAAGGCCAAAAACTCGGTCAGCACAGATCGTGATGCACTGATTGATGAAGTAACTGAAGAAATAGAGAAGGATTTGATTCTTCTTGGGGCAACAGCCGTTGAGGATAAGCTCCAACAAGGGGTATGTCAGAAGCTAATAGGAAAATTGTGCTTAAAAACTTGAACTATTGACCACACGGATAAAGAATTCACAAATCTGATGTGCAGGTTCCTGAGTGTATCGACAAACTTGCACAAGCCGGAATAAAAATATGGGTTCTGACGGGAGATAAACTTGAAACCGCCATTAATATTGGGTATATTACATGCACAATCTCTTGAAGTTTTATTTGAGGGACTTTATTTTCGGGATTTTCTAACTTCAGGACTCGACTTTACAGTTATGCCTGTAGTTTGCTCAGACAAGGAATGAAACAAGTTGCAATCACCTTGGAGAATCCAGAGATCACTGCACTAGAGAAAGCAGGTGACAAAAATGCAATTGCTAAGGTATGACCAATTCCAGATTCGCTTTCGATCAATAAAAAAAAGAGAACACCACCTCATTTCTGTACGAGTACTGAGCTTGGATTGTCGTTCTTTACAGGCTTCGAAGCAAAGTGTCTTAAAACAGATTAATGAAGGGAAGTCTCAAGTTGCTGCATCAAGGTCTGAGGCATTTGCATTGATTATTGATGGGAAATCTCTTGCTTATGCTTTAGAAGACAATGCCAAGAAATCGTTTCTTGAACTCGCAATGGGTTGCGCATCTGTAATATGCTGCCGATCCTCACCAAAGCAGAAGGCACTGGTAAGTTTATCGTTTACCTTCTCATAGTAAGACCTTTTGAATTTTTGTAGAAAGTTAAAAAGTTCCTTCAAATTTGCAGGTAACCAGACTTGTCAAAGAAGGAACCAATAGAACTACCCTGGCAATTGGTGATGGGGCCAATGATGTGGGAATGCTTCAAGAAGCAGATATTGGGATCGGAATCAGCGGTGTTGAGGGAATGCAGGTGAAAAACTAAGACATTTGCATTACTTTATTCAATGTTTGATAAATTATATGACAACATTACCTAATGTTGCATATTTTTTCTGAAAATATAGGCGGTCATGTCGAGTGATATCGCCATTGCGCAGTTTAGATATCTTGAACGGTTGCTTTTGGTGCACGGACACTGGTGTTACAGAAGGATATCTTCGATGGTAATTGCTTGACTTCATTAACTATATGATACATAAAATATCGGTAATAATTTTCGTCTCGGATGTATATGAGCCTTATGAGGTCATAGTTTGATCATACTTTATTTGATTTTTATGACAGATTTGCTACTTCTTCTACAAGAACATCACATTCGGTATCACTCTCTTTTTATTCGAGGCTTACACTTCATTCTCTGGGCAACCTGCATACAATGACTGGTTTTTGTCCCTCTACAACGTGTTCTTCACGTCGTTACCTGTGATCGCGATGGGGGTCTTTGACCAGGATGTATCTGCTAGATTTTGTCTGAAGGTATCAGTTTGTAAATCTCTCTGAATAAACTCTTGATTCGAGAACTTTTTCTTGTTTCTAACATTTCCCATCGCCTTCGAATGGCAGTTTCCCTTGCTATACCAAGAAGGCGTGCAAAACCTTCTCTTCACATGGCGCCGGATCATTGGTTGGATGCTCAACGGAGTTTGCAGTGGCGTAATCATCTTCTTCTTCTGCAAAGAGGCATTAAGTCTACCAGCATTCAAGAAAAATGGGAAGATAGCCGAGTACCAAATTCTTGGAGCAACAATGTATACGTGCGTCGTTTGGGTCGTGAATTGCCAAATGGCTTTAGCTATAAGTTACTTCACTTTAATCCAGCACATAGTTATCTGGGGTGGAATTGCGTTTTGGTACGTTTTCCTCTTAGTATACGGTGCCATGTCCCCGAGTTTCTCCACTACTGCTTATAAAGTCTTCGTCGAATCTCTTGCACCTACGCCTTCTTTCTACGTGGTCACACTCTCTGTGGTTATATCTGCTTTGATACCTTATTATTCGTACAACGCGATTCAGATGAGATTTTTCCCTATGTTCCATGGAATGATACAGTGGATTAGGCATGAGGGTCATTCTGATGACCCCGAATACTGCGATATGGTGCGACAGAGGTCGATTAGACCAACAACTGTTGGTTTCACTGCACGTTCGTTGGCACGAAGAAATCCATTAGAGGATAAAAAATCAGCAGAGCACAGATAACCTACAAAACTCTGGAATTTTGATGTCTGGTTTAAGTCGAGAACTCGCGAAGTGTACATGTTCACGTGGCTCGTCTTTTTCCATGTTTTGAGTATAAATGCACCTAGAGGTCTTAGGACTTGAAGGGCCTGTACAGAAGTATAGTTTCCGTTGTATCTTATGTTTGTACGGGTAGAAAAGTGGCAGTCCAGTTGTCTTTTGTAAATTTTGACATCATTGTACCAGCCTTTCAGCTGCTTATAGTTTTGTTTATTCATTCTATTACAATTTGGAGGAAAGATTGGTTCTTTGAATAACTGTTTCTAATCAATCATAACAAAACAAACAAGATGAAGAAAAACAGAAACAGAGGGAGAGAAAATGTGTTATATATGACCACGCTTTTTACTCCTTTACAAGTACTTATTCTAATATGCCCCCTCAAGGTGGAGCATGAATTATGAATGCCTATCTTGGATAGTAGCAGCCGAAATCTGGAAGGTAGCAGGGATTTGGTAAATAAGTCGGCAAGCTGTAAGATTGTAGAGACATGTAGCAGTTTGAAAAGGCCCTGTTGTAATCTTTCTCGCACAGTGTGGCAGTCGATCTCAATATGCTTAGTCCGTTCGTGAAAAACTGGATTAGAGGCAATGTGAATGGCTGATTTACTGTCACAGAAGAACAGAGCAGGTGCATCATATGTGATTCGAAGGTCTTTGAGCAGTGATAAAATCCAAACAACTTCACATGTAGCATGAGCCATGGAACGATATTCAGCTTCGAACGATGATCTGGAAATTGTCTGCGGTTTCTTTGATTTCCAGGATATAAGTGATTCCCCGAGTAAGACACAAAACCCAGAAACAGAGCGTCGAGTATCAGGACAAGCTGCCCAATCCGAATCTGAAAACACACTGATCTTGGTGTTGGTTGACGCACTGTAAAATAGACCTTGTCCAACTGATCCTTTGATGTATTTTAGAACAGAATGGACGGCATTTAGATGTGTATTTCGGGGCTGGGATACAAACTGGCTCAACTTATTAACAGAATAAGCAATATCCGGTCTTGTGATAGTTAAGTATAATAGTTTGCCAATAAGCCAACGATACTCAGAAGGATCAGCTAATAGATCACCATCTGCAATGCTGAGTTTGTGATTAACATCTAGAGGAGTGGAACGAGGTTTGCAACCAAGCATACCTGCCTCTGTAAGCAATTGTAAGGCATAATGTCGTTGACAAATAGAAATCCCACGAGAGGAACGAGCAACTTCAATCCCAAGGAAATACTTTAAAGCGCCTAAATCATTCAATTTAAATTTGCTATTTAAGAAGGAAGTCAAGGCAGCAGCCTCCTGGGGATTGGTTGTAGCAACTATAACATCATCAACATAGACTAACAATGCAATAAAGCCAGTAGATCGTGATCGTGTGAAAAGAGAATTATCCGCGTGAGATTGTATGAAGCCCATATCAAGAAGCGTAGAAGAAAATTTGGCAAACCATTGTCTCGAGACTTGTTTCAGGCCATACAAAGATTTTGTGCAATCTACATACAGCATTAGGAGGGAGTGGACCTGAACGTTTTTGATATCCCGGAGGTAGAGACATATAAATTTCTTCATTTAAGTCCCCATGCAAGAATGCATTGTTCACATCTAGCTGAGTGAGTGACCATCCATGAATAGAAGCAAGAGCTATTAATGTTCGCACAGTCACTATTTTAGCCACGGGTGAAAAGGTTTCAAAGAATTCCACTCCTTCTTGTTGTGTGTATCCCTTTGCCACCAATCGGGCTTTATACCTTTCTAGCGATCCATCGGCACGAAATTTCGCTTTATACACCCATCTACAACCAACAACATGTTTTCCAGAAGGTAGAGAAACAATAGACCAAGTATTGTTATATTCCAAGGCATCCAATTCAGCTTCCATGGCTTGACACCATTCTGGCTTTAGAACTGCCTGATTATAGCTATTTGGTTCGACAATGGATGAGATATTCATGACAAGTGCTTTGTAGGGAGCAGAAAGTTTTTGGGTACTAAGGACATTAGATAGTGGATGAGCCGTGGAAGAACCAATTGGATTACACACTGCATAACAGTGATAATGTGACGCCCCATTCCTCATGGGAGTCACGAGATCGAAGAAAAGGAAATAAAAGGGAAATATAAGGGCTGAAAAGCAAATAGAACAAGCTGTATTATCTTGCTCGTAAAAAAAAATTCGAATTACAACCATTGGCGCCATAACAATGAACAAGCTGTCATTACAAATTTAAAGTACAAAATGCGAAATCGCGATATTACAACTACTGAACTCTATCTGAATTCATCCTTGTTGTAACAGATCTCAATACAGTTGTGACTAAGATCAAAGACAACAAAAGTAGCAAAATACAAAATGAACATCGCGGAAACGCAGGTCTTCGATAAACACTAACACGTCGCTGCTGATTCAAACTCCACCTCCCGCCTGCTCCGGCGCCGTCTCACCTGCACCAAGAAAGCTAGTGAGCCTAGGGGCTCAGCAA
>KV011940.1:7305-20990 GCA_001598015.1 Dorcoceras hygrometricum | reverse complement strand
AAGAGCTTCTCAAGAGGAGTCCAACGCTACCTCGCACGAGCAGAACAACCACCGGAAACGACGGGAAATCGCCGGAAAGCTCACGACTGAACAGTGTTCTAGGGTTCAAAAGATAAGGAACGAAAGGCTGGAAATATTTTCTAAGTATGGAAAATGATATCACAATTCGAAGACCAAGTCTTCCTATAAATAGCACTAGCAACGAAAACAAAACAAAACCAATAATTGTCTTCCGACAAAACCAGTCGACACTAACAATTCCCAAACCAGCAGACGCAAGAACCAACAGCAAATCTCGAGTGGTACCAGTCGCAACGTACCAACACAACCAGTCGCAACGTACCAACACAACCAGTCGCAACGTACCAACACAACCAGTCGCAACGTACCAACACAACCAGTCGCAACGTACCAACACAACCAGTCGCAACGTACCAACACAACCAGTCGCAACGTACCAACACAACCAGTCGCAACGTACCAACACAACCAGTCGCAACGTACCAACACAACCAGTCGCAACGTACCAACACAACCAGTCGCAACGTACCAACACAACCAGTCGCAACGTACCAACACAACCAGTCGCAACGTACCAACACAACCAGTCGCAACGTACCAACACAACCAGTCGCTTCCCTCGTCTGGTACCAGTCGCAACGTACCAACACAACCAGTCGCAAGCACAGGAGCGCTGACCCGCGTTGACCATAGCTCTCGACTGCCTATCCAGACGCAACAACTCCTCGCATAATACCAGTCGCAGCTACAGTGCACAACCAGTCGCAACATACGAAACACCAGTCGCAACATCTCAAACGATGGCGTTTCAAGCCCTGTGCTACCAAAATAAGTTACGACTGTTTTCACCACCGACCAGCTGCTAGTCCACAACTAGCTTTTGCCTCAAAACTCAAAAACACGAAAACATCCAGAATTGCTCAACACACGAAATGGAACCCGAAAATGCAACTCAAAACAGAGATCTAAACCACAAAATCTCATGATCGACCGATTAATTCCAACAATTAATCCTTAATACAAAATCAGGTCTCACAGCAGCTCAAGTTGTAAATAACCAGATCGCTTGTTCTTTAATCGAGCTTGTTTCAACGACCAGCTAGAACCAGGCTCTTGCACTGCGCTGGTTTAGCGCTGAGCTGGTCATACACAAAGGCGATCCGATTTCAGCATCCAGCTGGAACCAGCTTAGTTATCGCTACCTGGTTTCAGCGTCTAGCTGAATCCAGCGTATTTTTCCCGATCTGGTTATACCCTATAAGTGCTGGTTATTGACTAAATAACTTCTGTATACATTAACAGAGGGTAAATTCGTTCTTAACACATTCACTTGTTCATTAATTTGTCGAGCCTTTTCTGCTCAAACTATTTGTTGCACCAAAATTACATTACACTGAGACGGAGACTTAGCTGGTAAATAAACTGATCTAATAAAACAATTTTTAAAACCAACAATTTTGGAAGAGTTCATTCACCATCTATAAACTGTTTCTCAATCCTATCAATAATATAGTATAGACTTATGTGCCAAATCATACATGTTATGTGCAAATGTGACGATTAATCTAAGGATTTGAGATTTGAGATGGTTGTTGTTTTTGTTTAAATGAAATTAAATTTAGAAGTGATATTATATAATTTAATAAGGAACTGGTGGAATGTCTAAATAATTTTGTAATATATTTGTTTTATAGAATTAAAGATAGAGGATATATATTGTAACGCCCCAAAATCCATAGGACCACATATTTGAATCTTATTTATTTCAAGGGTCAAGATGAAAATTTAAATGTTAGCATAAGCTATATTATGAAAGCTAATTCTATTAATTTCATAAGTGAGGCACAACGCAGCAAGTTCCAGCAGATGTCACTCCAAGCGCAATACACGAGCAGATGTTAGAAATCTGTTGAAAATGATTTTTAGGAGAACGAACTGATTTCTTTTTAAAAGGGTTTGGTAGATTTGCAAATTAAAATATTAAGAGGGAAATTTTACTCAAATTCATAACTTTAGGTAAGGTGTGTCATGCTTGATAAATACACCTCACCTGCCACTAATCCCTCCCATACAAATACCTGTTTTGAAGGAAAAGGTTCATTTCATTTACAGAAAGAAAAACTCTTTTGTGTTCTCTTAAATATTTCCAAAGAAGCTTGTTGTGTTTGCTTAAGGAGGAGGAACTCTGCGGGAACTAACTGCTGTTGTAAAAGCTCAGTTCAAAGGCAAGTAAAAGCTGATCCTTGCTACACCATTTGAAGCATATATTGATCTTTCTCATTTTTATGGATCTACTTGCCTGTTTGTTCAAGTTATGTTTAAGTTCATATTCAAAGAAGATTTACGAATGTTTAAAGAAAAGAAATATTGGGTTCAAAATTATGTTTTCTGCTTCCAAAGTTTTTTTTCCCAGAATGTCTTAAGAAAGTTAAAGATGTTTAAAAGTACCGAGGAGTTAAGATTGAGTCATGTATGTTCATGAATATTCTTCTTTCTGGTGAATGGTAACATCTGAATTTGATTCTATGAAATCAGAGATGCTAGTCGAATCAGAAACGAAGTCTGGTTTGATAAGCAGAATTGGTATCGTAGATGTCGTTCGTGATGTTGCAGCACCAAGTTCTTATTCAGACTTTGTTTCCTACGATTAGCGACTAAATTTCATATTTAAAAACAGAAGTTTTCATTTCAGTTGTGTGTTTTCGCTACACATCAGATTTTGGTCAGATTCACAGTATTAAATATTTTACTGCCGAGTCGCTTGCGATTATTCATTGACATCTTAGTCGACCAATTTAGTTGCGTTGACATCTGAGTTGACCAAGTTACAGCTGCTTTACTCCTAAACACTATTCCATTGGACACATCTGTTTTACGCTAGCTTTACTATTCTATAATCAGACATCTGTTTCTTTTCCAAACGCTATTTCTGCGTTGACATCTGAGTTGACCAACGACATCTGTTTCAACGTTAGTTATATATTTTTCACAATCGAGATCTGTTTTGATTTCCAGTATAGTTTCCTTTAGAGAAATCTGTTCGCATTTCAGCGATCATTTTCCAGTATACAAATCCGATACTCAGTAAGTTTAAAAATGGGAAGCAAGTTTTAAAAAGAAGCGAACCCACTGAGATTTCAAAGAAGATTTCAAAAGAAAGGAGTTTAAAGGAATGAAAGTTTATTTTTTAAAAGGATTTACGGCATAGCTAACAGACGGTCATAAATGAAGGGTGAGCAGCTGTCCAGATGTCAGTTGCCCTTTCATAAAGGAATGGTGAGCAGTCGTCATCGATTGCCCTTTCACAATGAGCTATATGCTAGAACTGATATCAGAAGTCATTTGATCAAGTGCATAACAAACCTAAGGAGAACTTCGAAGCCATAAATCATAAAGTACAAGAACTTAAATGAAGGGATCTGAGTTATTGTCCCCGCATCCAAGCTATGAAAGAAAGTTCAAGAAAGTTTTAAGAAGTTTACGAATGAATGTTTATGTTTAAATTAAGTTCCTTTAAACTCAGTTATGTAAATTTTTAGATGTATGTCTGCATTAAATGACTTTGTTATTACTCAGATTTTGCTTGCTGAGCCCCTAGGCTCATTATCTTTTAAAATGGTGCAGATGAGACAGTTAAGGGACAAGCGGAAGGTGAAAGCTGAGACAGCTGGGTGGTGAAGTGTTTATCTATGGACAGCGTTTCCCGTGTCTTAGATTTTACTGTCCTTTATCTTAGACATCTGCATTAGATCTATTGCAACAGTAGTAAATTCATATAGAATTTCAGATGTTGTAATATCGCAATTGCAGTATATATATGAAATCTGTTTTCCGCAAATTTTCAGTACTTGGCGTCGAACGTGTGTATGTCAGTGTTATGTTTGTGTTTCGAAAATTTTTCTAAGTTACAAGAAATACAGCTTATAGCAAATTGCCGTTTAGCCCTTATTTTTATTTCCAAATTTTAATTTACCCAAATCGATGACCCCATGGGTTCGGGCTTCACAACATGGTATCAGAGCAATGTTCCTAAGATAAACACATGCACTGTCAGTTGGATCAGATTTCATCGACAGTTTCTCCAAAGTTGTGAGTTTATTTTTTTTCAGAGCATTGTCTTTAAATTTTTAGCATGTTCTGATAATTATATGTGGTGGATTACGGGCTATAGATTATAAGATGTCAGGAAGAGGAAGAGGTAGAAGAGGTAATCCCTTAGAGGAAACCAGTCCTGATAGTAATGCTAGTATCGATCAACTCCTAAGACTGCTGGTAGAGCAAACCGGCAAGGGTAATGGCCAATCTTCTAGCAGTAGAGGACCAAGCCATGATGATCCCCAAGAAAAGTTTAGAAGACAGAAGCCAAAGGAGTTTGGTGGTAAAACGGATCCATTAGTTGCTGAAAGCTGGATCAAATCGATGGAGGTTATCTTTGAGTACCTCCAGATGCCAGATTTAGATAGGCCTAGGTGTGCTATCTATATGTTAAGAGATGACTCCATGATTTGGTGGGAAGGAGCTAAGCTGTCTGTGGATTTGGTGAATCTTACTTGGACAGATTTCTAACAAGTATTCTTTGAGCAATACTTCACGGCAGACAAGATGTCCGAATTGAAGAGGGAGTTTCTGACCCTGAAACAGGGGAGTATGATTGTACAAGAGTATGTAAGGGCATTTGAAAAGGGGTGTTACTTTGTGCCTTTGATAGGTAACGACCCAGAAGAGAAGTTAAGCCATTTTGTGGAAGGATTGAAGCCTATGTTCAAGATGAACGTTAGGCTATCGGTGCCCAAGACTTACATAGAAGCAGTGGATAGAGCTCTGCAAATTGAAAGAGACTGGAAGGATGTTGATGAAGAAAGGCAGCAGAAGAGGCAGGCCTTTCAGCAGAAATATCAGAGGCCTTTTAAGAAGCAGAATAAGAATCAGCAGAGACCTCAGGAACAAAAACCTCTACCGATCCAACCCATTAGTGCGGTTCCAGCTAGCAACAGCAGACCAGTGTGTCCCAAGTGTTAGATGACTCATCCTGGTCAATGCATACTTGGACAGAATGTCTGCTACAGATGTGGGTTGCCAGGACATATCATGAAGAATTGCCCAAAGTCAAGGCAACTGGTGACCAGTAGAGACTACGTGATGACAGTTGATCAAGCCAACCCAGACTCGACAGTAGTTATGGGTAAGATTGTGATTGCTGGTTTACCCTCTATGTCTTTAATAGATTCAGGAGCTACTCATTCCTTTATAGCAGCCAAGTTTGCTAAGAAGTTACCCATTAAGCCTGAACAAGTAGCTATAGGCTTTTGTGTAACAGTACCTTCGGGAGAAGAGTTAGTATCCCATGACTTGTTTCGAAGTTTAGAACTTAGACTTCAAGGGCATTTGATTACTGCCAATTTAGTTGTGTACCAATGCCTGAGTTCGATATGATTTTGGGAGTAGACTGGTTAACTAAATATGGAGTAGTGATAGACTTTAAGCTTCGAACAGTAGTGGTTAATCCGCCCAGAGGAGATCCATTTAAGTTTGAAGCTAATCATGCTTGTAGAATTCCCGTATTATATCAGCTCTTAAAGCTCAACACTGTTTGAAGAAAGGAGGGGTAGGATTTTTGGCAAGCTTGTCGTCCTTAGAAATTATTAGGAAGCCCCAACTTTTAGATGTGGAGGTGGTGAATGAGTTTCCCGAGGTTTTTCCAGAGGATATACATGGACTACCACCAGACAGAGAACTGTAATTTTTGATTGATTTAGTTCCAGGAGAAACTCCAGTTTCCAGACCACCCTACCGCCTAGCTCCATCAGAGATGAAGGAACTAAAGGAACAGATACAAGATCTGTTAGATAAGGGGTTTATTAGACCGAGCACTTCACCCTGGGGAGCCCCTGTTCTTTTTGTTAAGAAGAAAGATGGGAGTCTGAGGTTATGTATAGATTATCGGGAGCTGAATAAGTTGACCATTAAGAATAAATATCATCTTCCTAGAAATGAAGATCTTTTTGACCAATTGAAAGGATCAGTAGTCTTTTCTAAGATTGATTTAAGGTCTGTGTGAGGAATCAGACTTTTGGTTTGTGATTAATCGAATTGATTTGGGATTTATTGCATAAATTTTGAAGGTTTTGCACGTGAAATCTGATTCCCCATTGTAATTCAGACGTTGCGCTATTGTTTAGACACCAGTCGTAGCGAATTTAGGAAGTCAACACGAGTCAACGGTACTGTAGCTCTCAGCTGGTGGATTTTGAATCAGTAGAGATGATGTAGGCATGACGCGTTGTTATCTGCTGGCAGTAGTTGCGCTTAGAATGGTTGTTGCTGGCAGCAGGCGCACAAATACGAGAATGATGAGAAGCGACGTCGTTTGAATAAGTTGAAACGCTACGATTTGATTATTGCGACTGGGTAACCAGCTGTTGGCAGCAATGCTTACGTAACCATTATGGCGTCGTTTAGATTAGTTTACGCGTCGTCGTTTTGTGTAATTTCGCAAGATCAGTCGCTGATGGGTTTTTGAAGAGATCTGTTACCAGCTTTTGGTTGTTTCACAAGAGATATCTGTTGTCAGCTGGTGAAGCTTTGCGACGTCGTTTGAGTTAGTTGGAACGGTGTCGTTTTGATGCGACGTCGTTTGAATAAGTTGAAACGCTACGATTTGATTATTGCGACTGGGTAACCAGCTGTTGGCAGCAATGCTTACGTAACCATTATGGCGTCGTTTAGATTAGTTTACGCGTCGTCGTTTTGTGTAATTTCGCAAGATCAGTCGCTGATGGGTTTTTGAAGAGATCTGTTACCAGCTTTTGGTTGTTTCACAAGAGATATCTGTTGTCAGCTGGTGAAGCTTTGCGACGTCGTTTGAGTTAGTTGGAACGGTGTCGTTTTGATGTTCCTTTGAGAATGTATCGACTGGTGGTTGCTGCTGGTTTTATCGAGAGAAAGAGATGGTATCTGCTGTAAGATATCTACTGTTCACTTCGAATGAATATTTTGTGATCAGCAGCTATTGGATTTGAGGGCTATATATATATAGGCGAGGGTGATCGACACTTAGAAAGATTCTGGACCCGATATTTCTTATCTCCTTTCCCAAACCCTCGAATAGCTACTGTTCACCATGACTTATATTCCGTCGATTGCCGCCGTTCTCCGCCAATGATTTGAGTGATTTTGGTGGCACTGGATTCGTTGTGAGTTGCTCTTTCGATTGCTACCCATTTGAAGCCCTGAATCAACGTTGGAGAAGAAGTGCGAAGTTGTCGTGTCCTTGTACAGAGAAATTCGTTGGTTCTTCTGCTGGTTTGAGTTTCTGGGTGAGCATCTCTTGTTGTTTCTAGCTTCGGTAGACTTGTAGAACTAGAGCAAGGTTCTGACCGTAGGCTATGATGCTTAGAATTTTAGATTTGAAATAGAATTAAGCTTATATGTGAGGCCCTGTGACAGATTTAAGTTCGCAGGAGGTATCTGCTGGGATTTTCGAAAGCAGGAAGAGGCTGAGTTGCTTCAGTGGTTGTACCGTGCCTTTGCAAGAATCTGTTGAGGTAGAATTCAGTCGTTGAAGGTACGATTGAGCGTGATTTAACAGCTTCGAGCATAACTTGCGAGTATCTGAGTCTTGAGTCTGGCTTATGTGAATTCTGTGAATTATGTGAACTGCCTGAATTACTGAATTGTATGCGCTGTTTACATATTTTATGCATGTGGAAATCAGATATGAATTTCTTGGCATTCATGCATACATATTGAGCCAGATTGATCGATTGATGACCCGAGATTAGAGCCACGTTGTGACTGGGCGACTGATGTGTTTGCCTGAATAGTCCCACGCTATCATCGGAGTGGTGAGCGACTGACTTGTCGTTTCGGAATAACACCGAGCTGTGATGGCTGACGAGCCGGAATATCACGGACCGATGATTTCCACCGGCTGACTTGTTTTGCGTGGTATAGAGGCTCGACTGATTTGATTTGCCAGTTGACTTACTGGTCTTGATACCTGATTACCTTGGCAGCCTCATGCATCTCATGACTTTTGATACTGCATGTTTATGAGTTGTTGTTTATTTAGAGCTCTTCGTACTGAGTCTTGACCTCGTATTTGTTTTCCTACTTTGTGTTGTTTGGTCTGTGTTACCCATTTGCAGGATCTTCAGGTAACCAAGCTGGACAGAGTGGAGGTTCAGCTGGTCGATCCCCGTTTCATTGAGTCCCAGTCTATTTTTACTATGTATTGGACCGGGGGATGCCCCGTGTTTCTATGTAATTGGGGATCTGTTTGATTTGAGATTTATTATTGTTACCTGATTGGTATGAGTCTGAGTCAACTCATATTTTGATGATGAATATTTTGAATGTATGATTTTAAGTTCAGGCCTAAATTATTTCGAAAATTTTTAAGCCCGATTTTTACGCTTCCATGATTATGTGCTTAATTGTGCTATTATCTTGAATAATTAGCACGGGGCCTGACAGTCTGGTTACCACCAGTTAAATATTAAGGCATCAGATGTCTATAAGACAGCCTTCAGAACTCGTTATGGTCACTATGAGTTTTGGACTTACGAATGCTCCATCAGCTTTCAGGGGTTGAATGAATAGAGTTTTCCAACCATTTCTGGACCAATGTAGTGGTGTTCATAGATGATATCTTAGTGTATTCTAAGACCAGATTTGAGCATGTCGACCATTTGAGGACAGTGCTTCAAGTTTTGAAAAATAAGCATTGTTTTGTAAATTTAGCAAGTGCGACTTTTGGTTGGAGAAAGTAGCATTCTTAGGTCATATTATATCTAAGGATGGATTGGAAGTTGACCCAGCTAAGGTAGAAGCTGTTCGTGACTGGCCAGTACCAAGATCTATTTCAGAGATAAGGAGTTTCTTGGGTTTAGCCAAATATTATAGGCGATTTATCCAAGGGTTTTCTAAGATAGCTGTTTCCTTGACCTCGCTGACGAGAAAGCTGGTTAAGCATGAATGGACTCCAGAATTTCAAATCAGCTTTGACAAATTGAAGCAAGCGCTGATAGAAGCCCCTGTGCTAACCATGCTATCCGAGCAAGGAAAGTTTGTCATCTATACAGATGCGTCTAAGTTGGGTTTAGGTGCTGTACTGATGCACGACCGTAGAGTGATTTCCTATGCTTCCAGACAACTTAAAGATCATGAAAAGAATTATCCTACGCATGACTTACAACTGGCAGCTGTAGTTTTTGCCCTTAAGATATGGAGACATTAGCTCTATGGGGAAAAGTGTGAAATATTCACTGATCATAAGATCCTCAAGTGTTTCTTCACCCAGAAGGAACTGAATATGAGGCAGAGGAGATGGCTAGAGCTAGTAAAGGATTATGATTGCACAATCAGTTATCACCCAGGAAAAGCTAATGTGGTGGCAGATGCCTTGAGTAGGAAATCTGTTGGATTAGCTCAGCTCTTGATCCAGAGACCATTGGCGTATGATATTGAGAAATCTGGAATTGAAGTAGTGCCCAGCGGTAGTACTATGGTTTTGGCAGATCTCTCCATAAGGTCAAATCTGATAGATCAGATTCGTAAAGGACAACCAAAAGATGAACAACTTCAGAAATGGGTTAAGCAAGAAAGAGAGAGAGGCAGCAACCTCTACTTTCTGATGAAGGAATGATCAGATATCTGGGAAGAATTTGGGTGCCTCAAGTAGAAACACTGAGAACAGATCTCATGGCAGAGGCCCATACAGCCCCATACTCTGTACATCCGAGGAGTACTAAGATGTATAAGGATCTCCAGAAGTTGTATTGGTGGCCAGGAATGAAGCGAGACATTGCCAGATTTGTCTCTGAGTGTTTGACTTGTCAATTGGTGAAAGCTGAACACCAAAGGCCAGCAGGATTATTGAAGTCACTGCCTATTCCAGAATGGAAATGGGAGTGCATAGCTATGGACTTTGTAGTTGGTCTACCCAAGACTGTTCAAGGATATAACTCTATTTGGATTATAATAGACAGACTCACTAAGTCTGCTCGCTTCTTACCAGTTAAGACAACCTACGATGTGAGTAGATATGCAGATTTGTATATAAAGGAAATAGTGAGGCTACATGGTATTCCAGTTTCCATAGTATCGGATAGAGATCCGAAGTTTACCTCAGCTTTCTGGAAAAGTTTGCATAGAGCTATGGGTACGAAGCTGACCTTTAGCACAGCTTTTCACCCCAGACATATGGACAATCTGAAAGGGTGATTCAGATTTTAGAAGATTTGCTCAGAGCATGTATTGTGGATTTTTCAGAAGGATGGGATTTAAAGTTACCATTGGTAGAATTTGCGTATAATAACAGTTTTCAAGCATCTATCCAAATGGCTCCATATGAAGCTCTCTATGGTCGCAAAAGTAGAACACCTCTTCACTGGGATGAAGTTGGTGAAAGAGATGGTTTAGGACCAGATGTAGTGGAGCAAACTGCTGAAGCTGTTAGGAAGATAAGAGAACGAATGAAAGCTGCTCAAAGTCGACAGAAGAGTTATGCAGATAATAGGATAAGAGAACTGAATTTTGAAATCGGCGATCATGTATTTCTGAGAATTGCTCCAATGAAAGGAGTAATGCGTTTTGGAAAGAAAGAAAAGCTGAGTCCAAGATATATTGGACCATATGAGATTTTAGAAAGAATAGGAGCGTTAGCTTATCGTTTAGCTCTGCCCCCGCAGCTGTCAGCAGTGCATAGCGTTTTTCATGTTTCGGCTTTGAGGAATATATTTCTAACCCTTCGCATGTGCTAAGCCATGAGCCAATCCAGTTAGCACCAGATTTAAGTTACGAAGAGGACCAGAGAGGATTCTTCTTCGAGAAGTTAGAAAGCTAAGAAACCGTAGTATTTCTATGGTTAAGATACAATGGTCTAACCAGTCTAAGTGAGAAGCTATGTGGGAGACAGAAGCTGATATGCTTAACCTTTATCCATCTTCGAGAAGTTAGAAAGCTAAGAAACCGTAGTATTTCTATGGTTAAGATACAATGGTCTAACCAGTCTAAGTGAGAAGCTATGTGGGAGACAGAAGCTGATATGCTTAACCTTTATCCATATCTGTTTGGTAAGTAAATTTCGATGACGAAATTTCTTTAAGGAGGGTATAGTTGTAACGCCCCAAAATCCATAGGACCACATATTTGAATCTTATTTATATCAAGGGTCAAGATGACAATTTAAATGTTAGCATAAGCTATATTATGAAAGCTGATTATATTAATTTCAGAAGTGAGGCACAACGCAGAAAGTTCCAGCAGATGTCACTCCAAACGCAATACTCGAGCAGATTTTAGAAATATGTTGAAAATGATTTTTAGGAGAATGAACTGATTTCTTTTTAAAAGGGTTTGGTAGATTTGCAAATTAAAATATTAAGAGGGAAATTTTACTCAAATTCATAACTTTAGGTAAGGTGTGTCATGCTTGATGAATACACCTCACCTGCCACTAATCTCTCCCATACAAATACCTGTTTTGAAGGAAAAGGTTCATTTCATTTACAGAAAGAAAAACTCTTTTGTGTTCTCTTAAATATTTCCAAAGAAGCTCGTTGTGTTTTCTTAAGGAGGAGGAACTCTGCGGGAACTAACTGCTGTTGTAAAAGCTCAGTTCAAAGGCAAGTAAAAGCTGATCATTGCTACACCATTTGAAGCATATATTGATCTTTCTTATTTTTATGGATCTGTTTGCCTGTTTGTTCAAGTTATGTTTTAGTTCATATTCAAAGAATATTTACGAATGTTTTAAGAAAAGAAAGATTGGGTTCAAAGTTATGTTTTCTGCTTCCGAAGTTTTTTTTTTTAGAATGTCTTAAGAAAGTTAAAGATGTTTAAAAGTACTGAGGAGTTCAGATTTGAGTCATGTATGTTCATGAATATTCTTCTTTCTGGTGAATGGTAACATCTGAATTTGATTCTATGAAATCAGAGATGCTAGTCGAATCAGAAACTAAGTCTGATTTGATAAGCAGAACTGGTATCATAGATGTTTTCTTTTTTTAGAATGTCTTAAGAAAGTTAAAGATGTTTAAAAGTACTGAGGAGTTCAGATTTGAGTCATGTATGTTCATGAATATTCTTCTTTCTGGTGAATGGTAACATCTGAATTTGATTCTATGAAATCAGAGATGCTAGTCGAATCAGAAACTAAGTCTGATTTCGATAAGCAGAACTGGTATCATAGATGTTTTCGTGATGTTGCAGCACCAATTTCTTATTCAGACTTTGTTTCCTATGATTAGCGACTAAATTTCATATTTAAAAACAGAAGTTTTCATTTCAGTTGGTGTTTTCGCTACACATCAGATTTTGGTCAGATTTCACAGTATTAAATATTTTACTGCTGAGTCGCTTGCGATTATTCATTGACCTCTTAGTCGACCAACTTAGTTGCATTGACATCTGAGTTGACCAAGTTACAGCTGTTTTACTCCTAAACACTATTCCGTTGGACACATCTGTTTTACGCTAGCTTTACTATTCTATAATCATACATCTGTTTCTTTTCCAAACGCTATTTCTGCGTTGACATCTGAGTTGACCAACAACATCTGTTTCAACGTTAGTTATGTATTTTTCACAATCGAGATCTGTTTTTCTTTCCAGTATAGTTTCCTTTAGAGAAATCTCTTCGCATTTCAGCGATCATTTTCCAGTAATCAAATCTGATACTCAGTAAGTTTTAAAATGGGAAGCAAGTTTTAAAAAGAAGCGAACCCAGTGAGATTTCAAAGAAGATTTCAAAAGAAAGGAGTTTAAAGGAATGAAAGTTTATTTTTTTTAAAGGATTTATGGCATAGATAACATACGGTCATAAAGGAAGGGTGAGCAGCTGTCCAGATGTCAGTTGCCCTTTCATAAAGGAAGGGTGAGCAGTCGTCGAGAGTGTCGATTGCCCTTTCACAATGAACTATATGCTAGAACTGATATCAGAAGTCATTTGATCAAGTGCATAACAGACCTAAGGAGAGCTTCTAAGCCATAAATCATAAAGTACAAGAAATTAAATGAAGGGATCTGGGTTATTGTCCCCGCATCCAAGCTATGAAAGAAAGTTCAAGAAAGTTTTAAGAAGTTTACGAACGAATGTTTATGTTTAAATAAAGTTCCTTTCAACTATGTAAATGTTTAGATGTCTGCCTGCGTTAAATGACTTTGATATTATTCAGATTTTGCTTGCTGAACCCTAGGCTCATTATCTTTTAAAATGGTGCAGGTGAGACAGTTAAGGGACAAGCGGAAGGTGGAAGCTGAGACAGTTGGGTGGTGAAGTGTTTATCTATGGACAATGTTTCCCGTGTCTTAGATGTTACTGTCCTTTATCTTAGACATCTGTATTAGATCTATTGCAACAGTAGTAAATGTTGGGGATCCGGATCCGCCCCCCAGCGCGGCAGCGGAAGAACAAAGAATAAAGCCGGGAGACGATCAATACGAAAAAACAACAATTCAATAATCGTCATACATAGAGCGTTCAAAACGGATACCTTGCTGGCACTTGTGCCTGGCTCCAACCGGTATTACAAGAACCCGGCTCTTCTCGGTAGATTGCGGTAGATAATCGCCAATCCGGTCCACGACCAGAACCGAGACTCCTTCATCAGGCTGCACTAGAAGCACTGACGAATTCTGCACGAACGGATTCTCCTCGTCGA
>KV011939.1:31181-42977 GCA_001598015.1 Dorcoceras hygrometricum | reverse complement strand
ATTTGCAGACACTTTACTGGTGGCCAGGGATGAAGAGAGATATCGGACGGTTTGTATCAGAGTGCTTGACCTGTCAGCAGGTCAAGGCAGAGCACCAGAGACCAGCAGGGTTACTACAGCCACTCCCTATCCCTGAGTGAAAATGGGAGAACATCACGATGGATTTTGTGGTTGGTTTACCCAGGAGTCCCAGAGGCTTTACGGCGATTTGGGTGATTGTGGATCGACTCACCAAGTCCGCACACTTTCAACCTGTGAAGACCACATTCACATTGACTCAGTATGCAGAGCTATACATTAGAGAGATTGTCAGGCTGCATGGCATACCAGTCTCCATTGTGTCAGATAGGGATTCCAGGTTTACGTCTGCGTTTTGGAGGAGCTTGCACACTGCTTTGGGGACCAAGCTATCTTTCAGTATGGCTTTTCACCCGCAGGCAGACGGTCAGTCGGAGAGAGTCATCCAGATTCTAGAGGATTTATTGAGAGCCTGCGTGATAGATTTCCAGGGTACGTGGGATTCTAGATTGCCCTTGGTAGAGTTCACGTAAAATAACAGTTTTCAGGCATCGATTGGGATGGCTCCTTATGAGGCATTGTACGGGAGGAGGTGTAGGTCTCCCGTGCATTGGGATGAGGTTGGCGAGAGGATTTTGACTGGGCCAGAGATGGTTCAGCAGACGGCAGATATTGTGACCAGGATACAAGATCGGATGAGGACAGCTCAGAGTCGTCAAAAGAGTTATGCCAATCGTAGGCGACGAGATCTGGAGTTGGCAGTAGGGGACCATGTATTTTTGAGGATATCACCTATGAAGGGCGTGATGTGCTTCGGCCGGAGAGGCAAGCTCAGTCCGAGATTCATTGGACCGTTTGAGGTTTTGAATAGGGTCAGTACGTTAGCATATCGCGTAGCATTACCACCCAGTCTGTCAGCAGCGCATAACGTGTTCCATATTTCGATGCTACGGAAGTATGTCCCGAATCCATCTCATGTGCTGGATTTTGAGCCGCTTCAGTTGGCACCAGACTTATCCTTTGAGGAGCGACCAGTTCAGATCTTATCATGAGAGGAGCGCAGGCTTAGAACACGAAGGATTCCGATGGTCAAGGTCCGGTGGCAAAATCACTCGGCAGATGAGGCTACCTGGGAGACCGAGGCTGATACGTGGACGCGCTATCCAGAGCTTTTCGGTACGTAACTTAATTTCGGGGACGAAATTTCTTAAAAGGGGGGGAAAGTTGTAACGCCCAGAAATCCTAATTACGTTGAATTGAATGCATTACTAGGGGGAAAACCTTGTGTTAGCATGATTTTCATGTTATTTATGTGTTTACATGATGATTTTATGCTTTACTTGTGCATGTCACTTTACGGTACCGTTTGAGTTCCGGTAAGCGGGGACGAGTCCGGAGACGACCAAATCGAAAATATTTAAATGTTTTAGCCCTTAGACATATTTTAAAGCAAAATATTTTTATTTTATGCACCATTTCCAAAAAAATGAGATTTTATGCACGATTACCGAGGGGGACCCGTTTTTCGCCTATGCGGGCTATTTTTATGACTTTTACTACACTTTTAAATTTGAGAGGCCTTATATTACGAAAATTAAAGGCTTGAAGTCTGAAATTTACATATTTTTAAGCCTTTTTAATTAGACGAGGGTTAGTATTGGAATAGGCCTTTTATTTCCTTAATAAAACAAGTTGGAGGGGTTTTTTTGTACACTTTTCACTCACCCTTCTCCACTATTTCGAAAATTAACCTAACCTCCCCACTCATCAGCCGGCTTCAGCCCTCTTCTCCCCCTAGGTGACCTAAACTTTCAAGGTTTTGATTGAAACTCAAAGGTGTTGGTCTTCTCAATTGTCCTCCGCTCCGATAACGCGTATCTCCACTTCTTTTTCGATCAAGGCATGTTTTATTCCTTCTTTTCTCACCATTTTGATCATAATATAAACTGTTTTACATAGATTATACATGACTTTTATGTGAATGTTTCTGATCTTTGCATCCATGTCCATGATCACGTGTTGTTTCATGTGCACCTCACAGTTTTTGTATGTTCTTGCATGGCTTCGGTCGACTGAACGCTTGAGGGGTTATGGCTTGACCTTAAGGGGTTCATGGTGGTCCCAGGGGTGGCTTGTAGTGGTTCGAAGTGGGATATTTTAGGTCGAACCGTTGGCTGGTTGGAGAACACCGTGCAGTGTGTGTTTTTGCGCCGCGCGGTGCGTCTCACAATCAGGGTTCGTGTGTCCAGGTGCAACCATGGTTGGAGCTAGGGTCAGTCAGGTTAGGACCGGCTGGACCTGGGGGTGGTCCAGTCGGCGGGGCTCCGGCCAGTGGTTGCCGGAGCAGAGAGAACGAAGCGTTTTTCGGCGACGAGTCGCGGTATTTGCATGAGGCAGTGTGTGTTTTCGAGTTAGGGTTTTTAGTGAATTGTTTCGGTTCAATTGAACCGGCTGGTTCTATTGGATAGAACCGGTTCTTGAGTCTCGAGTCAAATATTTTAAGTCTGATCCGAGTTATTTTATTTTTGGGCCGGGTAATCTTATTTTTAAAGTCCGTGTCATTTTTATCGAGTCAATTCAACTTTTTAAGTTAAAATTTATTCTTGGTCAAAATGATTTCGGGTCAATGATTTTAAGTCAAAATTTATTTTAAGTTGCTGAATTTTTAAGTAAATTGGATTTTAAGCCAAATTGGTGGATTTTGGGCCGATATCTTAAATGAGTTTTAAGCCTGTTTTGACGGTGTTGGGCCGAGTCCTTCAAATGAATTTAAAGGGATGATTCTTTATTGTTGGGCCAAGCTTGAGTTGTGCTTAGTATTATTTGAAGTCTAGTGGAGGCCTTGGGCTTAGAATTAGTGGGCCAGCCGCTTGAGCCAGTCCTTGACCGGGCCGAGGAAAATAATGCATAGGCCCATGAATATATATTTAATTATATACGTATTATGCTATGTGTTTGATTATGAAATGTTTTAAGGAAATTAAATATATATTGATGGGCCAAGATCTCTTTAAAGTTGCAAGATTTTATGAAACACATGCATCATGAAAGTTTAAGTTATGTTAAGGCATGAATGAAAAATATTTTGAGGGATTGATGTGTTGTGGGGCAAAGTTTAATGATGGGAGTTAGCCGGGTAGCCGGGCCGAGGATCCCCTGTTAATGTATGAGCTTATGGATCTATGTGTGACATCATGGTGAAGTGGCAGCACAGAGGTGTGACATATAGGGATCCTCGTGTGACATCGAGGTGAACCACACCACCACGTACGTTGGTTTATAGATTGATCAATCGAATTATGGCTCTCACATCATGGATACGACTCACATGTTCTTTTAAGTTACGTTATGTTTATGCCATGACTTAAGATATATGTTATATGATGAAGTATGTACGACTGTATTATGATTCAAGTTTTAAGATCTTTCAAGCACGCATGTCATGAAATTATGTTCCTACACTTATGTGCCTGCATGTGGTTTTATATATGTACCTTGTTATTAGCGGATACAGCATGCTGGGCCTTTAGGCTCACTAGGTTTAAATGGTGCAGGTGAGCATGATGATGATGATATTACTCCGATCGGTGGTGAGGACGTCTGATGCTCCGCTGCGGCTGCTACCCCGTGACCACTCAGTTATTTTATGCCTTTGCTTTTAGACATGTTCAGTTTTCCACAAACATTTTTTAATTACTCTGATTTTTACGTTAGCTTGTGCGATGTGGATTGTGGATACTTGCAGTTGGTTTTAATCGGATGTTGAGATGATATTTTTAATGCTTTAAGCTATGGTTTTTATTTATAGCTTTTACTAAATGTTTATTCCACATCTGCTTTAAAAAAAAATTAGAGTTTAGTACGTTTCAACTTTGTATCAGAGCGGTGGTTCTGGTGGGGTACTAGCCTGCTGCGTGGAGCTCGGAAGTCGTACTGCCAGTCTGTGAGTTTTATTTTACGATTTATGTTTATGTTGCATGCTGCATGTTATCTTTACCTTAGATTTTAAGGGTTAGACGCCTAGTCATGCACTTAGAATTACGTTATAAGGCTTTGGTGTACCAGAACAATGCCTCCCCGTCGCAATAGAGAGCAGCAGCAGGATGACGACTTGCCTCCTCCTCCACCACCCCAGATGACGCCGTTTGAGAGGGCTAACGTGGAGTTGTTAGTCGGGATTACTAGGCTATTGGAGCGTCAGACGGAGCGACCCGGGAAGTCGCATGAGGAAGATATTGCTGAGAGGTTCCGCAAGCAGGGGCCTAAGGAGTTCGCCGGTACCACCGACCCACTCGTTGCTGAGGAGTGGATCCGATCCATGGAGACTATCTATGATTTCATGGGTCTGATGGACGCCGACAAGGTCCGTTGTGCGATTTTTATGCTGAAGGCAGATGCCGCTCTTTGGTGGAAGGGCACAGTGGTTGGACTACATCTGGAGAGCTTGACGTGGGAAGAGTTCAAGAAGGTCTTCTTTGAGAAGTACTTTACTGTGGATTCCCGGAGCCAGCTGATTCGGGATTTTATGAGTCTCCGACAGGGAGACAAATCCGTTGCAGAGTATGTTCAGCAGTTTGAGCGGGGATGTCCCTTTGTACCCGCGATTGCTACCGTAGAGAGTGAGAAGCTGAGGCAGTTTACTGATGGACTGCGACCTGACATCCGCCACGATGTCAACATGGCGGACGTGGAGACCTATATGGCGGCAGTGAACAAGGCTTATCGGTTCGAGAGGGGCCGGAAGGACATGAGGGATGACTATCAGAGGAAGATGCAGATGCAGCCGCCCGTAAGGGACCAGTCTTCGCATCCACCATCAAAGAAACCATTTCAGGGGCCTTCTAAGGGCCCTACTCAGTAGGGACAGCAGTCGCATAGACCACAGGGCCAGCAGAGGCCACAGCAGCAGGGGGCCAGCGCCCCTAAGCCCGGAGGATATTCGACCTGCAAATAGTGCAACAAGCAGCATCCCGGACCGTGCATGGCAGGATCAGTGAGGTGGTTTCATTGCAAGGAACCGGGACACATTTCCAAGGATTGCCCGAAGAAGAGACAGACCACGGGTCGTGTCTTTGTGTTGCAGGCAGAGGCGGCAGACCCGGATACTACCTTACTTATGGGCGAGATTCGTGTGCTTGGCGTTACTACCCTTGCATTACTAGACTCAGGGGCGACCCACTCATTTATTTCGAGTGCGTTCATGCAGAGGATGGATATTACACCAGAGAGCTTGGGTATGGCTCTCGTAGTGACGGTCCCGTCAGGAGAGGAGTTGACAACGACTAGTGTGGTTCAGGGATTGACGATGATGTTCCAGGATCATGCAGTCCAAGCAGATTTAGTGGTATTGCCGATGTCGGGATTCGATCTCATCCTAGGCATGGATTGGCTGACAGAGTTCGGAGCAGTGATTGATTTTCAGAGGCGGACAGTTTCTATCAGACCGTCAGGGAAGGAGGCCTTCTTATTTGAGGCAGCTAGGAGGCCGTGGAAGCCCTGATTCATATCTTTCTTACAGGCTAGGAAGCTAGTCGAGCACGGATTTCAGGCGTTCTTGGCCAACGATGATGTTCAGGATCATGCAGTCCAAGCAGATTTAGTGGTATTGCCGATGTCGGGATTCGATCTCATCCTAGGCATGGATTGGCTGACAGAGTTCGGAGCAGTGATTGATTTTCAGAGGCGGACAGTTTCTATCAGACCGTCAGGGAAGGAGGCCTTCTTATTTGAGGCAGCTAGGAGGCCGTGGAAGCCCTGATTCATATCTTTCTTACAGGCTAGGAAGCTAGTCGAGCACGGATTTCAGGCGTTCTTGGCCAGTGTTATTGCTTCGGGAGATTCAGTAGGCCCTTCATTGCCTGATGTGGAGGTAGTCAGGGATTTCGCAGATGTTTTCCCCGACGATGTCGTAGGAATTCCACCAGAGAGAGAGGTGGAGTTTTCTATCGAGCTGATGCCAGGTACAGTGCCTATCTCTAAGGCACCGTATCGATTGGCTCCTACCGAGATGAAGGAGCTTAAGGAGCATATTCAGGAGTTGTTGGATAAGGGGTTCATTCGCCCTAGTTTTTCTCCATGGGGCGCACCAGTGCTGTTCGTAAAGAATAAGGATGGTAGCATGAGGTTGTGTATTGACTATCGGGAGTTGAACAGGGTTACCGTGAAGAACAGACATCCACTCCCGAGGATTGAGGACTTATTCGATCAGTTGCATGGAGCTTCAGTGTTCTCGAAAATTGATCTGAGATCTGGCTATCATCAGCTGAGAGTTAGAGAGGAGGACGTGTCCAAGATTGCTTTTCGGACACGCTACGGTCTACGAGTTCTTGGTGATGCCGTTTGGTCTGACGAACGCCCCAGCGATTTTCATGGATCTGATGAACAGGGTATTCAGGCAGTATCTAGACCAGTTCATCATTGTATTCATCGACGATATTCTGATCTATTCGAGGAGCTTTGAGGAGCATAGGCAGCACTTGCAGATGGCTTTACAGACTTTGAGGGAGCACAAGTTATACGCCAAGTTCAGCAAGTGCGAGTTTTGGCTGGAGCAGGTGGCTTTCTTAGGGCACATTGTGTCGAGAGATGGGATTTCTGTTGACTCATCGAAAGTAGAGGCAGTGCAGAACTGGGGGATTCCGAAGAATGCAGCAGAGATTCGTAGTTTCTTGGGCTTGGAAGGTTATTATCGCAAATTCATCAAGGGCTTATCCTCTATTTCAGTGCCCTTGACAGCCTTAACCAAGAAGAATGCGAAGTATGTGTGGAGTACCGACTGTCAGAGGAGCTTTGATCAGCTGAAGGAGGCCCTTACTTCAGCACCAGTATTAGCTATGCCAGTGGACCACGAGGAGTATGTGGTTTATACCGTTGCTTCTTTGAGAGGTTTGGGTGCAGTTCTGATGTAGGGTGGTAAGGTTATTGCGTATGCGTCGAGACAGCTGAAGAGTTATGAGCAGAACTATCCGACGCACGATCTGTACTTCTTCACCCAGAAGGAGCTGAATATGAGACAACGCAGATGGATATAGTTTGTGAAGGACTATGACTGTGACATTAGCTACCATCCGGGTAAGGCTAATGTGGTAACAGATGCTTTGAGCCGGAAGACGTCAGTGGTGGCATGTTTATCAGTTGAGAGACCACTACATACCGAGATTCAGAGATTCGGGTTGGAGTTTTATTCAGGAGGCTGTGCGCCTAGCCTCGCAACACTCACAGTTCAGCCGACTCTTCGAGATCGGATTAGGGACGGCCAGGCTGCAGATGAGCAGTTACAGCAGTGGAGACAGAGATACGAGGCTAGAGGACGAGGTTTGTACACAGTCGAGGATGGGATTACTCGTTTCAGGGGTCACATGTGGGTACCCAATATTGAGCAGTTGAGAGCTGAGATCTTATCAGAGGCCCATGCATCGACATATTCCATTCACCCAGGGAGTACGAAGATGTACAGGGATTTGCAGACACTTTACTGGTGGCCAGGGATGAAGAGAGATATCGGACAGTTTGTATCAGAGTGCTTGACCTGTCAGCAGGTCAAGGCAGAGCACCAGAGACCAGCAGGGTTACTACAGCCACTCCCTATCCCTGAGTGGAAATGGGAGAACATCACGATGGATTTTGTGGTTGGTTTACCCAGGAGTCCCAGAGGCTTTACGGCAATTTGGGTGATTGTGGATCGACTCACCAAGTCTGCACACATTCTACCGGTGAAGACCACTTTCACATTGACTCAGTATGTAGAGCTATACATTAGAGAGATTGTCAGGCTGCATGGCATACCAGTCTCCATTGTGTCAGATAGGGATTCCAGGTTTACGTCTGCGTTTTGGAGGAGCTTGCACGCTGCTTTGGGGACCAAGCTATCTTTCAGTACGGCTTTTCACCCGCAGACAGATGGTCAATCGGAGAGAGTCATCCAGATTCTAGAGGATTTACTGAGAGCCTGCGTGATAGATTTCCAGGGTACGTGGGATTCTAGATTGCCCTTGGTAGAGTTCACGTACAATAACAGTTTTCAGGCATCGATCGGGATGGCTCCTTATGAGGCCTTGTACGGAAGGAGGTGTAGGTCTCCCGTGCATTGGGATGAGGTTGGCGAGAGGATTTTGACTGGGCCAGAGATGGTTCAGCAGACGGCAGATATTGTGACCAGGATACGAGATCGGATGAGGACAGCTCAGAGTCGTCAAAAGAGTTATGCCAATCGTAAGCGACGAGATCTGGAGTTGGCAGTAGGGGACCATGTATTTGTGAGGATATCGCCTATGAAGGGCGTGATGCGATTCGGCCGGAGAGGCAAGCTCAGTCCGAGATTCATTGGACCGTTTGAGGTTTTGGAGAGGGTCGGTACGTTAGCATATCGCGTAGCATTACCACCCAGTCTGTCAGCAGCGCATAACGTGTTCCATATTTCGATGCTATGGAAGTATGTCCCGAATCCATCTCATGTGCTGGATTTTGAGCCGCTTCAGTTGGCACCAGACTTATCCTTTTAGGAGCGACCAGTTCAGATCTTAGCGCGAGAGGAGCGTAGGCTTAGAGCGCGGAGGATTTGATGGTCAAGGTCCGGTGGCAGAATCACTCGGCAGATGAGGCTACCTGGGAGACCGAGGCCGATATGCAAACGCACTCTCCAGAGCTTTTCGATACGTAACTTAATTTCTGGGACGAAATTTCTTTAAGAGGGGAGAGTTGTAACGCCCAGAAATCCTAATTACGTTGAATTGAATGCATGACTAGGGGGAAAACCTTGTGTTAGCATGATTTGCATGTCATTTATGTGTTTACATGATGATTTTATGCTTTATTTGTGCATGTCACTTTACGGTACCATTTGAGTTCCGGTAAACGGGGACGAATCCGGAGACGACCAAATCGAAAATATTTAAATGTTTTAGCCCTTAGACATATTTTAAAGCAAAATATTTTTATTTTATGCACCATTTACAAAAAAATGAGATTTTATGCACGATTATCGAGGGGGACCCGTTTTTCGCCTATGCGGGCTATTTTTATGACTTTTACTACACTTTTAAATTTGAGAGGCCTTATATTACGAAAATTAAAGGCTTGAAGTCTGAAATTTACATATTTTTAAGCCTTTTTAATTAGACGAGGGTTAGTATTGGAATAGGCCTTTTATTTCCTTAATAAAACAAGTTGGAGGGGTTTTTTTGTACACTTTTCACTCACCCTTCTCCACTATTTCGAAAATTAACCTAACCCTCCCAACTCATCAGCCGGCTTCAGCCCTCTTCTCCCCATAGGTGACCGAAACTTGCAAGGTTTTGATTGAAACTCAAAGGTGTCGGTCTTCTCAATTGTCCTCCGCTCCGGTAACGCGTATCTCCACTTCTTTTTCGATCAAGGCATGATTTATTCCTTATTTTCTCACCATTTAGATCATAATATAAACTGTTTTACAAATATTATGCATGACTCTTATGTGAATGTTTCAGATCTTTGCATCCATGTCCATGATCACGTGTTGTTTCATGTGCACCACACGGTTTTTTTATTTTCTTGCATGGCTTCGGTCGACAGAATGCTTGAGGGGTTATGGCTTGACCTTAAGGGGTTCATGCTGGTCCTAGGGGTGGTTTGTAGTGGTTCAAAGTGGGAGATTTTAGGTCGAACCGTTGGCTGGTTGGAGAACACCGTGCAGTGTGTGTTTTTGCGCCGCGCGGTGCGTCTCACTCTCAGGGTTCGTGTGTCCAGGTGCGACCATGGTTGGAGCTAGGGTCGGTCAGGTTAGGACCGGCTGGACCTGGGGGTGGTCCAGCCGGCGGGGCTCCGACCAGTGGTGGTCGGAGCAGAGAGAACGAAGCGTTTGTCGGCGGCGGGTCGTGGGATTTGCATGCGGCAGTGTGTGTTTTCGAGTTAGGGTTTTTAGTGAATTGTTTCGGTTCAATTGAACAGGCTGGTTCGATTGGACCGAACCGGGTTCTTGAGTCTCGAGTCAAATTTTTAAGTCCGGTCCGAGTTATTTTATTTTTGGGCCGGGTAATCTTATTTTTAAAGTCCGTGTCATTTTTATCGAGTCAAGTCAACTTTTTAAGTTAAAATCATTCTTGGTCAAAATTATAATTTCGGGTCAATGATTTTAAGTCAAAAATTATTTAAGTTGTCATTTTTAAGTAATTAAACGCATGCATCATGAAAGTTTAAGTTATGTTAAGGCATGAATGAAAAATATTTTGAGGGATTGATGTGTTGTGGGGCAAAGTTTAATGATGGGAGTTAGCCGGGTAGCCGGTCTCGGGGATCCCTTGTTAATGTATGAGCTTATGGATCCATGTGTGACATCATGGTGAAGTGGCAGCACAGAGGTGTGACATATAGGGATCCTCGTGTGACATCTGGGTGAACCACACCGCCACGTACGTTGGTTTATAGATTGATCAATCGAATTATGGCTCTCACATCATGGATACGACTCACATGTTCTTTTAAGTTACGTTATGTTTATGTCATGCCTTAAGATATATGTTATATAATGAAGTATGTATGACTGTATTATGATTCAAGTTTTAAGATCTTTCAATCACGTATGTCATGAAATTATGTTCCTACACTTATGTGCCTACATGTGGTTTTATATATGTACCTTGTTATTAACGGATACAGCATGCTGGGCCTTTAGGCTCACTAGGTTTAAATGATGCAGGTGAGCATGATGATGATGATATTACTCCGACCGGTGGTGAGGACGTCTGATGCTCCGCTGCGGCTGCTACCCCGTGACCACTCAGTTATTTTATGCCTTTGCTTTTAGACATGTTCAGTTTTCCACAAACAGTTTTTAATTACTCTGATTTTTACGTTAGCTTGTGCGATGTGGAAGGTGGATACTTGCCGTTGGTTTTAATCGGATGTTGAGATGATATTTTTAATGCTTTAAGCTATGGTTTTTATTTATAGCTTTTACTAAATATTTATTCCACATCTGATTTCAAAAAAAAAAAAATTTAGAGGTTTAGTACGTTTCAGCTGGGGTGATCTCGGTTCTCCTCGAGAAGGGCCCCGATCCTGATTCCGTGGTGTCCTCTCTCGCCTGGAGGGCCTCTTATCCTGTCGCCACTTTTTTCCTCCTCGGGTCCTCTTCTCCCCCCGAGGTTGTCCGTCCCCCACTAGCGCTGCCCGCACGTCGGGGTTATTTCGTATAATTCGCTCCAACTCATGATCCAAGAGCCGGCACTCTGCAGTAGTGTGACCATAATCCCTGTGAAATCACAAAACTTATCTGACCTGGGATTTATTGGGGCCTCGTCATTCCCCCGGGGTCGCTGTACTACCTTCCGCTCATCGCAAATCTCCAGAGCTCGAGACTTCCTTGTTAGAGTAGATGCCCAACTAGCCAACTTGTGGCGTGTGGGTTTTATAGACTCTTGTACAAACGATCTTTATATATGATATTCAAATTTTCTTTTATATGGATTTCTTTACTTTCATTATGTGTGTAATGATTTACAATTGTGTTGAGTAAAGACCTAGAATGCACTAAAGCGTATGTTAGATGTGATAGTGGGTATGACGGCTATCATGAAACACATCTAATAGTCGCTGTGTATTCTAAACGTGTTCCTAGTCAATTGGGCCGTCAAAATGAGGATAAGGCCGCCCGAGTTCGAGACTAGTATCTGCGATGCAAAGTACCATGTTCATTGGTAGGGAACATTGTGATGTTCTGAGCATGCAGATAGATAGTGACCTGGTGATCTATCGAACTACCCTCCTTCGGACTTTCCAAGTGGTTACCATTTGTCGAGTGGA
>KV011939.1:7215-20645 GCA_001598015.1 Dorcoceras hygrometricum | reverse complement strand
GCGCCGCCGCCGCCGTCGCCGATCGTCGCCGGAAATTTGTTCCGGCCAGTTCGACGAGGAGAATCCGTTCGTGCTGATCTCGTCAGCGCTTCTAGTGCAGCCTGACGAAGGAGTCTCGGATCTGGTCGTGGACCGGATTGGCGTAAACTACCGCAATCTACCGAGAAGAGCCGGGTTCTTGAAACACCGGTTGGAGCCAGGCACAAGTGCCAGCGAGGTAATTCACTTAAACATCCTATGAATGTCGTAGTTTGTTTTGAATGTTTCGTATTGATCGCCTCCCGGCACCTGTTTCTTGTTCTTCCGCTGCCTAGCCGGGGGGCGGATCCGGGATCCTCAACATTCCTCACCTTCAATGGCGTTCGAGCGGTGAATTCCCCCAACAGCAAAGGAGGTTCTTGCCTGGATGGCCTCGGGGCTCGCCTCTCTGCCCGAGTGTCTCGACCAGCCCGAGGTGGTGGCCTCTGCTCACTTCTTCTCGAGGACTGTATCTCCTCCACATTCACATACTCTTCTGCTTTCGTGAGGAGCTTTTGAAACGTCTTCGGGGGCTTTTTGACCAAGGATTTAAAGAAATCACCCCCTCGCAACCCCTGGATGAAGGCCCCAATCAGCAGATCCGACGTGGCGGATGGTACCTCAATGATAGTTCTATTAAAACACCGGATATATTCCCGAAGACTCTCCTGTTCCTTCTGCTTCACCATAAACAGATTCACCGTAGTCATCGGCTGCTTCTTGCTACTAGCAAACTGATGCAGGAAGGCCTGAATAAAATCCTGGAAGCTTTTGATACTCCCTGTTGGCAGAATACTAAACCACTGTTGTGCAGATCAGACCAGAATAGTGAGAAAGACACTGCACTTGATAGGATCACCATACTGATGGAGGAGTGCGGCATTCTCAAACCGTGATAAGTGCTCATTGGGATCTCCCATGCCGTCATACTCTCATACATTTGAAAATTTGAAGTGCTGAGGTAACTCAGCAAAACCAGTACCTCAGCAAAGAAGGGCACCTCCCGAGCAGGTGGGGGAGGAGGTGACGAGCTCCTTTCCTCCCTCAGTCGTTCAATTTCCTCCCGAAGCTTCCTGATCTCCTCGGACTGCTGATCGGGCGGCGTGTGTGACTCAGGTATGTTCCCCAATATTTGGGACACAGTAGTTGCTACCAATTCAGCTATCTGGGCTGCAGTGAGATTGGGGTTCTCCGACCCCTGAGCGGTACTCTCCGTGTTGCTGGTTTCTCCAGTACCCTGAGCTCTAGTCCTCTTTGGTGGCATCTTGTATTCTTTCTTCTATGTTTCCCACAGACGACGCCAATTGATATAACCAAATTATCTCAGTCAAGAACTATCACCACGTCAGGATCTCAAGCTTTGTGTCGTCGGGTACTGGAGGATGGGTATTGCTTCTCCTTGATGTCTGCAACCACAAATCATAGGTCAGAGGGCGCCGGAAGTGTGTCCGGCGAAGCCCCTCCGATGCTTAAGTCAGGCAATGTGCAGGAGAGAAAAGAGAGCAAATGTATATTCTGTGAGAGCAAGTGAGTGCGAGAATGAATGTGTATGAGTGAATGGGGCGTACCAGATATTTATAGAAGGGCAATGACGGTGGAAAGAGAATATCTCGACGGATATTCTCCATGATCCTCGGGATCCTCTCGCCAAATAAGGAAATGTGTATCGTCTTGGGATTCTTCAAATAAGGAAAGACGTATCCGGGCGGGATTCATCTACACAAGGAAAGGCGTGCCCAGGTCGGACTCTTCATCACGTCGAGACACTGTCCTCGGGAAACACTCCCGAACTGGTGGTTAGGCCTCGGGCAAATCTCGATCTTGAAGCGCGTCCTCGGGCAATTTTCCCGATCTCAGTGGTGTAGGTCGGGCTTGAAGTATGCTGCTCGGTCCTCGGATCCCGATGTGGTAATAGGAGGCATCGGATATCAAAACAAACACTGTGAATCGAAGAAATTATTGATTCTATCTTAACAAACGCTTACCTACAATACTACATATCACATAATTTATTCGCACTTCACACGAATGAATGCCCAGCCAAGAAAGATACAGAGCACACTGCTTACTAACGTTAATTTAAAGTCTACAAAACAAAACATATATACTTTATATTAACAAATTTAAAGTATAATGCCCACAAGTACTAGACGAATATTCAAATAATAATAAATTTTGATGAAAGAAGAATACAAAACTTAAAAGTTCCATCTTCCACAACAAATTAGTGCAGGAGTAGTTAAAAACTTAAAATCATAATGGCTCCGTTTGGACATGTTTTTTAAAAAAATATTTTTAAAAAATGTTTTTCAAAAAATATTTGTAAAACGTTTTGAAAGTTATTTTAAGGAAAAATATGTGTTTGGATAACTATTTTATAAAAACGTTTTATTAGTTCAAAATGTGTTTGGACTAGTAATTTAGAAAAATGTTTTTAAAAACATAATTTCTTTTTAGAATTTTTATATAATTTTCTTATTCTTTTAATTTTTTTTCTATATATTTTATTTATATTATCCATTTTATATAAATAATCTCTTATATAATTTTTTCTTCTCTTTTTATTTTCATTTTCCAGTTTCTATATTTTTTTGTGATAGATATTTTATTTCAATATACAATTAAATGTTTAATATTTTATTTTATTCTAGTTAAATATTGTTTAAAGACAGTGCTTGCAACATTTGACAATAAATACACGTTCGTTAAGGAAATATACTAATTAATTCAGATTAGTTTAGTGAAACCTTAATTATTATTATGATTATTATAATATAACTCTGATGATATTTTATTTATTTTCTTATAGTGTTTATTTTTAAACATTGCAATCCGATCTCCATGTAACTTTAATCCAACTATAAATATAAGCTTATCTTATAATTATAACTATACTTCTAAAAACAACAAAAAACACCTCCTACTTGTTTTTTAAAAACTATACTTGAAAAACAGTTTTTTAAGAAAATGTTTTTAAAACTTTTTAAAAAAATCTTGTCCAAACACCAACTTTAAAAAATTTTACTTATAAAACACTAAAATCATTCTTTAAGAACATGTCCAAACACATCCATAGTTTTGCCCTGTTTTTACTTTGATCGTGTTTTCCCATAGTTATAATAACGTGATACAGACACGTTAATATTTTTCCGTCTATGTCATCTCTTAATTCTTTTGTGACCATGTGTACAACATAAATAAGAAAAATCTAATCAAATGATTTTTTTTTTTGTTAATTCGACTATTTTCCTTTCCCGAACCGGACGATTCATGTTTATTTAAAAAAATTTAAAATTTATTTTTTAATTTGACTATTTTTCTTTCCAAACGGGATGATTCATTTTTGAATTAACT
The DNA here is from genome assembly GCA_001598015.1 of Dorcoceras hygrometricum. Classification (NCBI taxonomy): domain Eukaryota; kingdom Viridiplantae; phylum Streptophyta; class Magnoliopsida; order Lamiales; family Gesneriaceae; genus Dorcoceras; species Dorcoceras hygrometricum. The sequence goes on along the minus strand of KV011939.1, from coordinate 17,273 downwards.
GACACATGTTTTTTCAAAATAAGTTAAATATAAATACAAAACCAACTGTGTGGCTGGAAAACAAAAGGTTCAAGGTATTCAACGTGGCACTCAATGAATGGGCACACTGCAATTACCATGCAAAAATCTATACAGATAAGGTGGTGGTGGTGAGAAGCTGCAACCTTAATAAAATTAAACAAACAAAAACAGTGCCAGAAATCCATCTCCCTTTGTTCGCCTTAATTTCTTTAAAAATTTCTTGCTGAAAGAAAAAAGGAGTTCAAATCTTAATGGCCACCGCAAAATTTCCAGATAGCTTCTCAATACCTTCTTACTTCTCGTGTAACAGCAGAAAAGCCATTCAACACATTCCCAATTCCTTGATTTCCATTTTCTTCTTGAATTTGAATACAAGAAACACCAGACCAAACTCTTCAACTTGTTCATCCCCACTTGTACTGAAAGAAGATGAATCTACGTATTATGAAAATGTTCCGGTGATTCACCGGCGTATCGGAGACTTGGCCCTTTCGAATTGCGAAGATAGTGTTAATGTACCAAATGACTCAAAGGAATGGAATAGTTTGATATGTGGTCTGTGTAACGATCCACAGACTCAACAGCTTGCCTTCCAGTATTACGAAAAGGCGAAAGCGAAAACGGAATTTAGACCTCAGAAATATACGCTAAATCTTCTTGCCAGGTACTTGATTCGTTCCAAGAACTGGAGTCTGTTATTTACATTCTTTGAAGATTTCAAGAAGTTTAAAGTTATTCCTGGGAAATCCACCTGTTGCACATTAGTTGGTAGCTGTATTAAAGCTAGAAAATTCAGACTTGTTAATGTACTGCTAGAAATTTTCTTGGCTGAGGATGTAAAAGTTGCTGTTTCGGCTTTTGATTCGGCCATGAAAGGCTACAATCAATTGCATATGTATAGCAGCACCGCTGTTTTATACCAAAGAATGCGATCCGGTGAAGTATCTTTAGATGCCGCTTGTTATTGTCGAATAATGGATGCCCATTTGAAAATGGGGCATTATGAAAAAGCCATCGAAATGTTTCAAGAAATTGGGAATCGGAAGATGGTTAGAATTGGTGATACCCCATCACCGTTTTCCTCTCGGATTTACTGGATTTTATGCGAAGCGTTGGGGAAACTGGGCCGGTGTTTCGAAGCTCTTGAGTTCTTTAGAGAAATGCAGAACAAAGGGATACCCGAAGACCAGTTAATCTACTCGTCTTTGATATGTTCTTTCGCAAGTGTTGGTGAAGTAAAACTGGCTGAAGAGCTTATGGAAGAAGCAGAGAGCAAGAACTTGTTGAGGGATCCTGCTCTGTTCTTGAAGCTTGTGTTGAGGTATGTTGAAGAAGGTTTGGTCACAAAAACTGTCGAAATTGTCGCGACTATGAAACGAGTAAATGTTAGAGTGTCGGACTGCATCTTTTGCGCGATTGTTAATGGATTCTCCAAGAAAAGAGGACTCAAAGAAGCCATAAGAGTATATGAAGATCTTGTCTCACGAGGCTGTGATCCTGGCCAAGTGACATATGCATCCATCTTGAACATATACTGCCGACTTGGACTATATTCTCACGCAGAAACGCTGTTTTCGGAGATGGAAAGAAAAGGATTCGATAGCTGTGTTGTGGCATATTCTAGCATGGTTGCGGCATATGGAAAAATGGGACGTATTAGAGATGCGACCAAACTTGTAGCCAAGATGAAAGTAAAGGGAATTGAGCCTAATGTCTGGACTTATAATTCTTTGTTAGATATGCATGGGAAAGTTTTAAACCTGAGGGTCATCGAAAAGACATGGAAGGAGATGAAACGTCGCAGAGTCTCCCCGGATAAAGTGAGTTACACGACAGTTATCGGAGCTTATAATAGGGCAAAGGAGCTGGAAACTTGCATAAAGTACTATCAAGAGTTTAGATTGAACGGCGGCACGATGGATAGGGCAATGGCTGGCATCATGGTTGCTGTTTTATCAAAGATGAATCGAGTCGATGAACTAGTTGAGATGTTACAGGACATTAAAAAGCAGGGTACTAGGTTGGATGCCAGGTTTTATCATTCGGCCATGAATGCTTTGAGAGATGCAGGCCTTCAAGTTCAGGTGACGCAGTTGCAGGAAAGTTTCAAGGTTTTTTGATGAATTTCATGCACGACATGAAGATATTTGGATTGCATACGTATGTATATATGTCAAATATTCTTGATACAGATGACTAATCTCAAATATATACGTATGATGTGACCGGGGACAAAAGGGGGAGGTAAAATATTCTTGATACAGATGACTAATCTCAAATATATATGTATGATTTGACCGGGGACAAAAGGGGGAGGTAAAATATTCTTGGGGACTGATTATAAAGAAGTTTTCGTAGATTTTTCAAAAATATTATCTATGAGCGGAGACACTCGAACATGAAGGACCGTGCACTTTGGATCATGCGGTGGAATCTAATCTCTATATATGTTTTTGGTGGGTAAGATATAGTACTTCATGCCATAAATTTATTTTAAACATTTCATCGGTAAAATAATATTATTTTGGAAGTCCACTGGCATGGGAAGCATTTGAGATTAGCATTTTTTTCTATATTTAAAAATATGTGCATCACCATAAATGTGTTCTTGGGCCTTGCAACTAAATTTTGGGGTCCACTCTGCCTCTTGTTAAACTTATTTACTCGCTTCCTTGAAACAGTTTTGTAATCCAAGTCATTAGACATGTAACCATTATTTTCACCAAACATAAGTTAGCAAAAAGAGTCTCGGAGATCAAATAACTTGGAAATTTAATGCATGCCCGGAGAAAGGGGACAATGGATCTGTTCTTGAAGAAGTACCATCTATGATGGTTTTTAAAGTTTTGGGTAGTCAATCTAAATTTTATACTTCTTGGTATCCAAATTAGATTTATGTGGCATTTAGAAAAGTCCAGTAATCTTCAAATTCGATTTTTTTATACTCCATGGAAATCTACTGATTTCTAAATTTCTAAATGATTCTGTACTGTTATGAAATATTTTGGCAATATTAAAAATAAAAATACCAAATTTCACCATTAAGACTTTTAATTGAACGGTATATATCCATTCCTTTTTCTTTCAAAAGGACGCCTGATGTATGTATGTGATGTTGGGAAATGTGAATGAAAGTCGTGAGCTGGTTGAAACCGGCTCGGACGCAAGCTGTTTTCTGGCCGCAAGCTGATTTTTGGCCGCAAGATGGTCTTTGGCAGCAAGCTGTTTTCTGGCCGCAAACTGGTTTTTGTCGCAAGCTGGTGGCCGCAAGCTGGTCTTTGTCCGCAAGATGGTTTCTGGCCGCAAGCTAGTTTTGGTCGCAAGCTGGGTTGACCACCGCGAGTTGGGTTGACGCCGCGAGCTGGATGGTATGTGTGCTGATCTACGCGATCTGGTACTAAGTTCTAAGCTGGTATGGACAGCCTGGTGCTAAGCTCTAAGCTGGTCTGGGCAGCTGTGATTTGGTCCTAAGCTCTAAGCTGGTCTAGACATTCGGGCTTGTCTATATACACGAACCGGTTCTTCTGAAACAGCACAACTGTTCATGCTTCGTATTCATGAAACGATGCCTCTGTTCAAAATGGTGGATCTATTCAGTTAATGCATCTGTTCGAAACATTGCAACTGTTCGAATCATTGCAACTATTCGAAGCAGTGTAACTGTTCGGAACGGCATTTCATGAAATCATGTGACCGATCAAAGCAACCGACCAACTCCTACAAATACAGGCAGATTAGGTAATCGAATTTAATTGAATCCCGCATTCTCCTTTGCTTTCTGCTCTATATTTATACTCAATTTCCCTACGACATTTCTAGACTCAGAATAAAAGTTCCAACACTTATTTTGTAACGCCCCAAAATCCAGAGACCACAATTTTAACCCTTTTTATTTTAAGGGCCATGTTGATATTTCCATGTTCAGATTTCAGCTTAAGTTCATGTTATTTATTTAAAAACTTGATTTCTTCATTTCAGATTTGAGATACGACGCAGAAGGTTTCCAGGCAGATTTCCCCCCAAGCATGAGACGCGAGCAGATTTCAGATTTCGTTCGAAAATGCTTTTAATGAGCAATTTGTTCTTTTCAAAACCTTTTGGCAAATTTCCAAATTTAAAACAGTGGATGGGAGTTTTGAACAAATCTTTCAAAAATGACAAGTTGGTAGGATATCCCATGCCTACTCTAGTGTTTTCACCTATGTCAATCATGCTCTCTTATATGATTGTCTACGTGAAGTTTGAGTTCATTTTCACCTGCAAAGAAATTTCTTTTGTTCTCTCAAATCTATAGAGCTCGTTGTTGGTGCTTGAGGAAATTGTCTTCAAGAAAACCTTCTGTCTTCGTATTTCCAGTCTAAGACAAGTAAAAGCTGATTCTTTGCTACACCATTAAAACATATATTATTTTTCCTCAGTTCTGTGTTTGCTTGCCTGTTTAAGTTCAAGATATAGCTATGTTTATGTTCATGCTTGGTTAAGAAAATGAAAGTTCGGGTTCACAGAAATGTTTTCTGTTTTAAAACACTTTATCATGTTTCAATGAAAATTTTGTTGATTTCAAAACCATTGAGCTTACAGATTCTAGTTTATGGTACGAGTATGAAGTTCTTTCTTCTGGTGAATGGCGGTGTCTGGACTTGACTCCAAGAAATCGGCGATGCTGGTCGAATCGGGATTTTGTTCTGGTTCGATAGGCGGAACTGGTACCTTTGGGTGTCGTTCGTGATGTTGCAGCACTAGTTCCACTGCCAAATCTGTTTTCTACAATGGCGACATGTTTCTATGGTCACATCGGATTTCACAGGTCATATCTGTTTGTTAGAGTAGATGTCCAACGAGCCAACTAGTGGCGTGTGGGTTCTTATTGACTCTTTGTATAACGATCTTTATTTATGAAATTCGTATTCTTTTATGGCATTCTTTATCTTCATTATTTTATAATGTTAACAATTGCGTTGGATAAAGACCTAGAATGCACCATAGTGTATGTTGTTGGCGCAGCGGCGGATCCGGATCCCGCTCCCGGGGCGCAGCGGAAGATTTCAAAATTTTGCAATGGGAACGGTCAATACATAACAGATGCAGCAACAAAACATCCATAGGGTGTTTTAGATTGGTACCTTGCTGGCGTCTAGGCGCCTGGCTCCGACCAATTTCACGAGAAAATCGGCACTTCAACGGTAGGCGGTCGTCGTTCTCCTAATCCGGTCCATGACTGAAATCTCGATCCCTTCGTCAGTCTGCACTAGAAAACATGACGAATATTTCACGGACGGAATCTCCTCGTCGAGATGGTCTGTTAGAACAATGTTTATTAAGTTTTGGTGATAACAAAAAGGACAAAATGAATTGATCAACAAGTGCTATTTTAACAGTTGGAGTTCTTCGTGAAGAGATCAGCAGCTGATTAGTTGAAGAAGTGCTAAACGACGGCGTTTAGATAAAGTGGAACGACGTCGTTGGTATAAACAGTTTCAGTTCAGCAGATACTTGAAGAGCTACAGCAGTTATTCGTGAAGATTCAGCAGATGGTATTCGAATTGAGTTCTATCGTGTTTTGCTAAGAAGTGTCAACGACAGCGTTTTGATAAGTTGGAACGACGTCGTAGAGTGCACTGTTTCATTTCAGCAGATGAAGATTTCAGCAGACTCTTTGTTGAAGTAGTTCAGCAGTTGCTTAGTCTCTTTGTTGAAGATGGTGATACGACAGCGTTTGAGTTAGTTGGAACGACAGCGTTTTGGATCAATTCAGCAGAAGCGTTCTTTAGTTGTTTCAGCAGATGGCTACAGTGACTCAAACCAGCAGATGCTCTACATGTTGTTATCCAGCAGATGCTTTACGAAGATAGCTAAACGGTGTCGCTTGAATAAGTTGACACGACATCGTTTTTGCTCAAGAAATCAGCAGATGGTAAAACGCGTATGCATTTCAGCAGATGAATTCTCTTAAGCGTTTTTCCAGTCGAAGCTTTCAACGAAGATGAAGTAAGTGCTGATTTCCATAGTAATTTCAGGCGCAAGCTCTAAGTATTTGAAATACGATCGTTTGCTTATATGGAGAAGATTTATTGGATCGTACAGCTGCCTGGAATGAAGGGAACAAGTCAGGTACTATTTTGGGTAAATAGTACAGTGTACAGTGGCCGTTTCTCTATGCTTGCACATAAATGGTAAGAAGACAAATTGGCTCTGTGAATGAGCGTTTGACATTGTAGTGGAGCAGAGATTACGGTGTACTATTTTGGCAGTAATTCAAACGGGATTTATTTCCTTTGGAGGATTTAATGTTACCGTTGCAGTCGAAGCCTATAAATATCAGCAGAGGATTTGAAGAACATACTGATCGCCATTCTATTCTTGCTGCAACGCTGCCAAAATATTTACAGAGCTTTCTCTACATTGATATTTCAAAAAGCTCAAGACTCGAAGAACAATTCGTTTTTGATCTTCATTAGATAAACTTTCGAGTCAAATTACAGTCTCCAGCATCGTGTTCTCATTGATATATTTGATAGAGTCTGTAAACGAACTGTCTTTTAAGAAGTTCGTAAAACGTTCAAACATTGTAAAAACCAGCAGCTAGTCTGCGTGAAACGTTGTGAAGTGCTAGGAAATCTCAAGGCTGTTGGCTTTGGGATCGGGTGCTTGTAGACTGTCTACTTGTATCAAAGTCTTCTAGTGTTACCTTCCGAGGAGGAAGAAGGGGAGACGTAGGATATTCATATCCGAACTTCCAGAAACAAACTCTCGACTCAATCTCTTATTTACGCATTTATTTTGAGTTTACGCATTGTTCATTGTTCACAAACTAATCGGCCTATTTCCGCACATTTATTTGTGGCTGAGAAGTTTGCTTAAGACTGAGAATCCAAAAGTTTTTAAAAGGACTTTGAAATAGAAAAATCGAAAGGAGTTCATTCAACCCCCCCCTTCTGAACTCCTATTTGCTTAGTGATCCTATTTCCGGGGACCATCATGGTCGGAACAAGTCCGACGGCGACGACAACGGACGGCGGCAGCGGCACGCGACGGGCGGCGGCACGTGAAGGGGCGACGGCCGTGAGTGGGAGAAGAGGGGGAAGGGAGGCGGCTACTAGGGTTGTGAAGTGTAGAGTGTCTCATGCAAACCATAGATCATGTATATATATAGACCTGTGATGGGCTTGAACCGGCCCAATGGGCCTGGGTCAAGCCCAGTCCCGTATGAACATTCGGTTCAACTGCATCACCGTGGCTCCATCATAATCCCGATCGAAGATCAGATCGGACCGATCTACACAGTTTACAAAACTGATTATTATGATGTGAAAACAATTTTTCGGACCACCTAGTCCAAAATAGCAGTTTGGCCCCTCCAAGTTTCAAGGATAGTCAAACTAGCTCAAACTTTAGAGAAATTGCATTTTGACCCCTGTTGACGTTTAGGAAGTCGCACTTCCATCCTTCCTACTCCTATGCTCAAAAAATTGAGCTTAAATTTCCGTGCGGGAATCGAGAAACCAGTACTTGTGTGACCCTCAATGGTTCAGAGATACAGCTAGCCGTGGACCCACAACATGTGTGACTCCGAAACCACATTTTTGGACTAGCCCATCGGATCAAGGTAAAGCGCCTAGCAACATCGCCCCATGATCCCCTAGGTATCACTGATAGTGCCTGCAAGAACCAGTTGGACATGGTTAGCATACAGTACGATCCTTTCAACACATATATCCCGATCAGATCAACGACCATTGGTAAATCGAGAGTTGCTAGAGATCCAATAACCATGCATACATCTCGGAGATCAAATAGTGACATCGCGTGTGTTACTAGGTAAACCCATTTACCTAAAACACATCCAGTACTCTGGCCAGAGATTTATCACACTATTATTTCCTTAGATAGCATAGGATATCTATGCACAAAGGCGAGCGGTGAATCCTCGACAATGAAGCATCGACTCCTACGTACATCAGGACCTCACCCAATCCCGCCACCTGATGACCCCAACTGATTCGATAAACGGGTCAAAGTGAGGCACCTATCACGTAGAGTCTCAATGACGTTTCGAGTAATGAGGGCTAATATGTACAACCAAGACCTCGGACTTAATCCACTCGACAAATGGTAACCACTTGGAAAGTCCGAACGAGGGTAGTTCGATAGATCACCAGGTCCCTATCCATCTGCATGCTCAGAACATCACAATGTTCCCTACCAATAAAACGTGGTAATTCACATCGCAGATGCTAGTCTAAAGCTCGGGCGGCCTTATCCTCATTTTGACGGCCCAATCGACTAGGAACGAGTTTAGAATACACAGTGACTATTAGATGTGTTTCATGATAGCCATCATATCCACAATCACATCTAACATACACTATGGTGCATTCTAGGTCTTTATCCAACGCAATTGTTAAAATTATAAAATAATGAAGATAATGAATGCCATAAAAGAATACGAATTTCATAAATAAAGATCGTTATACAAAGAGTCAATAAGAACCCACACGCCACTAGTTGGCTAGTTGGGTATCTGCTCTAACAATCTCCCACTTGACCTAAAGCCAACTACTCAACAGACGCAGTCCCATGTTTCGCGATGTTTTTCAAACAACGGTCCTGGCAAGGGCTTCGTAAGTGAATCAGCAATGTTGTCTGCAGAGGCGACTCTCTCGAATGCTATGTCACCTCTAGCCACAATATCCCGGATTATGTGATATTTCCTCAGTATATGTTTGGATCTTTGGTGAGACCTAGGCTCCTTTGCTTGCGCAACGGCACCAGTGTTGACGCAGTACACCGGGACTGGACCAACTCCTTCAGGGTGTTGGGGATCCGGATCCGCCCCCCGGTCGGGCAGCGGAAGAACAATAAAGAGAGAACCGGGAGGCGATCAATACGAAAAACAAATCTACATTCTACGACATTCATAGGATGTTTAGCGTGTTACCTCGCTGGCACTTGTGCCTGGCTCCAACCGTGATTACAATAATCCGGCTCTTCTCGGTAGATTGCGGTAGATTATCGCCAATCCGGTCCACGACCAGATCCGAGACTCCTTCGTCAGGCTGCACTAGAAGCCCTGACGAGATCAGCACGAACGGATTCTCCATGTCGAGTTGGCCGGAAACCAATTTTCCGGCGAAGACGGCGGCGGCGGCGGCGGCGGCGGCAGCGTGAGAGAGGGAAGGAGGGAGGCGTGTGTTTTGCTTAGGGTTAGGTTATGTATCATGTGATTTTTGTGAGTTGTGAGATTTGATTAAGTCATTAAGTCCAATAAGCTACCTCACAAAATAAGATTCCTTTTGTTTTCCAGATACGAATACGACGATTGGAAGATTCGCATGCAGGCTCATCTTGCTGCGATGGATGATGAGATGTGGAACGTTATCACTGACGGGCCATTAAAAATTATGAAGCCCAATCTCGCATTCTCTGTGTCAAATGGCGAGGCGCAGTTCCTGGAAAAGGCCAGACATGAATTTACAAACGATGATAAAAAGAAAGCCAATCTGGACAACGTGGCCAGGGACATTCTCTATAAGACGCTGGACAAAGACAAGAATATGTTCAGCAAAATCAAGACCTGTGCTACTGCCAAAGACATCTGGGAAAAGCTTGTCCAAATTTGTGAAGGCAGTGATGAAACTAAGGAGAACAAGCTGGCTGTGGCTCAGCAAAAATATGAAGCCATAAAGATGAAAGATGGCGAAACCATGGCTGACTTTGACGAGCGCTTCAGTGCCATTATTATTGAGTTGAACAGCTTGGGCAAGGAGTATAGCAACAGGGAGCTTGTGCTGAAAGTGATGAGAGCTCTACCCAGAGAGTGGGATGTAAAGACGATGGCCATGAGGGAGTCCAAAGATCTGAACAAGATGGAGCTCCACGATTTATTTGCAAATCTGAAGGCTTACGAGTTTGAACTCGAAACCCGATCAGTAAGCGCCTTCAACATCCCAGCCTACTAAAGCTCTTAGCTGCTGTTTCTGCTGAACCATGCTCACCCAGCACGAGCAAATCAGCAGATCAACTCTCCGATGACGTCA
>KV011938.1:360638-377449 GCA_001598015.1 Dorcoceras hygrometricum | reverse complement strand
TGGCTCTGATACCACTGTTGGGGATCCGGATCCGCCCCCCGGTCAGGCAGCGGAAGAACAAAAATTTAGAGAACCGGGAGGCGATCAATACGAAGAACAATTCTACATGTATCAACATACATAGGGTGTTTTAGCGTGTTACCTCGCTGGCACTTGTGCCTGGCTCCAACCGGTGTTTCAAGAACCCGACGCTTCTCGGTAGATTGTGGTAGATACGCCAATCCGGTCCACGACCAGATCCGAGACTCCTTCGTCAGACTGCACTAGAAGTCCTGACGAGATCAGCACGATCGGATTCTCCTCGAAAAACTAGGCCGGAACGGAATTCCGGCCAAGTTGGGCGGCGGCGGCGGCGACGCACGGCGGCGGCGGCGGCGGCGGCGTCGAGAGAGGAGAGGGAGGAGGCGGCTGATTTTAGGGTTAGGTTTAGTGTAGTGAGTTATGAAGTATCTTTTTCATTAAGTCCAATAATCAACATTAAATAGACTTAAGGTGGACTTGGGCCGGTCCAACGGGCCCGGGTCCAAATGACGATATCTATCGCTGTGACTTCATCGTAACTCCGATCGCCGATCAGATCGGACCGATCGACTCAGTTTCCAAAACTGAATGTTATGATGTGAAAAACAATTTTTCAGATTAGTTCGATAGATCACCAGGTCACTATCTATCTGCATGCTCAGAACATCACAATGTTCCCTACCAATGAAACATTGTACTTTGCATCGCAGATACTAGTCTCGAACTCGGGTGGCCTTATCCTCATTTTGACGGCCCAATCGACTAGGAACATGTTCAGAATACACAGCGACTATTAGATGTGTTTCATGATAGCCGTCATACCCACTATCACATCTAACATACGCTTTAGTGTATTCTAGGTCTTTGCTCAACACACTTGTAAATCATTACATACATAATGAAAGTAAAGAATGCCATATAAAGAATGCGAATATCATATATAAAGATCGTTTGTACAAGAGTCAATAAAACCCACACGCCACAAGTTGGCTAGTTGGGCATCTACTCTAACAGAGATGTAGGACATTGAGGTCCGAACTTCCAGAAACAAACATTGTGTATCGTGTTCTTTAAGCTTTCAGCACTTACTTTATTTAGCATACGCACGTTTACAGTTCAGCATTTACTTAGCATCGCATACACAGTTAGCACACTAGCACTTGCAAGTCTCGAACAGATTTATGTTGTACATAAATCTGTTTGAGTTGTTTTAAAATATTAGGATTCAGTTCTGGTATTTTCCGCATGATTTTTAAATCATACCAGATCTGTCTCCGGTGCTCTTCTTCTGGTGAGTTTTTATGTGTTCAAGAACTTCGAGCTATTGCAGCTCCAGTGTATTAGCAGCGCGCAAAATTTTTACTGTTTGTCAAATCAGCGCTGGCTACCCTTTTGATCCTTTTTTTCGGACCAACAGAGCGAAATAGAAAATTGAGTGAATGTGAATTAAAAACTCTCCATTGTAGTCTTTGGACAGAGACGTTAAACAAGTCTATGTTGTCTTTCGCACTGAGACGTTAAAGAAGTATATGTAGACTATTTCACTGAGGCGTGAAAGAAGTGGAGTTAGACACACGCAGCTTGCGGCTGGTGTGCAGTGGTGGCTAGGAGTTATTGCGACTGCTGGTCGTAGGATCGGGTTACCGCAGAGGCCGTTGTAATCAATGTCTTCTAGTGGATCATTCCCAATTGCGTAAGAATGGGAGACATAGGAGATTCAGCTCCGAACTTCCATAAATAAATTGCAGCGTATTATTTCTTTACAGCTTTCTGCATTTACATTTCATGCGCATTGCATATTTAACAAACTGCGTTAAAAAAAATCGTCAATGAGCTTTCGAATATAAGAGTTCAGTTTGAGTTATTTCCGCATGATTTTATTTCATGACTCAATTTGTATCTCGATGCACTTAGAATTTCAAGAACACTGAGCTATTGCAGCTCAAGTTTTATATAAACCAGATCGCATAAGTTGAACCAGCTATCAGAGCAGCTGGTATGTTACATGCGCGATCCGGTTAAGTGTTGCGTTCTGCTTGTCTAATTTAAATATTTTAAATTCCACGTAACTTAATGGGTCACTGTCTTAGGCTGTGTGAGAGCTTCCGTGAGTTGTGTGAGAACTCATGGACACCCCCTGTTTTCGGTCCCAACATTTGGAATCAGAGCGCTTTTGCGATCTGGTACCCCGTTAATGGGACCAACATTAATATTAATGTACATATCAAATTTATTGAATTAATAATGATGAGTTAAGTGTGCATTGACGAAATTCGTACTAGAATGAGTGACCTTTTGGAAAAGTCTAATACTTCAAACTATTTGTCGCCTGATTTTGTTAGCTAGTGAGCCGTAAAACTGTTAGATCATATTTTAATGGGTAATATATCTCATTTGAGATGGGGTCATTGGTAGTGTAAATGATAACTATTCTCTAAGGAATATGAGATAGTACTAGAAGATATAAGCATTTCCTCGAGCTCATGGACCTAACAACCCGATCTTAACGTATATAATAGTGCACTCTGAGCTATCAGATTTATAAAGAAATAAAATTGCAACTTGTCTAATAGTTATAATTTTTTACCTGATGATAACAACTTGATTCTAACAAGTATAAAAAATACAATTAATGGACATATAATATATTTATTTTAAAAGATTTCAAATAATATCACATTAATCGACAAACTAGAATGTATTTTTTGAGTAATATACGTCATTTATATATATGGGTTCAAAAGATTAGAAATGAGATTAATCTCACTCTAACTTTCATGAAAAAATGAAAAAGGGAACCATATTTTACCTACATATCATAGTTAAAAATATAATATAGATATTATTAATCTAAAAGCATTCTGAAACATTATTATCTTATAATTTAACAAATTATTAATTTAAATTTGAATTCTAGACGACACTCTTACGAGTTACGTCATAAGGAAATTTATTTTGGCCATTATAACGAGAGATAATTACAGATAAATATATCTGCAACATTATCCATTACAAATTAGTCCCCATAGAAACTTTTTGTGTTAGGTATCTGACATAACAAAACGTTTGTTTTTAACTCCCTATTTCTTGAATTTTACTCTTTTGTTGTCTTTATAACATGCACTAAAACGAAAAAAAAAAAAGAAGAAACATAAAGAAAACGAAAAAAGAAAACTGAAAGGAAAAAGGAAAAGAAAAAGAAGAGAAAGAAATAAAGAACGATCTCTCCTCCAGCATTGACGAAACCCAGCGACGATTGGTCACGTACTAGTCGGCTGATTATTTGTGGAAGTTGGTATTTTTGCAGATAACGTGACTGATAACTAACTAAATATTGTGTACAGTGTACTACGTATTTTAGTACCAAGTAACCATATTTGAGAAATGATTTTTGAGAAATTTCATTATATGTCACCTTGAAAAACATTTTATTCTAAAAAATTGTGCGATTCAGTTTCAGTTTGTCTGAAAATAACCTATATTGGTATTGAAGATTCTGCTCTGACTTGTGTATACAATACTTGAATTGTTCTTGTAACAATGAGTTCTTTATTGTATATTGTGTTCTCAGCTTCACCTTAAAATATTAGAATACTTAATTTGATTAAAACAATACCGAAATCGAGATAAATAATACATAATTGTGCTCATATGCTACCATGAATGCACATGAAAATACTGATAAAATAGTAGCGCGTAGCATATAACTTCATGTTGGGGTTTTCATTAAAGATCACCCATGGTCTTTAATTCATTTCTTTAAAACAAATGAAAGTAGGATGCTCACAACTTTACCTTAAAACATTATTGGATAATTAAATTCCCTGAAAAAATACGAAAATCAAGAAGATCACCATGGGTCATTTGTTCAATACATTAAACATATCAAATCATATGTTCCTAACTTTACCTCACAGCATTATTGAGTACTTAATTTCCACGAAAAAATACCAAAATCGAGACAAATAATAGATAAATGGCCCATTGAATAGCATGATTTGCACATGAAAATACAGCTGAAATTGGAGTGCAAAAAACTAGATCCAATGATGGGAACCAAATTAGACCAAATGATTGAAAACTCGACCAAACTCGGCCCATTGATGTACCCCTGGTCACTCGTTCATATACTTTAACATATGAAAGAATAATGCTCTCAACTTCACATTAAAACACTATTTAGTACTTAATTTCATCGGAAAATTCAAAATCAACACAAAAATACCTAATTTGCCATTTGATACCATGATTTCAAATAAAAATACAGCGAAAATTGGAGTATGAAAAACTCGACCCAATAATAGAAAACTCAACCCAATGATGGGTCCTCCAATTCACTCATTCATGCACTTGAATATATAAATTTCGATGTTCCCAACTTCACCTTACAACATTATTGAGTACTTACTTTCATTAGAAAAATACCAAAATCGAGACAAATAATATATATTTTGTCCATATGATACCACGATTGCAATAAAATGCAGCTGAAATTGAAATGGGAGCATACAAGTTCATGTTTGGGTTTCATTAAAGATCACCCTTGTCACTCATTCATTACTTTAAACATATGAAAGAAGGATGTTCTCAACTTCACTATAAAACATTATATTTCTACTGTGAAATACCAAAATCGAGACCAATAATATTTATTTTTGCTCATATGATACAACGATTACACATGAAAATAAATATAGTGCGTAGCATACAAGTTTATGTTGATATTTTCATGAAAGATCATCTTTGGTCACTCATTCATTACTTGAAACATATCAATGAAGTATGTTCCTAACGTCACATTACAACATTATCAAGTACTTAAATTCAACGAGAAATACCAAACTCGAGACCAATAATACCTCATTTGCTAATATGATATCATGATTGCGTATGAAAATACAAGTGAATTTGGAGTGCGGAGTATACAAGTTCATGTTGAGATTTTCATTAAAGATCACTCTTGGTCACTCATTCATGCACTTAAACATAGAAATAATGATGTTCTCAACTTTATTTTAGAATTGGTGGAAACATCCTTCTTAGAGCTGGAAAAATAGGCCAAACCATCGAATTAGCCCACCTCATCATAAAAAATAGGTGGGAGGGGTTATTAAAATGATAGCCCGTTTGGAGGCGGGTCTAAATGGGCTGGAACGTTTGGGTCATGGACTAGGACGGGACAGAGTGGGGCGTGTTGGCCTATAGGTTAGTAAAAAATAAGAAATTTTATATTATAATATTTTTATAATTTTACACCCTCAAATATTCACAGTTACAAACCTTTTCTTTCCATCTTCTTCACCCATCACGTGGATTTATGGTCTAGTGGAGTACAATTCCTCTTCCTCCGTCCATATCGACATCGTGAAGACGTTGTATGGTGAAATTCTCACTTACAAGTTCCAACATGCAATACCTTAGATAGGTTTTGTTCTTTTAGTAGATCAGACAACAGTGCTTGGTTTAAACTTTTTAATTCATTGATTTATGTACATGTAATTTGACATTTAGTGTTTGGGTCTCTTCTCCTTTTGGCTTTCTTCATCTGGATTTGATTCCTTTTAGTTCAAGGCTCAAACAATCAGGTTATTGATTATCACGATCTTCCCTAGCCAAGTTTCATTCAACTTACCAGATTACTATTTGATGTAGCCAAATAGTTCAGCCGACGAGCTGCTACCACGTCGAGGACCTCGGGGACGTCGGGCGTCGGGGATTGGAGAGTATGTACGTATTCCTGCAACCAACGAACACTTGTCAAAGGGTGCCGGAGATGTGTCCGGCGAAGCCCCTCCGATGCTTAAGTCAGCCGTGCACGAGAGTAAAATGAGAGGAATATAGGCTGTGTGCGAGAGAGTGCAATAATGAGTGAATGATCGTAAGAGAACAAACCTGGGGGTATTTATAGAGGGGCTGGGCAGATGAGCCGTCTCGTTGGCACGTTCTGTCGAGACGTGGGTGAGATCGTGCGCACGTCTTCCGCATAATACGACCCACGTTCTCTGCCTTTTGCGGAAGTGCTTTAACACATCGGGTTGGGGTCCTCGGGAGAGGTCTCGAACTTATATTGCCTCCTCTCTTTTCCCCAATGAATGAGCTCGGGCGATTCCCGAGCGTATGGCAAGGCCTCGACGACAATCCCGAGCTCCGAGCTCTACGCGCATCTCTCGATTGCTTTCGCCCTTGATGATGTAGGTCGAGTCGATGCTTAGTCCTCGGGTCCCGAACTACTAATGGGGGGCATCAGGAGTATCCCCCGCCGCTAGTCCTAGACGAAGAATTGAGGTATAGGAGTACGTGTGGTTGAGATCGGGACCCGAGGTGGGACCTGCAATGGTGAAGGAATCCACGACATGCAAGACATCGTATTGTAGTTGCCAATAGATTTTCCACGATCGGGATGATTGATGCTCGGGTTTTAATGTGAATTTTGTGTTTTCTGAAGAAAACCATGATCCGTGTATCAACGTTTCTCCACCGTTGATAAGATCTTCATCGAGCGGTCAGGATGGAGGCATCCTGACATCCGAAGCGATCGTCCCTGACAGCCGAAGTGACCGTTGAGCCAATCGAGGTGACCGTTGGGCTTCCCAAGATGATCTGGATCGTTGAGAAGCATGCGATCGGACGGTTGAGATCAACCTCCCCATTCCTATAAATACTTCAACTCCACCTCTCATTTCTCACTTTCGCTTCTCAACATTTTGCTACTCTGCCCAGATATTCTCTCTCTCCCGATCTCTCAATTTGCCGTCCCGATCTCTCAATCTCGTACTTCAGTAAGTTTTTTCTGTGCACGATGTCTTCCCCTTCTACTAGCCGAGTGGGTAGTGCTGCTGAGTTTATAGATAGCGCATCTCCAGTTAGCCAGGCGGGGGAACCCTGGATTCCCGAGCCAGAGGAACTCCCGACCACCCCCTGGTACGAGGAGAAAGCCTCTACTTTGAAGTTATCCGATATACCCATCATCAAGGACAAGGGGGGGATGATGGGAAAATTCGAGGTAATTATTCCTCATCCCGACGAGAGGGCTCATCGTCCTCCGCCGGGGTTTCACACCTTTTACATGAACCAGATAGAGATGGGCCTCTGGTTTCCGATCCCGAGGTTCATTGCTGCCTTCTGCCATCACATTTCACTAAGCCCGAGCCAGCTAGCCCCGAACTCATATAGCTTTTTGCTGGCTCTGGCCGTCCTCCTTAGTTACCACGGGCTCCCTTTAATCCCCTACGTCCTCATGCAATTAGTCCAAATCAAGAGGCTCGGACCAGGGAAATTCTACCTCTCCCACAAGGGGGATCACTCTTTCATTAAAGGGAACCCGAGCTCCCACAAGGGGTGGATGAGCAGGTTTTTCTACGCCAAGTGCGATGTGATGAGGGACCCTTGGAAGTGTGAAATGCACTGGAGGGACAGCGCGGTTACCATCGTTCCCCGAACACCTGACCGAGCCCCGAGCCTGACCCCCTTCCTCGAGGCCATGCACGGTAAGAGCTATAGTGCTCCCGAGCTGATAAGAGAAGATCTGCTGTGCTTCTACAAGTTTGCAGGAAGGGGGTCGAGCTTGTCGGAGACCTCGATATATTTGTATCCTACCTTAGTCGTGTTTTTATTTTTCCTTTGTGCTTCGCCCGAACTAATCTTTGCCTTTTGCAGACGATCTGCAGACGAGCGAAGGGGTAAGACGGAACTGCTAAGGGCGATGCAGGAGGCGGCCGCTGCGCCGGGCTTATATGTCTGCGTAGAAGAGCTACGCGAGTTTGCCAGTGCAGAACTGGGCTTAGGTGCCGAGCTGGTCGGGCTTATATGTTTGCGTAGAAGAGCTACGCGAGTTTGCCAGTGCGGAACTGGGCTTAGGTGCCGAGCTGGTCGGGCTTATATGTTTGCGTAGAAGAGCTACGCGAGTTTGTCAGTGTGGAACTGGGCTTATGTGCCGAGCTGGTCGGGCTTATACGCTCAGATCGTGTAATCACCCGAGGAGCTCGATAATTGACACCATGAGTTGAGAGAAAACATCTTTTATTTCATAGAGTGATTATTACAGATAGTAGCTGAGCCAAAGATAGTTACAAGTGCCAAAAGGAAAACCTAGGCATAGTACTTCCGAAGATGAATAATATTCCACGGCCGACGTCCTTGCTTCCCATGCGCATCCTCCAGATAATAAGCGGGAATTTCCCGACCACCTTGTATGGCCCTTCATACTTCGGATCCAGTTTCCCCCTGTCACCTTGATATTGTATCTTCCTCCAGACGAGGTCTCCCAGCTCATATTTTCGAGGTCGGACTCTCTTGTTATAGGACTGCTCCATTCTCCTCTGATAAGCAGCTAAGCGTACTACTGCGCGGGCTCTTTTTTCCTCTAGGAAGTCCAGCTCGAGGCCCCTTATCTCATCATTATCTTCGGCGTACTCTATGACCCGAAGACTATCTTGCCCAATCTCGGCGGGCAGCAATGCCTCCGTGCCATATACCATGGAGAAAGGTGTCTTGCCTGTGGCAGCTCGGGTGGTAGTTCGATAAGCCCAGAGAACACTGGGTAATTCATCCGCCCATCTACACCGAGCAGATTCCAATCGTGCTTTAAGAGTTTGCACGATGGTCCGGTTCGTGACCTCGACCTGTCCATTGCTTTGAGGGTAGGCCACCGAGGTGAAGACTTGCTCAATTTTCAATTCCTGACACCACACCCTAACTTTAGCTCCGCAGAATTGTCTTCCATTATCCGAGATAAGTCGCCGAGGTATCCCGAAACGGCAGACAATGTTTTTCCATAGAAAATTCAGCACCTCGGCCTCAGATATCTTTGCCAAGGGTTCGGCCTCGACCCACTTAGAGAAATAGTCCACCGCAACCAACAAGAATTTCCTCTGCCCTCCGGCTGGCGGGAAAGGTCCCACAATATCCATGCCCCATTGGTCGAACGGACATGAGGAGATGATAGTTTTCAAGGCTCGGCGGGCTGCTTCTGAAGATTAGCATGCTTTTGACAGCCCTGACAAGATCGGACGAGAGCGGTAGAGTCTTGTTGCATAGTAGGCCAAAAGAACCCTGCAAGTGTAGCCTTCCGAGCCAGAGCTATGGCGCCGAGGTGATTTCCGCAGCATCCCTCGTGAATCTCTCTCAGGACATACTTGGCCTCGTCGGGCCCTAGGCACTTCAGCAGAGGTCGGGAAAAAGACCTCTTGTATAGCTTATCGTTCAAAATAACAAAGCGTGAGGCTTGACGCCTAAGTTCCCTAGCTCGACGTGGGTCGCCGGGTACCACTCGTCGCAAGATATATTCCAAGATGTCGTGTCGCCAATATGAATCAGGTACTCCTCCTTGATTCTGCCCGACCTGATATATTAACGATACTAGCTCTTTCCCCTGTATTTCCTGACCCGAGGATGGAGCAAGGGAGCTAGCCATCTTTGCGAGCTTGTCTGCTTTTTCATTGTTTTCCCGAGGTACTTGTTCCAGAATCACCTCGGAGAAAGCTTCTGTTATTTTATTCAACGCCTCCGCGTACTTCACCATCTTTTCATTATTGATATCAAACTTCCCGTTGCTTTGCTGAATTACCAACTGATAATCAGAATAAAGAAGGACCCGAGCTATTCCCATGTTTTTTGCGGCTCGGAGTCCGATGAGCAAAGCCTCATACTCAGCTTCGTTGTTGGAGGCTTTGAAATCAAGAGTAATCGCCAAGCTGGTTTCTTCCCCCCAGGGGGATATCATAACTACCCCGACGCCGCTTCCCGAGGCGCAAGAAGACCCATCAACATACACTCTCCACCTTTCCTCCTACTCGAGGTGTATCGTTTCTGCCAAGAAATCCGCTAAAGCCTGCGCTTTGATGGCCGTCCGAGGTCTAAATTGAATATCATACTCACTTAGCTCGGTAACCCATTTAACAAGCCTTCCCGAAGCATCAGGGTGAGAGACAATCTGCCCGAGCGTGCTGTTAGTAAGCACTGTGATTGGGTGAGATAAGAAATACGGCCTAAGTCGTTGAGCTGTAATAACCAAGGCCAGAGCCAGCTTCTCCTGAGTAGTATAATTCAGCTCAGCGCCCTTCAGAGCATGGCTCACGAAATACACAGGTTGGTGTACATATCCTTCCTCCCGAACTAATACCGAACTTGCTGCTTGTGGAGTAACGGCGAGATAAACAAGTAATGGCTCCTCGAGCTCGGGCTTATTTAGAACGGGCAAGCCTTTCAGATATTCTTTCAACTCCTGAAACGCCTTTTCGCTATGTTCACTCCACTCGAACTGCTTAGCTCGGCGAAGTATCTTGAAGAAAGGAAGGCTCCGGTCAGCCGACCTCGAAATAAATCGGGAGAGAGCATCAATTCTGATATGGCCCGCTTGCAATAGGTCCTCAACCTGACTCCTGATCACTGCGTCTTTCTCGGACCCGAAGTGCCTCCTCTTCTGAATAACAGGTCGAGAACCCGAGGAGACATTCAACCTGTGTTCCATCACCTCACGCTTTACCCCTTTCAGATCGGACGGGGACCAAGCGAATATATCTCTATTTCTCTCCAGACATTGAACCAACTGCCCCCGCACCTCCTCGGGAAGAGATTTAGCAATTTTAACCATACCAGAAGGAGGGACGAGGACCACCTCTTCTTCCTCATCTTCCATGGTCAGCTGAAGATCTTCCTCGACCAAGTTTACACCTCTATCTTCCCGAGCCCTAGGATAGTCCCGAGCTCGAGACTTAGCCGCCTTTTGTTCAACTCTTACTTCCTCTACATAACATTTTCTTGCCACCTTGCGATACCCGAGGACCTCTCCCACAGAATCTCCTACCGGAAACTTAATCTTTTGGTGCAAAGCCGAGGCCACTGCCGAGAACGCCGCCATGGCTGGCCTTCCAAAAATGACGTTATACGAAGAAGGCGCATCCACCACAGTAAATTCCACTACCTTTGTCTTCCTATACTCGTCCGACCCGAGCGACATAGGTAACTGAACAGCCCCCACGGGCTGCAAACAATCCCCAGTGAATCCATACAAAGGCGTGTTCACTGGTTCCATGCGATACCCCGAGATCCATCTTGTCCACGGCACTCTTAAAGAACACGTTGACCGAACTTCCTGAATCCACGAAGATACGGGCCACTTCATAATTGGCAATCATAGCCCTGATAACCAACGCATCATTGTGTGATTTTGCATCCAGAGGCATGTCCTCGGGGCCAAAGGAGATGGTAGGTCCCGAGCGTCTATTCCCGACTTACATGATTTCCATCCGCCTAAGTCTTGTCTTCCTCGCTCTATTGGAGTCCCCATCAGTAGGTCCTCCCGAAATCATGTTAATAAATCCTCGGGGTTGAGGCGTATTTCGCTCCCCTCGATTAGGTTGCTGATCCTGCCCCCGAGATGTTCTACCCCGACCCAGGGCCCCGCCGTTAAGCTGCCTATCGTCCTTCCGACGAGGCCTCTTCTCCCACCGACGTGGCTTGTCAGCCACCAGCGTTGCGCATACGTCGGGGTTGTTTTGTAAGATTCGTTCCAACTCCTGGTCCCATAAACGACATTCCGTAGTAGTGTGACCATAGTCCCTGTGAAAATCGCAAAACTTGTCAGACTTTGGGTTCCTCGGGCCCGAGGACGTTGGACGACCTTCCTTTCATCACAAACTTCCAGAGCCCGAGCTTTACTCACTTTCAAAGGTGTTCGAGCAGCAAACTCTTCTAACCGCAAGGGGGGCTCCTGTCTAACCGGCCTCAGCTGAGGTCTCTCCACCCGAGCATCCCGCCCAGCCCAAGGTGGCGGCCTCTGTTCGATTTTTCTCGAGGACTGTATCTCCTCCACATTAACATACTTCTCTGCCTTGGTCAGAAGTTCATCAAAAGTCTTAGGGGGCTTCTTGACCAGTGACTTAAAGAAATCACCACCCCTCAACCCCTGGGTGAACGCCCCGATCAGGAGGTCGGGCGTAGCAGATGGCACTTCGATGATGGTCCCATTGAAGCACCGGATGTACTCCCGAAGAGTTTCATGCTCCTTTTGCTTCACAGTGAATAGATTCAAGGTGGTCAGAGGCTGTTTCTTGCTGCTAGCGAATTGATGTAAAAACGCCTGGCTGAAGTCCTGGAAACACTTGATAATCCCAGCTGGCAGTAGATTGAACCACTGCTGGGCAGCTCGGACTAATGTAGTCAAAAAGATCCGGCATTTGATCGGGTCAGAATATCGGTGGAGCAAAGCAGCGTTCTCAAACCGAGATAGATGCTCCTCGGGATCTCCCATCCCGTCATATTCCCCAACATTGTGATCAACGAACACTTGTCAAAGGGCGCCGGAGATGTGTCCGGCGAAACCCCTCCGATGCTTAAGTCAGCCGTGCACGAGAGTAAAATGAGAGGAATATAGGCTGTGTGCGAGAGAGTGCAATAATGAGTGAATGATCGTAAGAGAACAAACCTGGGGGTATTTATAGAGGGGCTGGGCAGATGAGCCGTCTCGTTGGCACGTTCTGTCGAGACGTGGGTGAGATCGTGCGCACGTCTCCCGCATAATACGACCCACGTTCTCTGCCTTTTGCGGAAGTGCTTTAACACATCGGGTTGGTCTCGAACTTATATTGCCTCCTCTCTTTTCCCCAATGAATGAGCTCGGGCGATTCCCGAGCGTATGGCAAGGCCTCGACGACAATCCCGAGCTCCGAGCTCTACGCGCGTCTCTCGATTGCTTTCGACCTTGATGATGTAGGTCGAGTCGATGCTTAGTCCTCGGGTCCCGAACTACTAATGGGGGGCATCACTATTATTACTTTTATTTGTAATAAAATTGTTGCATGTGAATGGGTAAATGATTAAGGTCAAAATGTGCATAATTGGATTCTAGAGTTTCCGCCGGACATATATCATCTCTTTTATTTTGTTTTGGCCGTGAGGGGATGGATGTTGGACACATATCAAACATACATTTAATGCATGTTTGCTTACTTTGAATGTGATGTGTGTGCAAAGGTGTCCGTGTTAGGATCGAGTTTACCCTCTATATATTTGTTATTTTGACAAAAATCAGTACTTAGAGGGTGTAACCAGATCGAATGATAAGACGTAGGATTCAGCAAGGCATTGAATCCGGGTTGTGATAACCAAACTGGTTCCAGCTGGTTGTTGAAACCAGCTTGATACAAAGCAAGCGCTCAACATGCTGATTCCAGCTGAATGTTGAAACCAGCTCGACACATAGCCGAAAGATCTGGTTAACTTCACTTGAGCTGCAATAGCTCAGTGTTCTTGAATACTTGTGCACTGAGATACAGATTGAGTAATGAATATAAAACATGCGGAAATAACTCAAACTGCACTCTAAATTCGTAAGCCCATTTAAACAGTTTTATGTGTAGTTGTAAATATACAATGCATATGTATCAATGCAGTAAATCAGTAAAGAAATACGCTGTGATTTGTTTCTGGAAGTTCGGAGCTCAATCTCCTACATCTCCCCTTCTTCCGTAACGGGAAGGATCCACTAGAAGACTTTGATTACAACGGCCCCCGCTGCAACCCACTCCTACGACCAGCAGTCGCAAGAACTCCTAACAACACCACTGCACACCAGCCCGCAAGCTGCGTGTTTCTAACTCACTTCTTTAATGCCTCAGTGAGAAATGCTACACACACTTCTTTAATGTCTCAGTGCGAAAGAGAACACGATGACTTGTGCTTATGATTCACTCATCTAAACAATTAAGCTCTCAGCTATCAAATGTGAGTGAATCTGTGTGTGAGAATTATACAGTGTATGCTCACTCTCGAATGTATTCTCACACACTGGGAAGTGCTCCTCTCCGAGTTGGTTTTCTGCTATCTTCCCATGGTTGTGCAGTAGACTTGATTAATCTGTTTTTGCTCATGCACACCTCTACCTGCACCTCTTCTGCTGCTCATCTTATATATAGCCTCTATGCAGATTTAATCCGTTGGACACAAAGCAAATAGCCGTTGTAAAGGCTTCTGAAAAGTTCTGTCATAGTTGTACTTTGTGTCCTTTGCATTTAATGCTTCTGCAGGCTTTGTTGACTTTAAGCACCTTTTCATTAAATGCGCTGCAGCAACCATTGCTGACTTCTAAGCTCTGTGAACAGTGTATTTGACAATAAAACAAATCAGTTTGAACTTTTCAATACAATCTCCACAATACTTGTGTTCAAACTGCTTTGCTTTGAGCTGGTCTCTGTTCTCTGAGCTGGTTGCTGAACTTTGGGCTGGTTGCTGAGCTGGTTTTTCCCAAGCTGGTCTCTATTCTCTGAGCTAGTTTTCCAGATGGTTTCCTTCCCAGCTAGTTTCTTCTTTCACAGAACCACTCTGCGATCTGGTTGTCCTTAGCTGGACCAGCTCGGGCGTCCCCTCACTGTACAGGCTAAGTTGTCCAATATTGGACCAGCTCGGGCGTCCCCTTACTGTTCCAACTTGGTCCACTCTTTAATCTGTACTGCTATCTGCTCTCAATCAATCTGCTATCAGTGCTTTCTCGCTGCTGAGCAGGCTTTATAATCCGGCTGGGGAATTTGCAAGGTTCGGGATGAACTTGCGTATTTTCGCATGAGACCAGTTCTACCCCCTCCAAAACGATCCAACGAGCAAGACACACTACTTTGTGGTGACCTAAGCTGCTTTTCGGCCAAATTCCTTCATTTAGGCCTCCGAAATCGCATTTTTCTGTACAGCTCAACCTGCGCACTTAATTTAAATCGTTATTCTAATAATAACGGATTTTGTGTGAATCAAAACTTAGATTCTGATCTATAAAAACAGATCCAACAGTCCGCCAAGTACAAATAAGGGGACAAAATGGATACGGAAGAATTGCTATATATACGATGTTCAATTCATTTCATTTCATCATCCCACAACGTTTTCTCTCATATTCCTTATTCTCTATATATATTTATATTTATATATATTAGAGTATGTTCTATAATATTTGTGAGATAGGTTTATCCTGTATTAAGAGAGTGTGTGTCTCTTTGGAAACACAGTGAGATTGTGTAATTCTCAAAATATTATAGTGGTATTTTTCATCTTGCCCGTGGATTTTACCCTAATAATTTTAGGGTTTTTCCACGTAAAAATTTCGGTGTCCATTTTTGTTCTCCAATATAATATTCTATCTGGAGGTGCCCCACCTGGGACCAACAAGTGGTATCAAAGCCTGGTAAAAAATTTTATAAAATTTCTGAGTGTATTTTTCATCTTGCCCGTGGATTTTACCCTAATAATTTTTAGGGTTTTTCCACGTAAAAATTTCGGTGTCCATTTTTGTTCTCCAATATAATATTCTATCTGGAGGTGCCCCACCTGGGACCAACAAGTGGTATCAAAGCCTGGTAAAAAATTTTATAAAATTTCTGAGTATGCTCTGTGGTTGCAGCTGTGACTGATCTTCCACATTAGAAAAGATTTTTTGAATTTTTTTATTAATACGGGATAATTATTGTTGGCATAATGACGGTAAAGTACGAGATAGAAAAATTCAAATGACAGCAATTTTATGCTGTGAAAATTGAAGATTCAAGAAATTTTAGCAAAAGAACGTTGCTTGACTGCTATTGGAGATAGATCGAGGGACGTCACGAACGATGAAAAGTGGAATGAGATTAATGGTTCTGCTATTTCCAATATACCCTTGGCAGTAGCAGATGGAGTTTTGTCGAGTATCGCTGAAATAAAATCGACAAAAGTTGTTTGGGATACTCTGACAAAAATGTACGAGGTCAAGTCACTACACAACAAGATTTTCCTAAAGAGAAAGTTGTATACTCTTCGGATGGCGGAATCTGTGAGACCTGTATTTTTTTTGTATTAAGGATTAATTGTGGAAATTAATCGATTGATTAAGAGATTTCGTGGGTTAGATCTCTGTTTTGAAGTTTGAGTTGCTTTTTCGAGTCGATTTCTCTCCTTAGAACAATTCTGGAGATTTTCGAATTTTGAGTTTGGAGGTACCTGCTGATAACAGCTCTGATGACGTCATGCCTTAGTTGGGTTTCGAAGATGCTGACGTAAACCTTGCTGCTGGCAGCTTAGCGCGTTTTGTATCGCGGGGGAGTGATACGTTGTCGTTTTGATGTGTGCATGGGCTGTCAGCAGTTGGTTGTTAGCGTAGCGTTGTGCGAAGAGCTGGTGATAGCAACGCTGACGTGGATTCAGCAGGAGCGCGCTATAGGATATCGAAACGATGGCGTTTTGGTGAAGTAGCAGCAGGGTGATATCTGTTAGCAGCTGGTTCCTGTAGCGAGTGTAATACGCCGCCGTTTAGATTAGTTGAAGCGACGACGTTTTGGTATTTAGAGATCAGCTGCTGGTTTTGTTAACGCTTTTAGTTTTAAGCGCTCAGCTGCTGGAAGCTATGTTGAGGTGTTCTATGCGACGCCGTTTCATTTAATTGGAACGCTGCGTTTTGGAGTTTCGCGTGCGACCAGCAGCAAAGATCTTTGCATTTCGTTGACTCTAATCAGCAGATGGTTTGAGAGACCAGCTGATGGTAGCTCTGCTGACTTGCGCTATGCGACGTCGTTTGGGTTAGTCGCTGCGACGCCATTTTGGTTCGTGTTTTAAGGCGTTCGCTATTGTTGCTGCTGGAAGCAGCAGGTTCGTTTGTGAAGAAATGTGTCTGCTGATTCGTTGTACCTGCTGATTTTGTCGGTGGTTTGTTTTAAAGATTTCAGCAGATGCGGGATTTATATAATTGAAGACTTGGTCTTTGAGTTGAGATACAAAAAAAAATCCCACACTTAGAATATTTTCTACTTTCGTTCTTCGTTTCGAACCCTAGC
>KV011938.1:349888-359904 GCA_001598015.1 Dorcoceras hygrometricum | reverse complement strand
GGTTTGGTGAGAACTTGTTTCTAGCCATAGTATAAGCTTTTTGTTGAGTTATGCTGATGAATTCGTGACTGGTGTGAGTGGTAACTCCCAGCAGTGTTCTGTGTAGTATCCCGTAGGATTTATTGTGTGCGCTGTGTGTTTAGCAGGATTTTATTAGAGTCTTCGGGATCTCTTTCAGTGGTAATTGTAATTCAGCAAGTCAAGGTACGGATTTGAGCTTATAAATTCCAGCATGGTGATGGCTTGGATATTTGCGAGATGGCTATCTGTTGGCTGCCCTGTGTTGTTGCCTGTTGAGGCTATGGTTTGAGTTTGCCGTGTGTTATATGGTGTATGCTACTGGTTTTGTTATTGTTGTGCATAGGTTGATATGTTCACATCTTCCAGCATGTGCATACACGCATTTGCATCCCTTTTCAGCCATTATTGCCGTTCTTGTTGCTATGTTTCTTACCAGGATGCGAGGGCGAGCGGCGATACCGCACTCTCATTTCCCTACTGGGTTGAGTTAGCCCCTATGCGCCGAGTGGCTAACTACCACAGTTCATAGGTTGGGCAACAGCAGGGGAGTTGTTTATTGCATCTGGTATTCGGGTGTTGTGTCCTGGCGAGTGGCTAACTACCACACTTGGAACATACCCTGTGGCCACTATCTGACAAATCCCGTTGAACTGTTGTTTCCTTTCTCATGCATAGCATCTGCATTCTATTCTTGCTGTTTCTTGCTGATTTATGTTTGCTCTCCGTACTGGGGTTTAACCCCATGTCCCCCCGGGGCTTGGTTGTTTCTTTGTTGCTTTGTTTTCAGGAAATCCAGGTTTTACAGCTGTTCGTGGGATTAACCCAGCTGGTGGTGCCCCGGGAGGTGGCTAGAGTGTCCCAGTTATTTATAGTAAAATTTTATCTATGTATCAGTAGCCAGGGGGATGCCCTGTGCTTTGTTGCTGTACCCTGTAGTTGGTATCTGATACTAGAGGTTGTTGTATGTGTTTATGCTATACTTTTTCTTTTTGGTTGTTGGATTTTAAAGCTGGGATCTATTTTGAGTATTTCATTATTTTAAATTATATGTTTAAACCGTCGGGCCTAAAAGCGAAAATTTTATCCACTTTTTGTTAGCTTCCGCATGTGCTTATCTGTTGTGATCACGAGGCCTGACAGAATCCTCGTCGATGACCGATCATATCAACACTCTAAATACTCTATTTGCCCAGCTCACCTCAATGAGGTATATAATAGAGGAAAATGAACGTGCGGATCTTCTACTTCAGAGTCTATCGAATTCATATGATCAACTTATCATCAACATCACCAACAATGTACTTACGGACGTTTTAAACTTCAATGATGTTTTAAACACGGTTCTTAGCGAAGAAATTCGATGCAAGAATAAGAAAGATAGGTTGGTATCTTCAAAGCAAGCTGAGGCCTTGCCGATGATAAGAGGACGATCAATGGAACGTGACTTCAGTGGGAGTTACAGGAATGGTAGATCAAAGTCATGAAGTAAGGAAAAAAATATTTACTGTTATAAATGTGGCGGTAAAGGGCACTTCAAGAAAGAGTGTACAAGGAGTATTGAGAAAAGTTCTCAAGGAAATGTGCCGAGTACTTCAGGCGGTGCTGAAATATTGTTCAGCGAAGCAACAACAGTTGCGGTTGGCAGACAGAAGTTTTGTGATGCATGGATTATGGACTCATGTGCGACGTGGCACATGACGTCTCGGAGAGAATGTTTCAATCAGTATGAACAGATCTCAGGAGGGTCTGTATTCATGGGAAATGATCATGCCTTGGAAATCACTGGGGTTGGTACCATCAAAATCAAAATGTTTTATGGCACTATTCGCACCATACATGAAGTACGACATGTGAAGGGCCTGACAAAGAATCTGTTGTCTTTGGGACAATTGGATGATGTCGGTTGTAAGACCCATATCGAGAGTGGGATCATGAAAGTTGTGAAAGGCGCGCTTGTGGTGATGAAGGCATAAAAGGTTGCGGCAAATCTGTATGTTCTTTTGGGGCAAACACACAAAGAGTGGAACTAGCTATTGCATCAAGTGGTTCGGGAGAAAAATTATCGGTGTTATGGCATAGAAAGCTCGGGAATATGTCAGAACAGGGATTGAAAATTCTCTCTGAATTGAAGCTGTTACCGGGGCTTACAAAAGTGACCTTACCCTTTTGTGAGCATTGTGTTACCAGTAAATAATACAGATTGAAGTTTGGCACTTCTACGGCCTGGAGTAAAAGCACCTTGGAGCTGATTCATTTAGATTTTTGGCAAGCACCGGTCGTATCCATAGGAGGAGCGAGATACTTTTTCTCGTTCATTGATGATTTCTCTATGCGATGTTGGGTGTATCCAATCAAGAAGAAATCAGATGTGTTTCAAGTCTTCAAAGTTTTCAAAGCGTGGGTTGAACTTGATTCTGAAAAGAAAATCAAGTGTTTGAGGACTGACAATGGAGGAGAATATACCAGTGATGAGTTTGATGCATTTTTCCAACATGAGGGCATCAAAAGACAATTCACAACGGCTTATACGCCTCAGCAAAATGGAGTGGCAGAGCGGATGAACAGAACCTTGTTGGATAGGACAAGAGCTATGTTGAATACTGCGGGCCTAGCCAAGTCATTCTGGGCAGAAGCAGTAAAAACCACTTGTTATGTTATCAATCAATATCCATCAGTAGCGATTGATTTGAAAACTCCAATGGAGGTGTGGACTGGACAGCCAATGGATTATTCTCGGGTGCATACATTTGGAAGTCCTGTGTACGTGTTGTACAACGAACAAGAAAGATCAAAGTTGGATTCTAAATCCATAAAGTGTATCTTCTGGGGCTATGCTGATGGAGTGAAGGGGTTTCGCTTGTGGGATCCTACTACCCATAAGGTTATCATCAGCAGGGATGTTATCATCGAGGAAGATAAAATGAAGGGAGACAAAGGCTCACAATCAGAAACTACTACGATTCAGGTGGAAAATAAGACAGACGAAGATCAAATTTCTTGTGAAGCAATACCAGAGCACGAGGAACAAGAATCAGTTGAGTCAGAAGTTTTCAAAGTGAGGCAGTCAACTCGAGAGAGAAGACCACCAGGTTGGGTTTCAGATTATGTCACTGAAAGCAATATTGCATATTGTCTAACAGAGGATGGTGAGCCGTTGAGTTTCCAAGAGGCCACTCAAATCTCGGATGTTTCCTTATGGATGACAGCAATACAGGAAGAATTGGAGGCTTAAGACAGAAATAAAACATGGGATCTTGTTACCCTACCACAAGGGAGGAAAGCTATCGGTGTCTATAAGATCAAGCATGATGGGAATAACCAAGTGGAGCGGTATCGTGCCAGACTAGTGGTGAAAGGGTATGCTCAGAAAAAAGGCATTGACTTCAACGAGATACTTTCTCCCGTGGTTTGGCTCAATAAATTCAGAGTCGTGTTAGCATTGTGTGCGGTGTTTGACC
Organism: Dorcoceras hygrometricum; assembly: GCA_001598015.1. NCBI lineage: Eukaryota > Viridiplantae > Streptophyta > Magnoliopsida > Lamiales > Gesneriaceae > Dorcoceras > Dorcoceras hygrometricum. Next base: position 356,425 of record KV011938.1, on the reverse strand, counting down.
TACATCTAGAACAGCTAGATGTGAAAACGGATTTTCTTCATGGCGATCTTGAATAAGAAATCTATATGCTCCAGCCAGAAGGTGTTGCTGAAACAGGGAAAGAGAACTTGGTTTACAGGTTAAAAAAATCTCTGTACGGTCTCAAACAGGCGTCGAGGTGTTGGTACAAGAGATTTGATTCATATATCATGAGTCTTGGATACAACAGACTGAGTGCAGACCCTTGCACATATTTCAAGAGGTCTGGTGGAAATGATTATATCATTTTGCTGTTGTATGTGGATGACATGTTGGTAGCAGGTCCCAACAAAGATCGTGTCCAAGAATTGAAGACACAGTTGGCTAGGGAATTTGATATGAAGGACTTAGGACCATCAAACAAGATTCTAGGGATGCAAGTTCATCGAGACAGAAGTAGCAGAAAGATTTAGCTTTCCCAGGAACATTATTTGAAGAAAGTCTTGCGCCGCTTCAACATGGAAGACAGTAAGCCAATCTCAACCCCTCTTCCTGTTAACTTCACGTTATCCTCTGATATGTGTCCTAGCAATGAAGCAGAGAGGATGGAGATGTCTCGAATACCGTATGCATCGGTAGTGGGAAGTTTGATGTTCGTGATGATTTGTACTAGAACAGACATTGCACAAACAGTGGGAGCAGTTAGTCGGTACATGGCGATCCTGGACGAGAGAATTGGAGCACGGTGAAGAGGATCCTTAGATACATTAAGGGTACCTCAAATGCTGCATTATGTTTTGGAGGATCAGATTTGACACTCAGGGGCTATGTTGATTCAGATTACGTAGGTGATCCTGATAAGAGAAAATCTACTACTGGTTATGTGTTTACACTTGCAGGAGGTGCAGTAAGCTGGGTCTCCAAACTACAGACAGTTGTGGCTTTATCTACAACGGAGGCAGAATATATGACAGCTACTCAAGCTTGGAAGGAGGCAATATGGATTCAAAGGTTGTTGGAGGAACTTGGACACAAACAAGAGAGGATTACTTTGTTTTGTGACAGTCAGAGTGCCTTGCACATTGCAAGGAATCCAGTCTTTCATTCCAGGACTAAACACATTGGAGTACAATATCATTTTGTACGGGATGTAGTAGAAGAAGGGAGTGTGGATATGCAGAAGATCCATACAAAGGATAACATGGCTGATTACCTGACCAAACCAGTGAATACTGACAAGTTTGAGTGGTGTAGATCATCATGTGGCCTAGCAGAAACGTAAGCAACAGGGAACGGCAAGATGAAAAGGATGTGTGGAGATGTGTTGATTCTCAATCAAATCCCCAAGTGGGAGAAATGTTGGACAAATAGCAAACATACATTTAATGCATGTTTGCTTACTTTGCATGTGATGTGTGTGCAAAAGTGTCCGTCACGTACAAAGAAGGGGACAAAATGGATACGGAAGAATTGCTATATATACGATGTTCAATTCATTTCATTTCATCATCCCACAACGTTTTCTCTCATATTCCTTCTTCTCTATATATATTTATATTTATATATATTAAAGTGTGTTCTATAATATTTGTGAGATAGGTTTATCTTGTATTAAGAGAGTGTTTGTCTCTATGGAAACACAGTGAGATGGTGTAATTCTCAAAATATTATAGTGATATTTTTCATCTTACCCGTGGTTTTTACCCTAATAATTTTTAGGGGTTTTTCACGTAAAAATTTCGGTGTCCATCTTTTTTTCTCGAATTCAATATTATATCTCGAGGTGCCCCACCTGCGACCAACAATGGAAAGAGTAATCTTGTGAGGTATTGTCCAATTTTATCTCATTATCAAGCACATTCAAAAGAAACAAAAATTTTAAATCAAAGGAAATGGATCTTTCAAGATAGATAAATACTCCCGAAGTTTCAACGATAGCCTTGATTTTGCTGAAACTTTTTCGTAGCAGTAAAATCTCAATGTGTTTAGCAACTGAATCATTTTTACCTTAGTATTTTAGCAAATGTACATGCACAGTTCATCTTCTTGAAATCTAAGAGACGTGAATGCAATGTAGAAAATAGTGGTAGAGCTTAAATTGTTATTTACAGAAGGTAAAATTTCTTGCCTTTTTCTCTGTGGCTTCAATATACTCTGCAAAGCTGCCTCTTATGAGATTTTAACAGGGCGGGGTGGGGGAAGAATGGGTATCTAAATGATTATTATTTAACTTGGTTAGTGGTGGATGATGTGTCGTCATTATTACCAAAGCCAAAGTCACTGGTGAGGGGGGAGGGAAACCTGTAACAAGTAAAGATTGTTTTGAATGGCAGTCCAAGGTACGCTAACATTGAATCGAATGATTCAGGTGCTAAAGTACTGCTTTGAGTAGTAGTTTCTCAAAGCTTGGAACACGCTAAAAGAAGATCTACTTGCAATTTAGTTCTTATTTTTAGATTAGTACCTTTTGTCTATGTACCGTCTTTAAGTAAGTTTACATGTTTTTTAACCTCGTTAAGATTTCATAATCAATAAATATTCTTTCCTTTAATTTATTTCTCTGAGTGAGTAATCATTCATGTGTTCTACTTCGTTAAGTCAAAGTCTCAATTTTAAATGATGATGAGATGGAAATTACTAGGGACTCTCAAGGTTCAACTAAAAAGTCTAAGAACTTCAGATTTTTGAACTATTTTATAAAGAAATGAACTGGTCAAGATGGTTCACAAAGGGCTGAATATAAAGGATGCAAAAAAGAGTATAGATATAACGCCCAAAATCCATAAATCCACAAGTAAAAAGTTTAAAGTTCGAGGGGTCCATTTGTAATTCTTTTATGAATTAGCTTTCGTACAAACTGGTTTACCAGATTAGAGGAACAGTTATGAGGGTTGTCTGGACGGTTCAAACAAGCCGGTTCGTTGCGTCTTCAAATCAAATTGGTTCGGTCTTTATTATTAATTTTTTTTAAAACACAGTAGCACCTTTTAAGGAGGATAACACTTCATTATAAACGTGTTTTCATGCATTGTAGCATTAGGATATTCAAATAAACACCATCAAATGCATCGTGCGCCCTCGTTCACAAAAACTTTACGTAGAGGAAAACTTTTGAAGCGGTGCTCTCTGCTAACAAGGAACCGACCAAAGTTTTAAACTTTCAAAGGAACTGATCTAGCCAGATAACTGTCTGTAATTTTTGTCGTTATTAAGGCAAGTAAACTCTGTTTTTTGCTACACTTTAGAAAGCATATATTGTTCTGTTTGTATGAGTTTTTAAGGTTTGAGTACTGTTTTAATATTTGTCAAACGCAGAGTTCAGTTTACGATGTTTTCTTTAGAAAGTATTGGTTTGCTGTGATTTTGATGCAAAAAGAGTTGTTGGAAAAAGTTTACGAGGTTCATCTCTGTTCCTTTATTTTGTTTTCTGGGATGTTCTTCAAGCAGCTTACGTGTTTTATTTCGGCAAGTTTCCTTAGATATTTTTTATTTCTTCATACTAAGAAAATCTTCTTAGTTGTTATGTACTTTTGAGCTAAGTTTGCGATCTGGTTGTTTTTGCCAAGCTCGTTTCTAAGTCACGAGCTGGTCTCGTAGTCCAGTTCGCTTACGATCTGATTTCAATGTCTCGTCCGCTTGTGATATTCAAGTCCGCTTGAAATTGATTTCAGTGTTCAGTCTTCTCTTGATCATCCGAGCAAGTTGACTTTAATTGACCAAACAGCCCAGAGCTGATTGTCTATTCTGAACCAGTACGTTCGTGTGCTGCTTTACTCCGAGCTGATCCAGCTTAGGTCCATTATGGACTGATACAACAATTTCAATTTTAATTCCTCTTTTCTTTGGACTTGATTCGAAATTAAAACTCCATTCCATTCGCAGTTATATTCATTGTAAGAAATAGTACACCAGCTTAGAGCTCTACTGTTCACTGTTCGTTTCAATAGCCCAAGATGGTTCCAGTTTTCTTCTTCAATTGAACTCGCAAAAGTTTCCGAACATCTAAAGAGTTTTTAAAGCAGCAATCCATATTTGAAAACAATATGTTCCAGATCAAAGAAACGCATAAATATTTACAGAAAGTTAAAGAAAAGTTTCAGCAGAGAATGTTTTAATGATATATGACAAGGTGAAGAAGGAGGAATGACAGAAGTTTCCCTGTCATATATCACCATAGTTTTAAAGGAAGTATATTTCAAAGTTTAAAGTGATTTTTGGCAAAGATAACAGACGGTCACATAGGAAGGGTGATGACGCTGGCTGACGAACCAGTGTGTCCCTTCACATGGAAAGGGACCAAGATTATGGTTGACAAACTATAATTCCTTTCACAGCATAGTTGGGATTTATTGCCCAGTTTCTGATTTCAGATGATAGTTTGATCAAACGACTTTGACCTAAGGAGAGCATCTGAGCCATAATTCAATATAAAACAAAGAACAGAGCACAAGGTTGTTTACAACCACAGTTTAAAGAAAAGTTTCTATTACTTTCTTTTACAAGGACTAGCAAATGTTTAAAGTATGTTTCAAATATGTACAATTATGCTTTCGAAATTTTCAGTGTACCAAATTACTGTATTCAACTATTCAGCTTTTGAGTTATAGTACCTATTGAATTTTCAGATAATGTATCAGTTATTGATATGCATGTATTGCTTGCCTTTGCTATTCCAAATTTACTTGTTGAGATCCCGGGCTCACTAGCTTTCTTGAGTATAGGTGAAGAGACTTAAGCAAAGCTGGATGGTGTGAGTGGATCAGATTGGGGGTGTTTATCATGGACGTTAGCTTCCGTGTTGTTTCGGTTTCATTCTTTTTGTTGTACAGACATCATGATACAATCTTTTGTACATTCCAAATTACTTCCTTGTTTAACTGTTGTAATCTGAATGGATTCATATCCTTGTTTACATCTATAAAGTTTCGCAGTTGAAAAAATTTGTGATAAGATTTAAATTTACTTTTTGTACCATGCGAACTGAAATTTTAAAGAAGTTGCAAATCAGCCCAGAACGAATTGTAATCTTTCAATTTGTACCTTCCTAGTTTAATTATTTAAGATTTTCGGATCGGGGTTTTACAATTGGTATCAGAGCATGGTCCTTGAGATAAACACTTCTTCCAGTCTGAGACAGTTCTCGCCAGCCACTTCTATTATCATCTGAGTTTTATTTCAATGTTCTAGCTTATAGTATTCCTTCATAATAGTTTTGTGGTGGATTTGGGCTATGAATACAGATCAATGTCAGGAAGAGATAGAGGAAGAAGAAGTTATATGGAGGGATAGGATGAAACAGACCCTGTCCTAGCCAGCATGGGAGTTGGGCTGTGTGGTTGATCGAACTAACCCAGGAAATGGTCAATCAACGAGAAGAATGTTTAGTCGAGAGGACACACAGGAAAGATTCAGAAGACAACGTCCTCAAGAGTTCTCCGGTTCAACTGATCCACTTGTAGCAGAAAGCTAGATAAAATCTTTAGAAGTCATATTTGACTATTTACACCTATCTGATCAGGAGAGACCTCAGAGAGCTATTTATATACTGAGGGAAGATGCTATGTATGGTAGAAAGGTGCCAAGTTCACCTAGGAAGAATTTAAACGGGTTTTCTATGACCAGTACTTCACGGTTGATGTGAGAGTTGAGCTGAAGAGAGAGTTTTTAACTCTTAAACAGGGGGGTATGCCAGTGCGGGATTATATCCACAAGTTTGAGAGATGATGCTATTTTGTTCCTCTGATAGGTAGGGATGCGGAGGAGAAGCTCCGTCATTTTGTAGATGGGTTAAGGCCAACGTGGAAACATGACGTTAGGCTTGCTGATCCAATTGCTATAGAGCAGAAGTAAACAAAGCCCTGCGAGCTGAGCAGGATTGGAAGGAGATTGAAGATGAACGTCAACTAAAACATCAAGCCTTAAGGACAGTAGACGATCCAAGAGACCCAACAATAACCAGCAGGGGTCTCGGGGACAACAACTGTAATGCCCGAAATAATTAAGAAGAGATTTGTAAATAATCGATTTTGATAAAGCTTGATTATGAGCTCGGATTTCTTCTGGAAGTGTTGGATGATTCAGGAACTGTGTATCGTTAAATCGCGCTAAGTGTGAGAACCAGACGAAGTAACCAGGCGAAGCGATTTGAAAAGATCAGCAGCAGGTTACTGTAGCTCGCGACTGGTGGAATTGTGAAATTCAGTTGAGGAACTGTGTATCGTTAAATCGCGCTAAGTGTGAGAACCAGACGAAGTAACCAGGCGAAGCGATTTGATAAAATCAGCAGCAGGTTACTGTAGCTTGCGACTGGTGGAATTGTGAAATTCAGTTGAAGCGTTAGTGTTGATTTCAGCTGGAAGCAAACGCGCGAAAACAAGAGTTAATGAGAGAGCGCCACGTGTTAGTTACTGATACGCACGAGAAATCAGCAGCAAGAGTTTCTTACGCATCTGCTGGTTTATATATACCTGCTGGTTTTGATGTATACCTGCTGCTTGATAGTGTATCGACTGGTTGATTATGACGTAGGTACGACGTCGTCGTTTTGATATTTAACGCAACCAGTCGAGGGGAAAATAG
>KV011938.1:326330-346411 GCA_001598015.1 Dorcoceras hygrometricum | reverse complement strand
AAAATTTTTTTTTAGTACGTTATGTATAAACCAGATTAGATTGTTAAACTTGTTTAGTTTACATTAATAACCCACTGATTAAGATTAGAAGATTAATTGTGAGCCGAGAGCCTCACAACAGGTGATATCAGAGCGTTACTACATTAGTGAGATCTTTGAACTAGATGAGTGGGGTAGATCGAGTTCTTCTTATGATGAATTGCATGCTTGTGTGGTATATGTCTTACTGCTTTTGAATTTATATCACATGATTCTTGTGAATAAATGGCAAGCATATACCGAAGAACTATGAGAAATACATGCGTTGGAAGTGATTAACAGCATGTATTGAGTGAAGTATGAATCAGCACTCGATCTCTTGAGCAGCAGTACGTTGATGTATGCTAATCGGAGGAGGGACTGAGATTGATTTGTTATTGTTTGATCGTCGGGTGAAACTGATAGTTCACCAGTTGCATGGTCTGCGCAAAAGTTGGTGGATATCAACCAAGAAAGCGCTTGAGAATCAGGGTACTGTGATTACTTGGGCAGTATTTCGAACAGCTTTTTATCAACGATTTTTTTCCCGTTTCGTATCGGAAGGATAAAGGAGCTGAATTTGCAAATCTAAGACAGGGGTCATTGAGTATTGAAGAATATGTTGCTGAATTTACCAGCTTGCTGAAATTTGCGCCACATGTTGCTATCAGCGATGAAGCACAAGCTGATCAGTTTATTAATGGTCTGAATCCTGATGTGTTTACTTTAGTAAACACTGCTCGACCGAATACTTTTGCCGATGCGTTGAATCGTGCAAAAGGTGCAGAAGCTGGATTGCTAAGGCAACGTAGATCGCAATTTGTAACACCAGACGCAAGAGCATCACAAGAGGAATTTCAAATTCCACCCCCTCGATTTGATGCTGGAAGTAGCAGTAGTGGAAAGAAAAATTTCTTTCCAGGAATAGGAAAACAATTGAAACGTTCAGGAACGAATAGCTCCTCCAGTCTAAGTGAATTCAAACAACTGTGAGCTGAACAGGAATTTGGTGATTACTGTACCAAGTGTGGAGGCAGACATGCTACAGACCAATGTAGAGGAGTGTCTGGCCTTTGCCGTAGTTGCAATCAACCTGGACATTTTGCACTAGTTTGTCCTCAATGTGATTCTGGAAATACGCAAGCGAGAACAGTGCCAATGCCAGAAAGGCAAGCCTCCTCTATATATTCATTTCAACCCCAGAATCAGCAGCAGGGTAGACAAGGAGGAAGCCCAACAGTAAGTCAACCTCCAAAACAGCAAGCAAGAGTGTTTGCTTTGACTGAAGAACAAGCACACGCAGCTCCTGATGATGTTATTTAGGTAACTGCTAATTGGGCAATTTTTCTACTTATATGTTAATTGATACGAAGTTTTGTTACTGCATGATTCCTATATATATATATAGCGACTGCTGATGAGTTCGAGGACGAACTCGAATTTTAGAGGGAGAGAAATGTAATGCCCGAAACAATTAAGAAGAGATTTGTAAATAATCGATTTTGATAAAGCTTGATTATGAGCTCGGATTTCTTCTGGAAGTGTTGGATGATTCAGGAACTGTGTATCGTTAAATCGCGCTAAGTGTGAGAACCAGACGAAGTAACCAGGCGAAGCGATTTGATAAAATCAGCAGCAGGTTACTGTAGCTTGCGACTGGTGGAATTGTGAAATTCAGTTGAAGCGTTAGTGTTGATTTCAGCTGGAAGCAAACGCGCGAATACAAGAGTTAATGAGAAAGCGCCACGTGTTAGTTACTGTTACGCACGAGAAATCAGCAGCAAGAGTTTCTTACGTACCTGCTGGTTTTGATGTATACCTGCTGGTTGATAGTGTATCGACTGGTTGATGATGACGTAGGTACGACGTCGTCGTTTTGATATTTAACGCAACCAGTCGAGGGGAAAATAGTTCCAGCTGAGAGGATAATACGACAGCGTTTTGACTTATGACTATGAACCTGCTGGTTTTGATGTATACCTGCTGGTTGATAGTGTATCGACTGGTTGATGATGACGTAGGTACGACGTCGTCGTTTTGATATTTAACGCAACCAGTCGAGGGGAAAATAGTTCCAGCTGAGAGGATAATACGACAGCGTTTTGACTTATGACTATGAGACTTGATGCGATGTCGTTTAGCAACCAGACGAGGAATTGGAAATCAGTCGAGAGATTTTGGTATCTGCTGGTTATCCAATCGAGGGATCAATGCGACACCGTTTTGATTATAAACAGGAGATGTTGATACGATACCGTTTCGACTATTGTTGCGAAATCAGCCGTTGGAATAAGAAAGCGATCGGCTGCTGGTTTCTTTGAATAAAGAACCAGCTGAGGATACGTAACGACGTCGTTGGAATTAGTTATAACGACATCGTTTTGAGCTTTGAAGTGTTGCGACTAGATTTATGTTGCGACTGGATTCCTGTTGTTGCGACTGTTTACTACTACAGCTGATTATTGCGTCTGTTGAAGAACAACGGTATTCGAACAGCGACTGAGGACGATCAACAGCAGTTGAGGAATCTGTTTATCGTTATCCACTTTCGGAGCGGTGGGAGTATATCTTGTTTGAATACTCAGCATGACACGTGGAACTCAAATTGAAGACGTTGGAAATGCTGCCAGAAATACAGAGATCGTTGTCTATAAATAGGAATGAATTTGAAATGCTGAGAACATCTTGTTTCCAGTTATCGACCTTTGATCTTGCAATTATCTTCGGAAGTGAGGAACAGCGTGTAAGAACACTGATTGAAAGAATTGAAAACAGAGGAACAAAGGTATAATCTGACAGAAGAGTCAGGAACTAGTTTACTCGAGAATGATATTTCTTGAGTATTCCGCTGAAATCACATACATATATGATTACTGTTCTTGATTTAGAACTTGAATTATGTGTGTGTCGATCCATCACAGGTAGTGGATCTTTTATATTTGCATGAGTTTGCATATGGAAAAGAATTGAATTGATTCTAATGCCCAGGACTGACTTGGCCTGATTTTCGAAGCCGGAGATGGTTTCGATAGATGAATATTCATGTCAAGATCGGATACGAATCTTGATGGCATTGAATTGAAATGGAATCAATTCTGAGATCGAAGAAGGGAAACGAAATCATGTCATTACATTGCATTGTTTTACAGTTGATACACTGTTATTTGCTTTATTGATATTATTTGTACCTGCTGATTATACTGAGATGATTCTCACCGGAGTTTATCCGGCTGTTGTTGTGTTTTGTATGTGTGCATGACAACAGGAGGAAGAAGCTAGTGGGGAGCAACCAAGGGTAGTACCTAGACGTTGAATCAGCAGCAAGAAGATTAAACACCAGCTGGTAGTCTAGATGTTTGGACGACTGGTCTTAAGTTGCTCAAGTCTGGTTTTGTATATAAGACATAAGAATGTACTAGTGAACTTAGTTGTAACCGCTGTAAACTTTGAAGTATTGGTGTAAATGAATCATGTTTACACTACCAGCTGAACTTATTATGCTTCTACTGATTTACGCTTCTGCTGGTTGAAATTTTTTTTTAAGTACGTTATGTATAAACCAGATTAGATTGTTAAACGTGTTTAGTTTACATTAACAAACCACTGATTAAGATTAGAAGATTAATTGTGAGCAGAGAGCCTCACAACAACCATACAAGCCCAACCGATTAACACAGTTCCCAAGATGGAGAATAGGCCAGTTTGCCCAACCTGTAAAAAGAATCACGCTGGTCAGTGTCGAGCTGGTCAAGGTGTATGTTATAATGTGGTAATCCAGGCCATATTTTAAAGAATTTCCTACATTCTATGTTTGGATCTGTTTATACAGATCAGAATCTAAGTTTTGATTCACACAAAATCTGCTATTATTGTACTAATGCTCTACGTGAAATTGCATCCTTGCTTAGTCTGGAGTAGACATGAAGATATCCAAATTGGAAAAGTTAGGGGATGCCTGAGCTGGACTGGAAAGATATCTAGCTGGAATAGTAAGGGGACACCCAAGCTGGTTCAGTAGTTTACTTCTAGAATGCAGGAAACACCAAGCTGGTTCACCAGCCTGGAGAAGGAGCAGCATGAAGATCAAGAGCAGAGTATTAATAAGAGCAGAGTTCAAGTGCAGAGAGATGAAGTGCAGAATGACTCAAGTGCAGATCAAGTACAGCGTACAAGTGTGGTGTTCAAGTGCAGAGCGGAGCTGTTTTAGTGAGAGGCTAAACGAGCTCGAGGTAACCCCCACTATTGGAGCAGAGGAAGAATCTGTATGCAAGGGGTACTCGATAAGTCTCGATTGAGCCAAGCTGGTATGGGTAGATGCGAGTTGGATGGGCACACTACCACAACTCAGCATTCATTCAGAATAACTCTGGAACAGATCGGCTTGGAAAACAGCTCAAATGAAGAATCTGTCCAAATATAGAGGGAAGATTAGAAACCAGCTGGTTAAGGTCAAACCAGCTGGACAAGACGTTCGAGAGCAGATCAAAGGAAGGAGGGACTCTATCTAGCAAAGTCATGAACAGTCATAAAATGGTGAAGAAATTTTCTAGATAGAGGAACTCTAAGCTCTGAAGATGATGAAGATCAGCTCAAGAGCATATGACAAGAGAAAATCAGAAAAGTTGCTCAAGAGCGGTTGCAAACGAGAGGAGAAGAAGAGAGCGCTGAACAGCTCACTGGAGAAACCAGCTCGAAGACAAGACCATCTCGGTGCAAAATATAACACAGATAAGCTGGCAAGCTGGTTAAGGTCAAACCAGCTCAGATAGCATGACAGATGCTATCAAATAAACAAGCAAAGCGATTTGAATACAATGATATATGACGAATACTGTTTAGTATTCAAATCGACTTGCTTGTATTGTCTTTCAAAGTACAGTGCTCACGTGCCTAAAGTGAAGAAAGGCCTGCAGACGTATTTATGGACAAAGGCCGCAAAATACAAAAGTGTCAGAAGACTTTTCAACGTCTACATCTTTGTGTCCAACGGATTAATCTCAGCGACAAGCTATAAATAAGAAGATAAGAGAACAAGAAAAAGGAGAGTGAAGAGAGAGAGTAAGGCGCACAAAACGAAAGAAGAGCGAAGTTTGTGCGAACCAAATGTAAAAACAAAAGAACGCACAACACAAGCTCTGGGAAGACAATGAATAACCAGCTCAAACAGGAACACTTCCTAGTGTGTGAGATTTCATCTTTGAGATATTATATTTACACTGTAAATCTCACACACGATTCACTCACATATATTTGAGAGAGCTGATTAGATTAGCTGAGTGAATCAAATACAAAACTCTCTATTGTAGTCTTTTGGACAGAGACGTTAAACAAATCTAGTTGTCTTTCGCACTGAGACGTTAAAGAAGTGTGTTTAGCCTTTCTCACTGAGGCGTTAAAGAAGTGGAGTTAGACACTCGCAGCTTGCGGGCTGGTGTGCAGTAGTGTGGCTAGGAGTTCTTGCGGCTGCTGGTAGTATGAGTGGGTTGCAGCAAGGGTCGTTGTAATCAAATTCTTCTAGTGGAATCTTTTCCATTGAGGAAGAAGGGGAGACGTAGGAGATTCAGCTCCGAACTTTCATAAACAACTGCAGCAAATTGCAGCGTATTTTCTTTACTGTTTTCCGCACTTACATTCATACACATAGCATAATTGTTTAATACGCATAAAACTGTTTAAAGAGCTTTCGATTATAAGAGTTCAGTTTGAGTTGTTTCCGCATGATTTTAACTCATAACTCAATCTATATCTCGATGCACTAACATTCAAGAACACTGAGCTATTGCAGCTTAAAGTTAAAGAAACCAGACTGCTCGTGTTAAACCAGCTTGCAAACGAGCTAGTAATCTGGACCAGCTCACAGAAATATTGGTTCAGATTCACGACGATCTGGTTTCGTAAGTTGCGTGCTGGTTTTTTGAACTCCCAAAATTTTAAATGCACGGAACTTATGGGGTTGGTGTTTCGGCTATGTGAGAGCCAACGTGAGTTGTGGCAGAGCTCATGAACAACCCCGGCTTTTTGATCCTAACAATTGGTATCAGAGCGCTTTTGCAATCTGGTACCCCATATAACGGGACCAACATTCTAAACAACTCATCGCCAGTAGAGCCTATGTTATAGCAGACCAGGATCAACCAGATTCTACTGTGGTTACATGTGAAATTGTTGTCGCCAGTATGCCTACTTTAGCTTTATCTGATTTTGGTGCAACACATTCTTTTATATCGACAGTTTTTGCTAATAAATTATTAATTCAACTAGAAGTTTTAGAGATAAGCTATTGTGTTAACATTCCATCAGAAGAAAACTTATTAACCAATAGTGTTTTTCGCAACAAGAGCTTAAATTGCAAGGGTATATCGTTTATGCAGATTTAATGTATTACCTATGTTTGAGTTTGATTTAATTTTAGGTATGGATTGGTTAACTAAGTATGGAACAATTATAGGTTTTAAGCAAATGATTGTTGAGGTTAAACTACCCGGTAGAAAACCATTTTTGTTTCAAGCTGATAGACGTAATGGAACCCCAAAGCTGATATCAGCTTTGAATGTCCAGAGTTTGTTAAGATAAAATTATAAGTTTTGGTGATAACAAAAACAAGATAAATAACTGAATATATGACTATCAAATTTGGACTATAAGAAATCGGGTTAAGGACTTAACCGATTAGGTGACTCTTACAGATCAGATCAGAGCAACTCAGATAAGAGCTTATCAGATCAGTTCAGAGGCTTATATAACAGATCAGATCAAAGCATATCAGATCAGTTCAGAGGCTTATATAACAGATCAGATCAGTTCAGAGGGTTATATAACAGATCATATCAGAGCATGACAGATCAGATCAGAGTGTTTCAGATCAGAATCCATTCAGTTCAGCTCAGAGGCTTATTCTACAGATCAGACCAGATCAGATGCTTCTAAGGAACAGAACAGGTTTAGTAATATTTTTGTTTGGTCTTTTGCAGTTCAGATCTCAGCAGCAGCGAAAGCTGATGATATTCATAGAGAGGCATTTCATATCAGACAAAGATACGGATAAAGAGAGAAAAAGGGAAAAATTCATAAAGGAGAAATATCTTGAAGCTTATATACACGTAACAGATTAGAGCTGATTTCAGCTTAGAGCCGAAGAAGATTTCAGCTCAGAAATAGATTTCAGATCACAGCTTCAGATCTCAACAACTGTTTGTTCCAGAGGATTCAACAACCAAGATAAAGTGTATAAAGCCTTCAAGACAAATTTTATTAACGATATTCAAGATCAGAGTCATTTAGAGTATATCGTACAGAATGTAGAGTTGGTACAGTCGATGTTTACCATTTCTGGAAAAAGCCTACTAAGCTCTGACAACCGCAGACAAACCTCAACACAACATTAATGACGCAATTAATGCTCAGTACGATAAATATTTTCAAACAAGGTTTGTGTCTACTAGCTCATTTAATGACCGTTGAAGATGGATATCTATATATAGCTGAAGTGGTTCAAGCAGAGAATTCTTTGCCTTATTCTTCTTCTTCCGACTCAATCCCAGCTCTCAATCTCGAAGAACAATCCTTGAAGTTTTTCAGTTCTTAATCAGAAATTTTCCCTCGAGATTTCCTTCTGGTTTACAATAGAAAACTAATCTTATTGTATAAGAAACCAGAAGTTTTACAAACTCTGTTTGTGTTGTATTCATTGAAATATTCAGATCAGAGTCTGTAAAGAACTTGCTACTTAAAGCTGTTCTAAAATACTTTTGTTTGCAATCAGCAGAGGAGTCTGCGTTGTATTTGGTTGCTAGGAGTTCACTTTAAGCGAGGATTAAGTGAGTGGGTTTTTGCAGAAGCTGTAACCATCAAAGTCTTCTAGTGGAACCTTCCTGAAAAGGAAGAAGGGGAGACGTAGGATTTTAAGATCCGAACTTCCAGAAACAAACTCTTGACTCTCTCTATTTAATTACTTGCATTGTTATTTTATTACTGTTCCTGTTTAATCGGTTTATTTTCGCACTATATGTTAACCGAGAAAACAGATTAGAACTGAGATCCTCTAAGCTGGTCATTCAGCTTTGAGTTAAGCACAGGCTTGTAAAATCGTTTTTAAAAGGATTTGAAATAGAAAAATCAAAGGAGTTCATTCAACCCCGTCCCTTCTGAACTCCTGGGCTTAATTTGTTTCTACTTTCGATCCTATTGATCATATCAATTGGTATCAGAGCATTGTCATCTCAGTTATTGAACTGTTTGATCTTTTGTGCCCATATTCAAATATGTCTACTTCTCACAATAAGATTCCTATGTTTTCTAAGGAGGAGTATGATAACTGGACGAGCATGATGCAAGCGCATCTTGCAGCCCAGGATGATGATATGTGGTTCGTCATAACAGATGGACCCATGAAGATCATGAAGGCCAACACGGCCATGGCTATTACTGTTGATGCTCCACAATGGATAGATAAGACTAGATTTGAGTACACAACGGAAGATAAGAAGAAAGCAAATCTGGACAATGTAGCAAAGGATATACTCTACAAGACGTTGGACAAAAATATGTTCCGCAAAATAAAGACCCGCGCTACTGCAAAAGAGATCTGGGAAAAGCTTACTCAAATCTGCGAAAGAAACGATGAGACAAAAGAAAACAAGCTGACAATTGCCCAACAGAAGTATGAGTCACTCAAGATGAGAGAAAGAGAGACCATGACCGAATTCGACGAGAGATTCAGCTCTGTCGTGATTGAGCTGACAAGCCTTATAAAGGAGTACATCAACAGAGAACTGCTCTTAAGTGATGAGAGCTCTGCCAAGGGAATGGGACGTGAAGACGATGGCAATGCGAGAATCAAAAGATCTGAACAAGCTGGAACTTCATGTTCTGTTCGACAATCTTAAAGCTTATGAGTTCGAGCTGGAAAACAGATCAGAGGCTGGGCCATCAAACTCACAACCCACGAAGGCTCTTGCTGCTACATTTCAGAACAGAGCTCACCAAGCAAGTCAGCAGAGCAAATCAGCAACGACTTCATGTCCCTCTTCGTAAAGAAGTTTGAGAAATTTATGAGAAGATCTCAAAACCCTTCTTTTAATTATAACAAAGCACATAAATCTGAAAAGATTTCTACAGACCAAAATTTTTATAACTGTGGCAAACCAGGGAATTTTGCAGCTGATTACAACAGACCTAAGAAAGATGATAAGCGATCCACAAAAGAATAAGGAATAGATATGAGAAAAGGCCCTACAAAAAGAATGACCGAAAGGTACTGGTTGCTGAGGTCCCGATGCATGTAGGAGTCGATGCTTCATTGTCGAAAATTCACCGCTCGCCCTTGTGCGTGGATATCCTATGCTATCTGAGGAGATAATAGTGTGATAAATATCTGGCCAGAGTACTAGATGTGTTTTGGGTAAATGGATTTACCTAGTAACACATGCAATGTCACTATTTGATATCCAAGATGTATGCATGGTTATTGGATCTCTAGCGACTCTTGATTTACCAATGGTCGTTGATCTGATCGGGATATTTGAGTTGAAAGGATCGTGCTATAAGCTAACCATGACCGACTGGTTCTTGCAGGCACTATCAGTGATACCTAGGGGATCATGGGGCGATGTTGCTAGACGCTTTACCATTATCCGATGTGTTAGTCCGAAAATGTGGTTTCGGAGTCACAAAAATGTTGTGAGCCCACGGCTAGCTGTATCCCTGAACCATTGAGGGTCACACAAGTATTTGTTTCTCAATTCTCGTACGGAAATTAAGCTCAATTTATTGAGTATAGTAGGAGGAAGGATGGAAGTGTGACTTCCTAAAATTAAATAGGGTGAAAATGCAATTTCCTTAAGCTTGGACTAGTTTGACTATCCTTAAAGCTTATAGGGTGTCAGGTCCCGTGCTAATCAACTATGATTAAGGCTTAAAAAAATTTCAAATGTTTGGGCCTGAACAATAAAACATTCATTCAAAATAATACATACTCAAAATAGGATTTAACTCAAAATCCAATCATAGACAGGTAATCAAATAAATCTCAATACAGATCCCCAACATACATAGGAACTCAGGGCATCCCCTGGTTCGATACATAATATAAATACACTGGGACTCAATCAAACGGGGATCTACTAGCTGAAGCTCCACTCTGCCCAACCAGATTACCTGCAACTCCTGCAATGGGTAACACAGACCCAAGAAAACAAAAGCAAGAAAAGAAATACGAGGTCAAACCTCAGTACGAAGAGCACTAAGACAACAACAACTCATAAACATGCAGTATATCAAAACATGAAAGCATGAGGGCTGTCAAGGAATCGGTCATCTGGGCCAACGAGTCAGCTGGCAATTCAGAAGCTAGCCTCTATACCACGCACAGCCAATCAGCGGGTGGAAATCATTGGTCCACTCAATTACCCATCACAGCTCGGTGGTATTCAGACACGACGAGTCAGTCGGTCACCACTCCGATGATAGCGTTGGACCTTTCAGGCAAAACACATCTGTCTGTCGATCACAACGTGGCTCTTTCTCGGGTTCTCAATCAATCATCAGGCTCAATATGTATGCATGTATGTCATGAAATTCAAATCTGATTTCAACATGCACAATTTATGTAAAACAGAACATATAATTCAAACAATGAGGCAAACCCTGTTTCATGTAAAACACAGAATACACAGAACATCATTCATGCTCCAAAATACTACACGCTTATGTCAAAGCTGTAATCAGAAGCTCAATTCGTACCTCAAATCTCAGATTCTACCTCAACAGATCTCACCAGGGCACGGCAACCTCAGCCTACTCAAATCTGCTTCCTCGCTGGTCTCGGCAACCACAGCAGAATTCCTGGGAGCTCAAATCCAGAAGCTCAAATGAGCTAAAGAACTCTCGGGTCAACTATCGCAAAATCTTCGAACACTGCAAATCCTTCGCGCTCCTCCTACGCGTCGATCTGTAACTCTAGACTGGTATCAATCGAAAGAGCTAAGCAAGACGAGCTCAGCGCCACCAGTCTTGCTCCTAAAAACGGTGGAAATCGACGGAAATCTAACGGAGAAGGGTTCGAATGAACAGTAGCTATCGAGGGTTTCAAAGAAGAAGACGACAAGATATTTCGGGTTCGAAATATGCTAAGTGTTGATCAGATCTTGCATTTAAATCTTCGAGTCAAAGCCTACAGTGAAAGTCAACACCGACATAAATAGATCTCTACATCAAATATTAGACTAAGGCACAAGTCCTCAAATCTGATCCCAGCGTTAACTCAAATCTGAGTTCTCAACGCTGACGCTAAACACAAGCGTAACTAATCAAAACGACAACGTACCAAGGTTCCTGCTCACACAAGCAAAACGACGTCGCACTGCATCACGTCTGATACAGATCCCAGCACTCATCTCTGCTCACTCTCTCTCGGATCTGAATAACGCTAACAACACTGGTCAACTCAGCAACGTTGACCAACACGTGGCACCTTCTGCGCCAACTCTCACATCTGTGTTCGCTCGCTACATGGTATCGTTGACCCACGTTGACATCTGGTCACTCCACTGAACAGATCTCATACACTAGCGAGACATCTGAAATTGTGAAACGACGACGCATCACTTCCCGCTCTAGACTCTACTATTCAGATATCTCTCTCTAGCACCACAACTGAGTATTCACCTCTGAATACTTACTGGAATCAATCCCGAGGGAAAACTCATCAAATCAACTCTAAAATCGATGCAGATCTCACCTGATAGAAACCAGCAACTCAAAGCTGAACAGTTCTATGCAAAATCTGAAAATCACCAACCAGATTCGACAAAATTCTCAAATCTGAAATTCGGTAATCACATCTCCCATGATCAATCCTCACATTCTCTCCACCTTAAGAGATTTCGTCCTCGAAATCAAAGGCAAGATCAACTCTAAAATCGATGCAGATCTCACCTGATAGAAACCAGCAACTCAAAGCTGAACAGTTCTATGCAAAATCTGAAAATCACCAACCAGATTCGACAAAATTCTCAAATCTGAAATTCGGTAATCACATCTCCCATGATCAATCCTCACATTCTCTCCACCTTAAGAGATTTCGTCCTCGAAATCAAAGGCAAGCACGGGGTGGAATCAATAAAACACCAAAACTAACCAACACAACTCCACTGTCAAAGCTCAAACAGATGATGCCACTCTTGTCTCATCTTCTCCTCAACTTCCCAGGTGGCTTCCTCTCGGCCATGATTACTCCATTGAACCACCACCAACGGAATAATCTTATCCTCAACTGTTTCTCATTTCTATCCAGGATCTGCACTGGATACTCAACATAGCTCAAGACAGAATCTAGCTCAACTTCATCAGTCCTCAACACATGGGATGGATCTGGCTCATATTTTCTCAACATGGACACATGAAAAACGTCATGTATCGCTGCTAACTCTTCAGGCAGCTGCAATCTATATGCCAACTGTCCAATCCTCTCCACAATTTCGAAAAGACCAACAAATCTGGGAGCTAACTTGCCCTTAAATCTGAACCTCATCACGCTCTTGAAAGGAGAAATCTTAAGGAACACTCGATCACAAACTTCAAATTCCATAGGTCGGCGTCTCCTGTTAGCATAGCTAGTGAAGCGATCTTGTGCAGCTTTCATTCTGCTCCGAATCAACTCAACATGATCCTTCATGTGCTGCACAAATTCAGGGGAAAGCTGTTTCTCATCAAATTCTTCCCAACAGATCGGGGATCTACACTTGCGACCATAAAACGCTTCAAATGGAGTCATCCCGACAGTCACTTGGTAGCTGTTGTTATAAGAAAACTCAACCAAGGATAGCGAATCCTGCCATCCACCATCGAAATCCATCACAATTGCGCGCATCATATCTTCTAAAGTCTGAATGGTCCTCTCAGATTGGCCATCTGTCTGAGGGTGATAAGCAGTACTCATTGCCAATCTCGAACCCATAGTTGCTTGCAAACTCTTTCAAAATCGAGATGTGAATCTTGGATCTCTATCAGATACTATCGACACAGGCACTCCATGCAATCTAACCATATGGTCGATGTATAGTCTCGCCATTTTCTTCATCGAACACCTCACATCATAGGGAATGAAATGGGCTGACTTCGAGATTCTATCAATCACCACCCAAATCGCATCGCATCCCCTACTCGATCGAGGTAAATGAGTCACAAAGTCCATGGCGATGTGCTCCCAATTCCACTGAGGCACTTCTAAACTTTGCAACAATCCACCAGGTCTCCTTCTCTCAGCCTTGACCTGCTGACAATTCAAACATCGAGCAACAAAACCAGAAATGTCTCTCTTCATGCCTTCCCACCAGTAATGAGACTTCAGGGCATGATACATCTTTCTCTCGCAAGGATGCACACTGTACCGACTACAATGCGCTTCATTCAATAGTCTCTTTCAAATAAATCAGATTAGGAACCACTAATCTTCCTCTAAATCTCAAACACCCATCAGAAGCAACAGTAAAATCATCAGACTGACCATTCTGAGCCTTAATCTTCATCTCATGAACATAAGGGTCAGTCCTCTGTGCC
This sequence comes from Dorcoceras hygrometricum, assembly GCA_001598015.1. NCBI lineage: Eukaryota > Viridiplantae > Streptophyta > Magnoliopsida > Lamiales > Gesneriaceae > Dorcoceras > Dorcoceras hygrometricum. The sequence continues at coordinate 332,836 of KV011938.1, read as the reverse complement.
TCTCTGATGTTCATCATAATCTGTGGTTCAACCTGAATCGAATAAACTATGAAATACTGATCATCCGGTAGGAATCGCCAACCAGAAGTACCCAACTGCTCGTGGACTCTCGAGATACTCAAAGATGTTAGCATCGCAGGCTAGGCTTTCCTGCTCAAAGCATCGGCTACCAAGTTCATTCGCCCAGGATGATACTGAATCTCCCAATCAAAATCCTTGAGCAACTCCATCCAACGACGTTGTCTCATATTTAGATCTGACTGGGTGAAGATATACTTCAAACTCTTGTGTTCGGTGTACAACACGAACTCCTCACCATACAGGTAGTGACGCCAGATCTTCAAGGCAAAGACAATCGCTGCCAATTCCAAGTCATGAACAGGGTACCTCGTCTCATGGGACTTCAATTGTCGAGACACATATGCAATCACGTACCCGTTCTGCATCAGAACACATCCTAAACCACTCAGAGATGCATAGGAGCAAACAACAAAACCTCCGGATCCAGATGGTAAAGCCAACACGGGAGCAGTAGTCAACTTCTCATTAAGTGTCTGAAAAATCGACTCCCACTCATCAGTCCAAACGAAATTCCTATCTTTCTGGGTCAACTGAGTCATCGGTCTTGCTATCGAAGAAAACTTCTCAATGAAACGCCTATAATAGCCGGCTAAAACCAAGAAACTACGGATCTCAGAGACATTCATAGGTCACTCCCAGTTAAGAACTGCTTCGACCTTAGTAGGATCCACAGAAATACCTTACGCAGAAATCACATGACTCAAAAAGATCACTCTATCCAGCCAAAATTCGCACTTGCTGAACTTGGCATACAACTGCGAGTCTCTCAACTTCTGCAATACCAATCTCAGGTGCTCCTTATGCTCTCTGAAACTCCTAGAATACACCAAGATATCATCTATGAATACAATCACGAAATGATCGATATACTCGTTGAAGGCGCGATTCATCAAATCCATGAAAACAGCTGGGGCATTCGTCAACCCAAACGGCATCACAAGAAACTCATAATGACCGTATCTCATCCGAAAAGCTGTCTTCGCTACATCATCTCTAATTCGCAACTGGTGATAGCCAGAGCGCAAGTCAATCTTCGAGTATACGGCCGATCCTTGCAACTGATCAAACAAGCCATCAGTCCTCGGCAACGGATACTTATTCTTGATCGTTCGATATACTCGTTGAAGGCGCGATTCATCAAATCCATGAAAACAGCTGGGGCATTCGTCAACCCAAACGGCATCACAAGAAACTCATAATGACCGTATCTCATCCGAAAAGCTGTCTTCGCTACATCATCTCTAATTCGCAACTGGTGATAGCCAGAGCGCAAGTCAATCTTCGAGTATACGGCCGATCCTTGCAACTGATCAAACAAGCCATCAGTCCTCGGCAACGGATACTTATTCTTGATCGTTGATTTATTCAATTGTCGAAAATAAACGCACATCCTCATAGACCCATATTTCTTCTTCACAAACAAAATCGGAGCTCCCCAAGGTGACATACTCGGTCGGATGAAGCCTTTCTCAAGAAGATCTCTCAACTTCTCCTTGAGTTCCTTCAACTCAGCTGGAGCCAACAGATACGGAGCTCTAGAAATCGGGGCTGTCCCTGGCACCAACTCTATACTGAAATCAATCTCTCTTCTCGGACGGAATCCAAGAATCTCATTTGGGAACACGTCTGGAAACTATCTGACAATCGGGAAATCGCTCAACTCCAAACGCGACTCTTGGGAAACATCGAGCACATAGATCGTGAATCCAATGTTACCCAGCGATAACAGGTTAAACATCTCCATGGCAGAAACCAGAAAATCTTCAAGCGCGAATCAGCACCGTAGAAATCCCACTTCTCTCCCGACTCGAGGCAAAATCTCACCACACCATGAAAACAATCAACAGTAGCCTTATAGCTGAACAACACATCTATTCCCAAGATGCATCTGGACAACACATCCATTCTCAAGATGCAATCAAAGTCTCTCATCTCCAAAGAGATCAAATTCGCCACTATCACATTTTGATCAAACCGAATCACACAGTCCACCACAATCTCACGGGACAACAACCACACACCGGCAGGAGTAGACACAGATACAACATCACACAGTGGGGTAACTCTCAACCTACACTCATGCATAAACCATGCAGAAACAAAGGAGTGTGATGCTCCTGTATCAAATAAAACTCTCGCAGGAAAATCAAAGATAGAGCATGTACATGCGATCACTCCACCAGGTATCTCATCAGCCTGCTCCCTCTACAAAGCATTCACTGGGCCTGCTGCTTTCCTGGAAACTGTGGTCTTGAAGGTCCTCCAAACCTAGATGGCTCACGGGATTGGAATCCAGATCGTTGAGTCGGGGCAGGAGGTTGCGGCCTCTGTGAAGAACCACCAGCCGAACCTTGCTGCGAAGGAACCGAAGACTGTCCCCTCAACAAAGGACACACTCTCAGAAAGTGTCCAGGCTGCCCACAGTTGTGGCAAGTACCCTGAACTCCAAGGCACTGCGAAGTCATGTGCTCACCACCGCACTGTCCACAAGATACGCCTCCTGATCCACTGCCACCAGAACTCACAGAACCAGAGGAACTCGAATTTGACTTCTTAAACTGCTTCCCACGAGGCCTGAATCCCTGACGGTTCGATTGTTGCGAAGTCTGAGGAGACTGGGAAGTATGCGTACCTTCAGGCGTAGGGAGGTAGCCTCATCCAACTGTCATCGGAACCTGCATCGATGCATCCAAAAAACTCTCCTTAATATCAACTGCTCGATTTATAGCCTCAGCATACATCGATGGGGCACCAGCCACACCAACTGAAACAACTCTGGCCTCAATCCCTTAATAAACTTGTTCCTATTCGTTCGCTCCTGGCTAGCAACATGAGGAACATACGCCATAAGTGAGGAAAATTGTTCGGCATACTCAGAAACCTTCAAATTCCCTTGCTTCAAGTTGTCGAACTCCCTCTCGCGGTTATTGAAGTACGACTCCGGGGTATACTCCTGTCGAAACGCGGCATAGAAGCTCTCCCAAGAAACCAAGACTCCGGTCTCTCTCATCACTCTTGAAGTACCCTTCCACCAACGTTGAGCATGCTCTCTCAACTGCAAAACAGCCAACGTCAATTTCCGTTCTGTGGTGTACTCCAAAGTATCGAACAAGTCCTCCATGTGCTCCAACCAGCCTTCAGCCAAAAGGCCACCCTCGGCGCCAGTTAACGTAGGGGGATTCGTTCTCTGGAACCTAGCCAACACTAGCTCCATCTCACCTATCTGTCTCGTCACATCCTCCACCTCTGCCTGTCTCTCTCTTCGACGCAAAGGTACATCCTGCTGAACATCCTCGTCGTTCTCCGAGGCCCTAGACTCCTCAGCGGTACGTCTAGCAGTCCTACCTCTACCTCTCCTCGGCGGCATCTAATCAAATCTCAAGGTAAGACTAACAGCAGGGAATCACAGAGACAGATATCATATCACACAAGTCACATAGTCAAGCAAGAAATCAAATCACGTTGTGCCTAGACTCGAGTGTGATCAAAAGAAAATGAGCTTATCCCATTTTAAGCTCTGATACCAAAATTTCAGGCCCCGTGCTAATCAACTATGATTAACAAAACATTTAAGCAGATAATCGCGGAAGCATAAGATAGGGCTTAAAATTTTTTCAAATGTTTGGGCCTCAACAATAAAACATTCATTCAAAATAATACATACTCAAAATAGGATTTAACTCAAAATCCAATCACAGACAGGTAATCAAATAAATCTCAATACAGATCCCCAACATACATAGGAACTCAGGGCATCCCCTAGTTCGATACATAATATAAATACACTGGACTCAATCAAACGGGGATCTACTAGCTGAAGCTCCACTCTGCCCAACCAGATTACCTGCAACTCCTGCAATGGGTAACACAGACCCAAGAACACAAAAACAGGAAAAGAAATACGAGGTCAAACCTCAGTACGAAGAGCACTAAGACAACAACAACTCATAAACATGTAGTATATCAAAACATGAAAGCATGAGGGCTGTCAAATAATCGGTCATCTAGGCCAACGAGTCAGCTGGAAATTCAGAAGCGAGCCTCTATACCACGCACAGCCAATCAGCCGGTGGAAATCATCGATCCGTGTTCTTCAGGGTTGGCCACTCAATTACCCATCACAGTTCGGTGATATTCAGACACAAAGAGTCAGTCGATCACCACTCCGATGATAGCGTTGGACCTTTCAGGCAAAAGACATCTGTCTACTGATCACAACGTGGCTCTTTTTCGGGTTCTCAATCAATCATCACGCTTAATATGTATGCATGTATGCCATGAAATTCAAATCTGATTTCAACATGCACAATTTACGTAAAACAGAACATATAATTCAAACAATGAGCCAAACCTGTTTCACGTAAAACACAGAATACACATAACATCATTCATGCTCCAAAATACTACACGCTTATGTCAAAACTGTAATCAGAAGCTCAATTCATACCTCAAATCTCAGATCTACCTCAACAGATCTCACCAGGGCACGGAAACCTCAGCCTACTCAAATCTGCTTCCTCGTTGGTCTCGACAACCATAGAAGAATTCCTGGGAGCTCAAATCCAGAAGCTCAAATGAGCTAAAAAATTCTTGGGTCAACTATCGCGAAATCTTCGAACACTACAAATCCTTCGTGCTCCTCCTACGCGTCGATCTACAACTCCAGACTGGTATCATTCGAAAGGGCTAAGCAAGACGAGCTCAGTGCCACCAGTCTTGCTCCGAAAAACGGTGGAAATCGACGGAAATCTAACGGAGAAGGGTTCGAATGAACAGTAGCTATCGAGGGTTTCAAAGAATAAGACGATAAAAAATGTCGGGTTCAAAATACGCTAAGTGTTGATCAGCTCTTGCATTTAAATCTTCGAGTCAAAGCCTACAGTGAAAGTCAACATCGACATAAAGAGATCTCTACATCAGATCTTAGAACTAAGGCACAAGTCCTCAAATCTGATCCCAGCGTTAACTCAAATCTGAGTTCTCAACGCTAACGCTAAACACAAGCGTAACTAATCAAAACGACAACGTACCAAGGTTCCTGCTCACACAAGCAAAACGACGTCGCACTGCCTCACGTCTGATACAGATCCCAGCACTCATCTCTGCTCACTCTCTCTCGGATCTGAATAATGCTAACAGCACTGGTCAACTCAGCAACGTTGACCAACATGTGGTACCTTCTGCGCCAACTCTCACATCCTCGCTACACAGCACCGTTGACCCGCGTTGACATCTGATCATGCCACTGAACAGATCCCATACACTAGCGAGACATCTGAAATTGCGAAACGACGATGCATCACTTCCCGCGCCAGACTCTACTTTTCAGATATCTCTCTCTAGCACCACAACTGAGCATTCACCTCTGAATACTTACTGGAATCAGATCCCGAGGGAAAACTCATCAAATCAACTCTAAAATCGACGCATATCTCACCTGATATAAACCGGCAACTCAAAGCTGAACAGTTCTATGCCAAATCTGAAAATCACCAACTAAATTCGACAAAATTCTAAAATCTGAAATTCGATAATCACATCTCCCATGATCAATCCTTAACCAAGTCTGAATTAACGAATGAATCGATAATTACCGAATCTCAATCCTCACATAGGGGCCTAACTGCTATTTTGGATTAGGTGGTCCGAAAATTGTTTTCAAATCATAATGATCAGTTTTGTAAACTGTGTAGATCGGTCCGATCTGATCGTCGATCGGAATTATGATGAAGCCACAGCAATGGACTTGAAACCAATGTACACCAGGGCCTGGGCCCGACCCAAGCCCATTAACTTGGTTTAAGCCCATGAAAAATCTATAAATAGGGGACCTGGGGTATTCATTTGAAATACACCAAAAAAGCTGCTCAGCTAATATATTCTCCCTTCCTCTCCTCCCTTCGTCGCCGTCGTCGGAATTTATTCCAACCATTCAGGCGAGGAGATTCCATCCGTGAAACTTTCGTCGATTTTCTAGTGCAAATCGGTGAAGGAATTGAGATTCCGGTCGTGGACCGGATTAGGAGGCCGTAGCTGTTCAACCGTTGAAGTGCCAATTTCCCCGTGGAATTGGTCGGAGCCAGGTGCCTAGACGCCAGCAAGGTATATTCTAAACATTCTATGAATGTTTTCATTATTATATAAGTGTATTGATCATTCTCGGGCTCCAAATTTTTAATTATTCCGCTGCGTCTCGAGAGCAGGATCCGGATCCGCCGCTGCGCCAACAATGGTATCAAAGCCTTGGCTCACATCTGTCAATACACCACTATGCACGACCGTCGGGCATGTCGGGCGCAAATCGCGGCGGGGATCGCGGGATCCCGCGCGCACATCGCGGAGGGCATTGCGCCCGCTGGTCGGTACCCGTTCGTGCATGTCACGCACGGTGGTCCGCTCACCCTCCGCCCCACCTGCACGAGCTG
>KV011938.1:305664-325628 GCA_001598015.1 Dorcoceras hygrometricum | reverse complement strand
CCCACCGCCGCGAGCTGGTCGCGCAGGTGGCCGCCCCCCGTGCGCACTTGTTGCGCACAGGGGCGCACACAGCGTGCAGCACCTGTGATGCACGCGTGCGGGCGACGGGGCACCGTCCTTGCGACGATGCCGGGCGGAGATGCGGCAACGAATTTTGAATTTTAGGGTTTTTCGGGCCTGTCCCAGACGTCCCGAGGGGTTTTTGGGCCAATACTTGCTATTGGGCCTTTTTGGTTGGGCCAAAAATTAATTTTTGAAATTTTGAGATATTGGGCCTAAAAGTGTTTTAAGCCCAAAATTGATGCAATTAAAATAACAAAATAAGATTTTATTTATAAAATATGATTTATATTTAAAATATAATTTTGTTGGATAAAATTTGATTTGATTATTTTTTTTATGTCAATTAATTGAGTTAATTGAATAGATAATGTTTGGGATTATCGAGAGCCCTGCCCAATGTGTTAGGTGTATGCTAGGTTTTACAATTTTTTGTTGTAATATTGTTGAAATCATTTCAAAGTGGGTCTGGTTTGTGGCCCGTTCCCACCCCTTTAAAAATGTATCCTTATTTGTCATGGCTATTTAAATGTAAATATTAGATTTAGTGGAAGGATAATTTTGAAGATGGTGGAGATGATGATCAAAGATATTGAAGATCAAAGACTTGTAATACTGGAAGCTTATGTAATAGGATTGCATTTGCATACTGCATGTCACCTAGGATTGGACCTAGATCCGTGCTTGACAACCACGGATCGCATAGCTCTAGCTCATCGATCATCTCAATTATATATGTGATATATATATATATATATCTGTTGAATCCGTAATTTTTAAATTTGATTTAAAATTATTGAGACCAAATTTCAAAATTAAAATCCCTTTTTTACAAATTTGATTTAAAATTTATATCAAGATTAAAAGTTTCATGATTAAATTGAATGAACTTAGTTTGTTGATAATTATGGTGATAAAACGTTATCTAAGAGAGTCCTTTACAGAGCGGTTTAAAAATGGCTTGTACCGGCTGGTTTTCCTGAAGGGCGTTGCTTTGTCTAAGTAAGTTGGTTTGGCCTTAGCCCCTCCAACTACCTGAAATCACTCTTAGATAATGTTAGTCCATGACTTCTTTATTGATCATAAAATAAAAGTTCATTCGATAAGATCATGAAACTAAGGGAATTTAAATATTGTTTAAAATTTTCTATCTTCCATCAACAATGGATGTACGTCGATGCTACCCGCATACATTGCCCGGCTCATATTATTGGGGGGATTCTGTGTGCCGGAAAGCTGTACATGTCATTGACACTTGCTGTGAGTTGGTTGGAACTCCCCTTAACGTTGACTCATATTAAGGGGACCGTCCATCACAACTCAATATTGATGGGTCATCTTGACACGTGATAGTAATCGACGTCATATTATTGGGCCTTTACTGGACGTGAGGTAAATACATGGAGGTTGCACATGTTGCAATTGGGCTCTACCTTTTGAGGATCATGGTTTTTATTGGGGACCATGATTTCTTGATTGGACTCTGTGTACCCACTAAATAAACTTGTTTCTCGAATTCATTAGAGGGTGGTGAAATCGTTAAAATAGTGGGAGGATAATTCATAAAACTCTGGAAAAATGGTGGGATGATGAGCTTAAGGAACGATGATATATGATAGCATCTATGTTCAACGAATTGCAGCCGCAATTTGAGAAGACGGAGTATGCTGCTGGCATACACCTTCATCTCAAAGAGCTGTATGGGGAGAACTCTCGGACTGAGAGGTTTACTACTGTCAAGAATCTCATGACGAGTCGCATGCGAGAGGGGGCTTCGGTCCGCGAGCATGGGGTTCGTATGATTGGGCTTATTGAGAAGCTAGTGGATCTTGATATCTCGCTTCCACATGAGATGTCTGTGGATCTGCTTCTCCTCTCCCTGTCTGCTGCGTTCGACCCCTTTGTGATCAATTTTAACATGAACAAGCTGAAGGCCACCCTTGAAGAGATGATAAACATGCTTGTCGTGTTCGAGGGGACCATAAAGAAGGACAAGCCCGTCCTCCTTTTGGACTCTTCTTCCTCTGCGAAGAAGGGGCACAAACGCAAGGGTAAGAAGCGTTCTGCCCCTGCGAAATAGGGAAAGCCCGTCAAGAAGCCCAAGGCAAGGACTTCAAATCCAAACAAGTCTGAGGATGTTTGTCACCACTACCACAAACCTGGGCATTGGAGGAGGAACTGTAAGACTACCTCGAGCAGTTGCGAACTGCAAAAGGTATGTTCTACATTGAAATAAATATGTCTCTTAACTCGACTTCTTGGGTACTTTATATCGGATGTGGATCTCATATTTGCAATGACTTGCTGGTAATGACAAGAAGCCGGTGTCTTAGGGAGGGTGAGACCCACTTGAGGCTTGGCAACGGAGCAAGGGTTGCGGCCGAAGCCATCGGAGATGTTTATTTATTTATTTCTTCAAATTTTAAGTTGTTGTTGAGAAACGTTTTATTTGTTCCTGAATTAATAAAGAACATCATTTCCGTTTCTATGCTTGATAGTGATGGATATTCTTGTCATTTTGCCAATTCGATTTATAATATTTACAAGAATGAATATTTAATTGGAATTGAGGAACGCGAAAATGATCTATACGCCTTAAAATGAGAGATGTTCCAACTCGTGATGTGGAAACACACACAACAACGATAAAAAGGAAAAACGATAGTTTGAACCCGGCACAACTTTGGCACGCTAGGCTAGGTCATGAAATATAGGATGAACAAGTTGATTAGGAGTGACATGTTTAATATTTCTGATATTAACTCCCTACCAACCTGTGAATCTTGTCTCAAGGGAAAAATGACAAAATTGCCCTTCACGGGCAAGCCTGAACGTGCTCAAGGCCTATTGGATTTGATCCATATTGATGTGTGTGGCCCACTTAGCATTGGTACTAAGTTCGATCACACCTACTTCATCACCTTTACCGATGATCACTCTAGGTATGGGTACTTGTACTTGATGAAGCACAAGTTTGAATCCTTTGAAAGGTTCAAAGAATTCAAGGCTGAAGTAGAAAATCAATTGGGAAAAAGTATTAAAACACTTCGATCCGATCGAGATGGAGAATACTTGAGTGCCGAATTTCAAGACTATCTGTCAGGCCTCGTGCTCATATCAGAGATAAAACATACAAACACATGCGGAAGCTATCAAAAAGCGGGTAAAGTTTTCGCTTTTGTCCTGACGGTTAAAAATAATATAATTTAAAATAGTGCGATACTCAAAATAAATATCCCAGTTTTTTAAATCAACGAAACAAAAAATGGCTACACACCATTTCAATACAGTACAGCATACATGCACAAGTATAAGAGTGGGAGATAAGCTGGATAATAGATCCATCTTATGCTACTTCATTGGGTATCCAAAGAATTCCATTGGATATTACTTCTTATATCCCAACGAAACAAAGTGTTTGTTTCTAGAAATGCCACCTTTCTGGAAAGGGAATTTTTACTTGATAGAAAAGGCCAGATAGTAGAACTTGAAGAGGTTCGAGAACCAACCGAAGTACCAATTGAATCTCCCGCACCTCAACAGCCAATCCTTGATATGGACACACCTATGAGATCTGAAAGGGTTCCTAGGGCTCCTTTTAGATATGGTTTCCTTGAAGATGATCAAAGTGATCAAACTGTTGGATGTGATCCAAGAACCTTCAAGGAGGCAATTTTCGATGCTGATTCTAATTTGTGGCTTGAAGCAATGCAATCTGAGATTGACTCAATGCATTCAAACCAAGTTTGGACTCTTGTGAATCCTCCCGAAAGAATAGTTCCGATTCGGTCTAAATGGATATACAAGACAAAACTTGGGCCTGATGGTAAGGTACTGATCTATAAGGCGCGACTTGTCGCGAAATGTTACACTCAAAGACAAGGTGTTGACTATGATGAAACTTTTTCATCAGTCGCAATGTTCAAGTCAATTAGAATCCTACTAGCCATAGTCGCATGGTACGACTATGAGATATGGCAAATGGATGTGAAAATTGCGTTCCTTAATGGAAACATTAAGAAAGAGATCTATATGACGCAGCTTGAGGGTTTCACATCTGTAGGAAGTGAGCATAAAGTATGCAAACTTCAGAGATCGATCTACGGTCTCAAACAAGCATCGAGAAGTTGGAACCTTAGATTTGATGAAACAATTAAAGAATTTTGTTTCATCAAGAATCCCGAAGAGCCATGTGTGTATGACATGGGTGAAACATCCTATATTCTGGGAATACAGATCTTAAGGGATAGATCAAAAAGGATGCTCGGACTCACCCAAGCGACCTACATCGATACCATACTTAAGCGGTTCTCAATGGAAGAGTCCAAGAGAGGACACCTGCCTATGTGCCACGGGGTCACTCTATCTAAGTCTATGTGTCCAAAGACTGATGAGGAGATAGAGAGTATGACACGTGTATCATATGCCTCGGCAATAGGTAGTATTATGCATGATATGATCTCAACTAGACCGGATGTCGCATATGCTCTGAGTGTCACGAGCCGCTACCAGCAAATCCCGGCCAAATGCATTGGAAGGCCGTGAAAGATATTCTTAAGTACTTACAAAGGACTAAGAATATGTTCCTGATCTATGGGGCTGGTGAACTAAAATTGGAAGGCTACACTGATTCTAGCTTCCAATGCGATGTGGACGATTCGAAGTCGACCTCTGGATTTGTATTTATACTCAATGGTGATATTGTCTCTTGAAAGAGTTCCAAGCAAGATACCATCGCAGATTAAACCACTGAGGCTGAGTTCATCGCAGCATCAGCTGCTGCTAAAGAGGCAGTTTGGATGAGGAATTTTGTCCAAGAGTTGGGCGTAATTCCTGAGGGAGTTGTTCCAGTCCCGGTGTACTGTGACAACACAGGTGCCGTTGCGCAAGCAAAGGAACCCAGGTGTCACCAAAGATCCAAACATATACTGAAAAAATACCACATAATCCGGGATATTGTGGTTAGATGTGACATAGCAGTCGAGAGAGTCGCCTCTGCAGACAACATTGCTGATCCACTTACGAAGCCCTTGCCAGGACCATTGTTTGAAAAACATCACGAAGCAATGGGACTGCGTCTGATGAGTAGTTGGCTTTAGGGCAAGTGGGAGATTGTTAGAGTAGGTGCCCAAATATCCAACTTGTGGCGTGTGGGTTCTTGTAAAACGATCTTTATTATGAAATTCACATTCTTTTATGGCATTCTTTATCTTCATTATTATGATTACAATTGTTGGATAAAGACCTTGAATGCACTATAGTGTATGTTAGATCTGATAGTGGATATGATGGCTATCATAAGACACATCTAATAGTCACTGTGTGTTCTAAACATGTTAATAGTTGATTGGACCGTCAAAATGAGGATAAGGCCGCCCGAGTTAGAGACTAGCATCTGCGATGTGAAGTACCACGTTTCATTGGTAGGAAATATAGTGATGTTCTGAGCATGTAGATGGATAGTGACCCGATGATCTATCAACTACCCTCGTTCGGAGTTTCCAAGTGGTTACCATTTGTCGAGTGGATTAAGTCTGAGGTATTGGTTGTACAAATTAGCCCTCATTACTCGAAACGTCATTGAGACTCTACATGATAGGCGCCTCACTTTGACCCGTTTACCGACTCAGTTGGGGTCATCAGGTGGCGGGGTTGGGTGAGGTCCCGATGCATGTAGAAGTCGATGCTTCGTTGTCGAAATTTATCGCTCGCCCTTGTGCGTGGATATCCTATGCTATCTGAGGAGATAATCTCTGGCCAGAGTACTAGATGTGTTCTGGGTAAATGGGTTTACCAAGTAACACATGCAATGTCACTATTTGATCTCCAAGATGTATCCATGCTTATTGGATCTCTAGCGACTCTCGATTTATCAATGGTCGTTGATCTGATCGGGATATTTGAGTTGAAAGGACCGTACTGTACGCTAACCATGACCGACTGGTTCTTGCAGGCACTATCAGTGATACCTAGGGTATCATGGGGCGATGTTGCTAGACGCTTTACCATGATCCGATGGGTTAGTACGAAAATATGGTTTCGGAGTCACAAATGTTGTGAGCCCACGGCTAGCTGTATCCTTGAACCATTGAGGGTCACGCAAGTATTTGTTTCTCAATTCTCGTACGGAAATTAAGCTCAATTTGTTGAGTATAGTAGGAGGAAGGATGGAAGTGTGACTTCCTAAAATTAAATAGGGTGAATATGGTTTCGGAGTCACAAATGTTGTGAGCCCACGGCTAGCTGTATCCTTGAACCATTGAGGGTCACGCAAGTATTTGTTTCTCAATTCTCGTACGGAAATTAAGCTCAATTTGTTGAGTATAGTAGGAGGAAGGATGGAAGTGTGACTTCCTAAAATTAAATAGGGTGAAAATGCAATTTCCTTAAGCTTGGACTAGTTTGACTATCCTTAAAGCTTATAGGGGCCTAACTGCTATTTTGGATTAGGTGGTCCGAAAAATTATTTTCACATCATAATGCTCAGTTTTGTAAACTGTGTAGATCGGTCCGATCTGATCATCGATCGGGATTATGATAAAGCCACAGCAACGGACTTGAAATCAATGTACACCTGGGCCTGGGCCCGACCAAGCCCATTAACTTGGTTTAAGCCCATGAAAAATCTATAAAGAGGGGCCCTGGGGTATTCATTTGAAATACACCAAAAGCTGCTCTATTTTCTCCCTTCCTCGCCTCCCTTCGCCGCCGCCGTAGGAATTTATTCCAACCATTCCCGCGAGGAGATTCCGTCCGTGAAACTTTCGTCGGTTTCTAGTGAAAACTGACGAAGGAATTGAGATTCCGGTCGTGGACCGGATTAGGAGGCCGTAGCTGTTCAACCGTTGAAGTGCCAATTTCCCCGTGGAATTGGTCGGAGCTAGGCGCCTAGACGCCAGCAATGTATATTCTAAACATTCTATGAATCTTTTCATTATTATATAAGTGTATTGACCGTTCCCGGGCTCCAAATTTTTAATTCTTCCGCTGCGTCCCGGGAGTGGTGATCCGGATCCGCCACTGCGCCAACACTTAATTCAGCAACTCATGCGTGTGTAATATCATTTCAATGATATACTCAGAATCTTTGAATTAAAACATACGGAACTTCTCTGGTCTCTGATAGTGAAAAATATCATAAAAAAATATGCAAGAAGATCAATCAGACAAATATCAGCACGACGTTTTAAAATCAAGTGGACCATAAGATGCTCATTTTCTTCCATTAGGCTTGACTAACATCCAAATCTCATCCTCTATGAATAAGACAACTTGGAACTTCCTTCACCATTTTCAGCTTTATTAATTGAGCTCGAAAATTTCGGAGAAAATAAATTATGGCAGTGGGTTTTGCAGTTCAGACAGAAGAGAGAGAGTACAATGGAAAGATTACATCGTTTGTGGTCTTGTCTTGTATGGTAGCTGCCATGGGAGGAGTCATCTTTGGCTATGATATTGGAGTTTCAGGTTCTGGAAAAGTTCATAGAAATTATTGTTTGAATTATATGTTATTTAGTGCATATAATGTGTTTTTATGTACTTTCGGAATCTTTTTCTGTAAATTTTGAGGTTTTCGCAATGTTTCTTGAAAATACTAATTGAATCAAGTGCTTATTATATGGTTTTGTAAGTTAGTAGCAAATATTCTGTAATTTTTCAGGTTCTTTAATTAATGTTTCGTGAAACTATTATTTGAAGTAATAAGTGCTAATAATATGTCCAAGATATGTTAGGGTTATATTTTGATGAAAAAAGTTAATCCATTAATGGGTTAACTTCTGTATAGGACAGAGGCTCCTTGACCCATACAAGTTGGTATATCGAGGGATATGCACGAGTAGGTAGGAGCTCGGGAGAGAGGATCCATATAACGGACGAATTCCCAGAGCATATCCCCACAATATTTCAGTGAGACATATGCTCCACACGAGAATCGAACCCGTGAAGTCGGGGAAGTTATTCCCACATCATCCCAGGTCTTACCAACTCGCCTGTGTCCCTGGGGACATGTTTGGGTTATATTACTTTTACGGAGGGATGTGAAATGCCCTTGTTGTTGGATTATATCTTAGTACAGGATATATAAGACTGGCTGGCCTAGTGGTTTTCATCTTCAACTGAATTGCTATTTCGGGTTCCTAATATTGTTGGAGCTCAGGATCATTTTCATCAATGGGGTTTGCAATTTCTAGTAAGACCCTCAAGTTTATGAAATTTGTAAACCTTTGAGACCCCAAAGTTGATTCTTGGTCAAAAGTTATATACAGGAATAAGAATGTGTGTAACCCACATGCCCAATTTTCCCAATCATCTGGTACTTCTCGATTGGGATAATTGCATCTTTCGATCCCTATTGTTCTGAGTGCACAATCATCTAATTAGGCCACATGTCTCGTGGTCCAAGGGAATCTAGAATCGATCCGAGTGGAGACCTGTAACCCTTGAAAATAATAGTCTGCTATCCATAAGTTAGTACCTAAAATTTATGTTTTCCCATTGTTGATATCTCAACCTCATATAATTGAATAGTTTTCACTAAAGTTTTTAGAACTGAATCTCCGCGATAATTTCCAAGAATTTGATTCCAAACACTAATATTAACTTGATCTCTATATTATGAATTAGCATTCTAACTTAATATAGAAACAAAAACTTGGGATAAACCCTGTTTTAGTATTAAATGTTTGAACCATATACTGGCTCAGTCCAAAACATTTTAATGTTTCCTATCTCATCCAAAATATTTCAAAGAAAATCTTGGCTTGATCATTCTATCTCAATGCTCGTTAAAATTAACAGAAGATTTTGAGTACCGTAAAAGTATCAAATATCAATCGAGATTTTTACGACCGAAAGATTTTTATGACTACCCAATAATTTTTTTAAAAAATGTTTAGGACACAACTATTACAACAAAACATTTATAGGTGAATCGGTAATTGCGTCGAACCTGAAAACTTACCTGCACGTCTTAAAAAAAGGCGTTAAAAAGTTTTTTGGTCTCTTGTTTTTAAACAATTTTTGGAGAATCACGGAATTTGAATCGTAACATTTTCTGCGATTTTTCAGGCGGAGTAACGTCCATGGAATCATTCTTGCAAAGGTTTTTCCCAAAAGTGCACAGAAGGATGAAGGAGGACACCAACATCAGCAATTACTGCAAATTTGACAGCCAACTGCTAACGTTATTTACATCCTCACTTTATTTAGCGGGATTGATTGCTTCCTTGTTTGCGTCCTCCGTGACAAGAGCATACGGCCGGAAACCGACTATTCTTGTCGGCGGCGGTGCTTTTCTCGCCGGAGCAGCCCTCAGTGGCGCGGCCGTTAGTATATATATGCTGATTTTTGGACGAGTTCTGCTTGGAGTAGGCGTTGGTTTTGCAAACCAGGTTAGCCACGTTGTACATGGAAACAATTAGTCATTTTTTCCAAATTAAAAACATTACAGCTTTAGATCTAAGTCTTTACTCACCCAATTGTAGGGTTGTCAAATTCTGATCCGACTCGTAAACCTCGTCAAATTCTGATCCGACTCGAAAACCCGATCCGAATTCATCCGAAAAAAGAGTTCGGGTTGAATCATTTCGGGTTGATTCGGGTTCGGATCGGGTTCCGGTCAAAAAAAATTTTAAAATTTTTTATCCAACCAGATCCGAATCCACCCGATCAACCCAAATTAACACTAACATGCAACCCAACTCGATAACCCGACTCGAACCCACCCGAAAAAATCAGGTTTGGGTTGAGTCATTTCGGGTTGATTCGGATTCGGGTCAGAAATTTTTTTTTACTTTTCACTTCAACCCAACTCGAACTCATCCGATCCACCCGAATTGACAACCCTACCCAATTGCCTGGATTTACTTTCATGTTTGACAGTCAGATTAGGATAAACCAAAATACCAAATTTAGTTTTTACCCTTAGGGTGAATTATTGTGGGCCCACGGGCCCATGTGAAAGGGCACTACCGCCTTGTGGATGAAGTCATCCATGAATAGGTAATAGAGACAATTGAATCTAACCATATGTGTGTCAAATCTATATTTTTAGAAATTTAATACATAGATATGTTCATCTGCATTGATTGCGTACTTGTGAAATCTAGTTTTCCATGCTTGTGAATGTAGTTTTTTCTTATACAAGTCTATTAAAAAATGGAAAACAAATACAAGTCATAGGTCAGCAATGATCATTGCGTCGTCATGTAGTTAATGTGATTTTGTTGGAGAAATAATTGAGTATTTAGATATTATTATAAAATATTGAGCTATTTTAAGGATTATAAGAATATACCATGGCACCATTTTGTAAGAAAACTGAAATAAAAGACTAAAGTAATAAATGAGAAAAAATTAAGTGACTTTTTAATTCTTGTAATTATATCGTTACTTTATAAATTTAAAAATCGGCGTTCTTGTGGAGGGTTGTAGTTCGAATAAATGCATTGGTCAATTAATAAATCTTTACATTGAATATAATTTAAGAACTTTAGGAATCTGACAAACTGTAACCATTTAACTTCACATTTCTATTTTTTAGTTTTTATTTATGATAAATTTCAATTTTACTCTCGTAACTTATTTATATTCTTCATGCTTTTATATTTTTATACTGAATTACCTATTACTTATAGAATCAAAATTGAAAAAAAAACATATAAGTTTGACTAAAATGACAAAACATTCAACTTACGAAACTAAAAACAGAAAATTTTATATCTGTAGGACCATAAATATGAATTATTTATCAGAACAACACAAAAAATTGTGATTTTCCAAACTACAATACAAGGTTCCAATGATAAATAATAATAAAAGTTATTGGTAATTTATTTTTCTAATTTACTTTTAACTGTTGCATTCCCTGTGAAATGTATGATTATTAATTAAAACACACACTATAAATTTGTTTCTAATGTTACAACAGTCTGTCCCATTGTATCTCTCTGAAATGGCCCCATCCAAGTACAGAGGAGCCTTCAACAACGGCTTCCAGTTCAGTATAGGCATAGGTGCCTTAGCAGCAAACCTCATCAACTATGGCGTACAAAAGATAAAAGCTGGTTGGGGATGGCGAATATCGCTAGCCATGGCAGCAGTTCCCGCCTCAGCTCTCACACTCGGAGCAGTCTTCCTCCCTGAAACGCCCAACAGCCTCATCCAACGGGAGAACAAACACGACAAGGCGAAAAACATGCTCCAAAGAGTTCGCGGCACGCATGATGTTCAGGCAGAGTTCGATGACCTCATCAAAGCGAGCCAAGTTTCAAGAATAATCAGAAGGCCGTTTAGGAAAATCATGCAGAGGAAATACAGACCGCAGTTCGTGATGGCGGTAGCTATCCCGTTTTTCCAACAAGTAACGGGGATCAATGTGATAGCGTTTTACGCACCCATACTGTTCCGAACCATTGGTTTTGGTGAAAGCGCTTCTCTCATGTCCAATGTGATCACCGGTTTAGTAGGTATAGTGACGAGCTTCATATCGATGATGATCGTGGACAAGGTCGGGAGACGTTGTTTGTTAGTCACAGGTGGGTTGATAATGCTCGTTTCGCAGGTTCTCGTCGGAGGGATTATGGCTGCAAAACTAGGTGATCACAATGGGCTGAGTAAAGGGTATGCTTATGTAGTTATATTGTTGATAAGTGTATATGTTGCTGGTTTTGGGGTGAGTTGGGGACCTTTAGGGTGGCTGATTCCGAGTGAAATTTTCCCATTGGAGATTCGATCTGCGGGGCAAAGTATTACAGTATCAGTGAATTTCTTGTTCACTTTCTTGGTGGGGCAGACATTTTTGTCAATGTTGTGTCATTTTAAGGCTGGTCTTTTCTTCTTCTTTGGAGGGTGGGTTGCTATCATGACTGTGTTTGTGTATCTGTTATTGCCAGAGACCAAGAATTTTCCCATTGAACAGATGGAGAGGATTTGGAGAGAGCAATGGTTTTGGAAGAGGATTGTGGGGGAACTTGATGGGGAAGTGCTGCACAAGATGGAGGACCATTGAAAATTATGTCTTGTATTTAAGTAATGTTTGTATGATATTATTATGAGTGCTTCCCGAAAAATATAATTTTCAAACATTCGTTGGTTATTCTAACGAACCAAATTCTAGAATTTTTTTTGTTTAAAAATCATGTGCGGAATAAATAAACTAAAAAGTGTGGCTCGTTTCCTTTAAACATTTTCTTGATAATACTTTAAACATAAATAAATAAATATGTTAAAACGTAAAATCATTCATACTGTTTAAAAACCCGACTGAGTAAGAGTTCTGAAAATGAACATACTAAAACCAATATCTGAAAAGCGTATCATAACACAATAAAGACATCATAGTAGTCACGGGGTACTGCTGCAACAGGCGCTCAGAGGTCCTCACCACCGATCGACATGAAATCAACAGGATCATCACGTGCACAATTTAAACCTTGTGAGCTTAGATGCTCAGTATGCTCTATCTTTAAAATAACAAGGCATATATACATAAATTCGTATGCAAGCACATACTTGTAACAACGTAACTTTAAAACATGTATGCATGGATGATCTTAAAACCTTGTTCGTACATTTCATAACATATCATAACATATAGCGTACATAAGGCATGACATAACGTAACATGAAAAACATATGAGTCGTATCAGTGAATGCGAGCGGACGTGTGACTGATCAGTCGAAATAACCAACGTACGTGACGGTGCGGTTCACCCGACCTTACCTCGGGATCCCAAGCACCTACTATGTCACTTCACCATGTCGTGATCACATGGATCCATAGGCTCATAATCATACATTAATGTTGGGTAACCGTGGCGGATCCGGATCCCGTCTCCCGGCGAGGCAGCGGAAGAACAAAATTAGGCCGGGAAACGTTCAATACAATTCAATAATAATACAATATGAACCATTCATAGGGTGTTTCTCGGGGTGTTACCTTGCTGGCGACTTGCGCCTGGCTCCAACCGGAATTACAAGAATACCGGCTCTTCACGGTAGGCGGCTGTAGATTCGTCAATCAGGTCCACGATCGGAAGGGAGACTCCTTCGTCAGCCTGCACTAGAAGGCCTGACGAGATCGGCGCGGACGGATTCTCCTCGAAAAGTTGGCCGGAACAAATTCCGGCGAGGGAGGCGGCGGCGCGTGGAACCGGCGGCGGCTGTGAGGTATGTGAGGAGGGGAGGCGGCCGAGAATTGCTCTAGGGTTAGGGTTTAGTTGTAATATAAGTGTGTTACAATAATGAAGCCCTTAATCCCTTTTAATAAGATTAGTAATGGACTTGGACCGGCCCATCGGGCCCGGGTCCAAATGACGATATCCATCACTGTGACTTCATTACAACTCCGATCGCCGATCAGATCGGACCGATCGACTCAATTTCCAAAACTGAATATTATGATGTGAAAAACAATTTTTCAGATCATCAAACCCTAAATGGCAAAATGACCGTTTTGCCCCTCAACAGCGGGAAATCACGATTTGACCCCTGTTGACCTTTAGGAAGTCGCACTCCCCAAAATCCTCCTCCTATGCTCAACATATTGAGCTCAGTATCCGTGCGGAAATCTCGAATCCAGTACTTGTGTGACCCTCAATGGTTCAGGGATACAGCTAGTCGTGGGCCCACAACCATTGTGGCTCCAGAATCACAATTCCGGACTTGCCCATCGGATCATGGTAAGAGCGTCTAGCAACATCGCCCCATGATCCCCTAGGTATCACTGATAGTGCCTACAAGAACCAGTTGGTCGTGGTTTAGCGTACAGTACGGTCCTTTCAATCCATATATCCCGATCAGATCAACGACCATAAGTAAATCGAGAGTCGCTAAAGATCCGATAGCTATGCATACATCTTGGAGATCGAATAGTGACATCGCGAGTATAACTAGGTAAACTCATTTACCTAAAACACTTCTAGTACTCTGGCCAGAGATTTATACACTATTATCCCCTCAGATAGCATAGGATATCCACGCATGTCTGCGAGCGGTGAATCCTCGACAACGATGCATCGACTCCTACATTCATCGGGATCTCACCCAATCCCGCCGCCTAATGACCCCAAGTGAGTCGGCAAATGGGTCAAAGTGAGACGCCTATCATGTATAGTTTCAATGACGTTTCGAGTCGTGAGGA
Source organism: Dorcoceras hygrometricum (assembly GCA_001598015.1). Lineage (NCBI taxonomy): Eukaryota > Viridiplantae > Streptophyta > Magnoliopsida > Lamiales > Gesneriaceae > Dorcoceras > Dorcoceras hygrometricum. Next base: position 311,425 of record KV011938.1, on the reverse strand, counting down.
CTAATCAGTACAACCAAGACCTCGGACTTATCCACTCGACAATGATAAACCACTTGGAAAGTCCGAACGAGGGTAGTTCGATAGATCACCAGGTCACTATCTATCTGCATGCTCAGAACATCACAATGTTCCCTACCAATGAAACATGGTACTTCGCATCGCAGATACTAGTCTCAAGCTCGGGCGGCCTTATCCTCATTTTGACGGCCCAATCGACTAGGAACTAATTCAGAATACACAATGACTATTAGATGTGTTTCATGATAGCCGTCATACCCACTATCACATCTAACATACACTATAGCACATTCTAGGTCTTTACTCAACGCAATTGTTAATCATCATACAACACAATGAAAGTAAAGAATGCCATAAACAAATGCGAATATCATATATATAAAGATTGTCATATACAAGAGTCTATAAACCCACACGCCACAAGTTGGCTAGTTGGGCATCTACTCTAACAATCTCCCACTTGCCCTAAAGCCAACTACTCATCAGACGCAGTCCCATTGTTTCGCGATGTTTTTCAAACAACGGTCCTGGCAAAGGCTTCGTAAGTGGATCAGCAACGTTGTCCGCAGAGGCGACTCTCTCAACTGCTATGTCACCTCTAGCCACAATATCCCGGATTATGTGGTATTTCCTCAGTATATGTTTGGATCTTTGGTGAGACCTAGGCTCCTTTTCTTGCACAACGGCACCCGTGTTGTCGCAGTACATCGGGACTGGACCAACTCCATCAGGAATGACGCCCAACTCTTGGACGAAATTCCTTATCCAAACCGCCTCCTTAGTCGCAGTACATCGGGACTGGACCAACTCCATCAGGAATGACGCCCAACTCTTGGACGAAATTCCTTATCCAAACCGCCTCCTTAGCAGCAGCTGATGCTGCGATGTACTCAGCCTCAGTGGTTGAATCCGCGATGGTGTCTTGCTTGGAACTCTTCCAAGAGACAGCACCACCATTGAGCATGAATACAAATCCAGAGGTTGACTTCGAATCATCCACGTCACACTAGAAGTTAGAATCAGTGTAGCCTTCCAGTTTCAGTTCACCACCTCCATAGACCATGAACATATTCTTAGTCCTTCGCAAGTACTTAAGAATATCCTTCACAGCCTTCCAATGTAATTGGCCAGGATTGGCCTGGTAGCGGCTCATGACACTCAGAGCATATGCGACATCCGGTCTAGTGGAGATCATGCCATACATAATACTACCTATTGCCGAGGCATATGGCATACGTGTCATAGTCTCTATCTCATCATCAGTCTTCGGACACATAAACTTAGATAGAGTGACCCCGTGTCACAAAGGTAGGTGTCCTCTCTTGAACTCTTCCATAGAGAACCTCTTAAGTATGGTATCGATGTAGGTGGCTTGGGTGAGTCCGAGCATCCGTTTCGACCTATCCCGATAGATCTGTATTCCAAGAATATAGGATGCTTCACCCATGTCCTTCATCAAGAATCTACTAGACAACCATACTTTAGTTGACTGCAGCATTCCTACATCATTCCCAATGAGTAGAATGTCATCAACGTAAAGTACTAGGAATGTCACAGTGCTTTTAACTACCTTCTTATATACACATGGCTCCTCGGGATTCTTGATGAAACCGAATTCCTTAATTGTTTCATCGAATCTCAGGTTCCAACTTCGGGATGCTTGTTTGAGACCGTAGATCGATCTCTGAAGCTTGCATACCTTATGCTCGCTTCCAACAGATGTGAAACCCTCAGGCTGCGTCATATAGATCTCTTCCTTAATGTTTCCATTAAGGAACGCAGTTTTCACATCCATTTGCCATATCTCATAGTCGTACCATGCGGCTATGGCTAATAAGATTCTAATTGACTTGAACATTGCGACTGGTGAGAAGGTTTCATCATAGTCAACACCTTGCCTTTGAGTGTAACCTTTCGCGACCAGTCGTGCCTTGTAGATCATTACCTTACCATCTGTTGGGGAACCGCGGCGGATCCGGATCACGCCTCTCGGCGAGGCAGCGAAAGAACAAAATTTTGGCCGGGAGACGATCAATACAATTCTATAAACAAATCAATCTATGACATTCATAGGGTGTTTATCGTTGATTACCTTGCTGGCAACTCGTGCCTGGCTCCGACCAGTTTCGCAAGAAAATCGGCACTTCACGGTAGACGGCGGTAGATAACGTCAATCAGGTCCACGACCGGATACGAGACTCCATCATCAGCCTGCACTAGAAGGCCTGACGAGATCGGCGCGGATGGATTCTCCTTGTCAAGTTGGTCTGATTAAAGTCTAAGTCTACATTAAGTAGACTTAGTGATGGATTTGGATCCGGCCCAACGGATGAACATTCGGTTCATCCCCATCATCGTGACTTCATCGTAACTCCGATCATCGATCAGATCGGACCGATCGACTCAGTTTCCAAAACTGAATACTATGATCTGAAAAACTATTTTTCAGAACCCCAGTGCAAAATGACCGTTTTGCCCCTCAACAGCGGGAAATCACGATTTGACCCCTGTTGACTTTTAGAAAGTCGCACTCCCCAAAATCCTCTTCTCATGCTCAACACATTGAGCTGAATATCCGTGCGGGAATCTCGAGTCCAGTACTTGTGTGACCCTCAATGGTTCAGGGATACAGCTAGCCGTGGGCCCACAACCATTGTGGCTCCGAAATCACAATTCCGGACTTGCCCAACGGATCATGGTAAGAGCGTCTAGCAACATCGCCCCATGATCCCCTAGGTATCACTGATAGTGCCTGCAAGAACCAGTTGGTCGTGGTTAGCGTACAGTACGGTCCTTTCAATCCATATATCCCGATCAGATCAACGACCATTGGTAAATCGAGAGTCGCTATAGATCTGATAGCTATGCATACATCTTGGAGATCGAATAGTGGCATCGCGAGTGTAACTAGGTAAACCCATTTACCTAAAACACTTCTAGTACTCTGGCCAGAGATTTATACACTATTATCCCCTCAGATAGCATAGGATATCCACGCATGTCTGCGAGCGGTGAATCCTCGACAACGATGCATCGAATCCTACATGCATCGGGGTCTCACCCAATCCTGCCGCCTGATAACCCCAAGTGATTAGGCAAACGAGTCAAAACGAGACGCCTATCATGTAGAGTCTCAATGACGTTTCGAGTCGTGAGGACTAATCAGTACAACCAAGACCTCGGACTTATCCACTCGACAAATGGTAACCACTTGGAAAGTCCGAATGAGGGTAGTTCGATAGATCACCAGGTCACTATCTATCTGCATTCTCAGAACATCACAATGTTCCCTACCAATGAAACGTGGTACTTCGCATCGCAGATACTAGTCTCGAGCTCGGACGGCCTTATCCTCATTTTGACGGCCCAATCGACTAGTAACATGTTCAGAATACACAGTGACTATTAGATGTGTTTCATGATAGCCGTCATACCCACTATCACATCTAACATACACTTTAGTGCATTCTAGGTCTTTACTCAATGCAATTGTTAATCATCATACAACACAATGAAAGTAAAAAATGCCATATAAATAAATGCGAATATCATATATAAAGATTGTTTCATACAAGAGTCTATGAACCCACACGCCACAAGTTGGCTAGTTGGGCATCTACTCTAACAATCTCCCACTTGCCCTAAAGCCAACTACTCATCAGACGCAGTCCCATTGTTTCGCGATGTTTTTCAAACAACGGTCCAGGCAAGGGCTTCGTAAGTGGATCAGCAACGTTGTCCGTAGAGGCGACTCTCTCAACTGCTATGTCACCTCTAGCCACGATATCCCGGATTATGTGGTATTTCCTCAGTATGTGTTTGGATCTTTGGTGAGACCTAGGCTCCTTTTCTTGCGCAACGGCACCCGTGTTGTCGCAGTAGACCGGGACTGGACCAACTCCATTAGGAATGACCCCCAACTCTTGGATGAAATTCCTTATCCAAACGGCCTCCTTGGCAGCAGCTGATGCTGCGATGTACTCAGCCTCAGTGGTTGAATCCGCGATGGTGTCTTGCTTGGAACTCTTTCAAGAGACAGCACCACCATTGAGCATGAATACAAATCCAGAGGTTGATTTCGAATCATCCACGTCACACTGGAATCTAGAATCAGTGTAGCCTTTCAGTTTCAGTTCACCACCCCCATAGACCATGAACATATTCTTAGTCCTTCGTAAGTACTTAAGAATATCCTTCACAGCCTTCCAATGCAATTGTCCGGGGTTGGCCTGGTAGCGGCTCGTGACACTCAGAGCATATGCGACATCCGGTCTAGTCGAGATCATGCCATACATAATGCTACCTATTGCCGAGGCATATGGCACATGTGTCATACTTTCTATCTCCTCATCAGTCTTTGGACACATAGACTTAGATAGAGTGACCCCGTGGCACATAGGTAGGTGTCCTCTCTTGGACTCTTCCATAGAGAACCGCTTAAGTATGGTATCGATGTAGGTAGCTTGGGTGAGTCCGAGCATCCGTTTAGATCTATCCCGATAGATCTGTATTCCAAGAATATAGGATGCTTCACCCATGTCCTTCATCGAAAATCTACTAGACAACCAGACTTTAGTTGATTGCAGCATTCCTACATCATTCCCAATGAGTAGAATGTCATCAACATAAAGTACGAGGAATGTCACAGCGCTTTTAACCACCTTCTTATACACACATGGCTCCTCGGGATTCTTGATGAAACCAAATTCCTTAATTGTTTCATCGAATCTCAGGTTCCAACTTCATGATGCTTGTTTGAGACCGTAGATAGATCTCTGAAGCTTGCATACCTTATGCTCGCTTCCAACAGATGTGAAACCCTCAGGCTGCGTCATATAGATCTCTTCCTTAATGTTTCCATTAAGGAACGCAGTTTTCACATCCATTTGCCATATCTCATAGTCGTACCATGCGGCTATGGCTAATAAGATTCTAATCGACTTGAACATTGCGACTGGCGAGAAGGTTTCATCATAGTCAACACCTTGCCTTTGAGTGTAACCTTTCGCGACCAGTCGCGCCTTGTAGGTCATTACCTTACCATCAGGCCCAAGTTTCCTCTTGTATACTCATTTGCACCCAATAGGAACAATTCCTTCGGGAGGATTAACAAGAGTCCAAACTTGGTTAGCATGCATTGAGTCAAACTCAGACTGCATTGCTTCAAGCCACAAATTAGAATCAGCATCGGAAATTGCCTCCTTGAAAGTTCTTGGATCAGATCCAACAACTTGATCACCTTGATCATCTTCAAGGAGAAAACCATATCTCTCAGGAGCCCTAGGAACCCTTTCGGATCTCCTAGGTGCGACCATTTATGGTATTGGCTCTGGAGGTGCGGGTGACTCATCTGGTACTTCGATTGGATCTCGAACCTCTTCGAGTTCTACTATTTTGCCTTTTCTATCAAGTAGAAATTCCCTTTCCATAAAGGTGGCATTCCTAGAAACAAACACTTTTGTTTCGCTGGGACAGTAGAAGTAGTATCCAATGAAATTCTTTGGATACCCAATGAAGTAGCATAAGATGGATCTCGTATCCAGCTTATCTCCCACTGTCTGCTTCACGTAAGCAGGACATCCCCAAATCCTCATGTATGAGTACTTGGGTGGTTTGTCCATCCATATCTCATATGGAGTCTTATACACTGCCTTGGTGTGGACATTGTTCAACAACATTACCGCCGTTTCGAGCGCATAGCCCCAAAACGAGGTAGGAAGCTCAGTGAAGCTCATCATAGATC
>KV011938.1:269992-281133 GCA_001598015.1 Dorcoceras hygrometricum | reverse complement strand
GTCGGCAAATGGGTCAAAGTGAGACGCCTATCATGTAGAGTCTCAATGACGTTTCGAGTCGTGAGGACTAATCAGTACAACCAAGACCTCGGACTTATCCACTCGACAAATGGTAACCACTTGGAAAGTCCGAACGAGGGTAGTTCGATAGATCACCAGGTCACTATCTGGTCTCACCCAATCCCGACGCCTGGTGACCCCAAGTGAGTCGGCAAATGGGTCAAAGTGAGACGCCTATCATGTAGAGTCTCAATGACGTTTCGAGTCGTGAGGACTAATCAGTACAACCAAGACCTCGGACTTATCCACTCGACAAATGGTAACCACTTGGAAAGTCCGAACGAGGGTAGTTCGATAGATCACCAGGTCACTATCTATCTGCATGCTCAGAACATCACAATGTTCCCTACCAATGAAAAATGGTACTTCGCATCGCAGATACTTGTCTCAAGCTCGGGCGGCCTTATCCTCATTTTGACGGCCCAATCGACTAGGAACTAATTCAGAATACACAGTGACTATTAGATGTGTTTCATGATAGCCATCATACCCACTATCACATCTAACATACACTATAGCGCATTCTAGGTCTTTACTCAACGCAATTGTTAATCATCATACAACACAATGAAAGTAAATAATGCCATAAACAAATGCGAATATCATATATATAAAGATTGTCATATACAAGAGTCTATAAACCCACACGCCACAAGTTGGCTATTTGGGCATCTACTCTAACAATTAAAATAGGGGATCCCCGGACACGACTATCCGGCTAGCTCCCATCATTAAATTTTGTCACATCACTTCAATCCTTCGGGTTTTATCTTAAAAAAGGACATGCCTGGTCGTTTCATAAATATCATGATGCGTGCATTCCTTAATATCATGCAATTTAAAAGCTTAGCCCGTCAATGTATATTTATTCATTTCCTTTAAAATATTTACGTACATAGAATACTACATATATAATTAAATATACATTTACGGGCTTCTAAATTTTCTACTTCGATCAAGGACTGGTTCAGGAGTCTGGCCCACTAATTCTAGACTTAACTTTAAAATTGAACTTAACCCATAACTTTAAAATTCACCTTTAACATCGCTAAAATACTCCAATTTTGACTTTAAAACTCCAAAGATCAATTTTGACTACTTAAAAATCCATTGACCGATTTTGACTTTAAAATAACTTGATCGATTTTGACTTATTTAAAATCTAAGGATCAATTTTGACTAAGTTAAAAACTCAAATGACCAATTTTGACCAATTAATACTCAAATGACCAATTTTGACCAATTAAAATCTCATGGTCAATTTTGACTTAATTTAAAAAATCCAATAACCTCAATTTTAACTTAAAACTTAAAATAAAGGATTAGGTCCAATTTAATTAAAATTTTGAACAAAATATTCGACTTTAAAAGATTTGACCAAAAATCATAAAATTGGACCATATACTTAAAATTAAAGTAATCGCTCCATAATTAAAATAACTCGGACCAAATTTAAAATATTTTGACTCGACACTCGACTAACTGACCCGGTCCAATCGAACCGACCGGTCCAATTGAATCGCCCGGCCCAAGCAAGAACCCTGACCGCCTACACGCATGCCGTCGCCTCCTGCGACCCGCCGCCTTTCCTCCCTTTGTTCCCCTGCTCCGACCACCCCTGGCTGGAGCCCCACCGCCTGGACCACCCCCAGGTCCAGTCGGTTCCAATGGTACCATCCACGACCCCTGCCAAGGACCACAAAGGGCGCATGGACGTTTGGAAGAGGGCTGCTCGCCCACGGCATTCTGCGCCGCTCAGCCACATGAACCAGCCCGGTTCAGCCATGCCTAGCCATCTTTATCATCATCTATGGACCATCATTAGACCACTAAGAACCACATCCAAGCCCCTAGGACAGCCCTTGGCCGAAACAATGCAAGGATCAATCCAAATCATGTGAGAAAAATATGAATCATGCATGCTTCTAAAACTTTAAACGTAGATCAAGGCATAGCACATACAATTCATGCAACTTTTCATTAAAACAGTATAATATAGCGTAAATGGTGAGAAAAATAAAATTACATGCCTGGCTTGTAGAAAGATGAGATCTGCGAGTTACCGACGTAGAGGACGCGAGATCGGGACAAAACCGCCTTGGATCACCAAAATTTGAAGAAGAAATCGATGGGGCTGTTGGAGGAGAAGGGGGGCGGCTATGGAGAGTAGGAGGAGGCTAGGTTTTTACAAAAATTATGTTTTGAAATAATGATGGTGCCAAAAATGACCCCTATGGCTTAATTAAGAAATTAAAAGGAAATTTTACAAGCTTGCCCCTCCACTAATTGAAATATTAATTAAAAAAGTTTAAACTTGGTTTGAAATCTCTAATTTTCGATTAAAAGTTTCCTCAACTTTTAAAACACCTTAAAATCCATTAAAACAGCCCGTATAGGCGAAAAACGGGTTCCCCTCAAAAATAATTGTAGAAACCCCAATTTTCAGAAATTTGCTGCTTAAAATACTAAATTTATTCTTAAAAATCCAAGGACTTAAATATCTCAAATTATTTTCATCTCGGTCGTCCCTAGTCTCGTCCACGCGTCCGGAACTCAAACAGGCTGAAACATGACATGCATATCATGCAACATAAAAATCATAAATAAATCACATAAAATGGCATGTAATTATCTAAAATTATTTTCCCCCTAGTCATGCACTCATTTCTACGTATTCAGGATTTGTAGACGTTACAATTATAAATTTGGAAGCATCTAAAATAAGGTTTTGCTTGTTATAAAGTAAAAGGAATATTAACAAAATAAATTTAATAATTACCTTTGTAATATAATTGAATATCTTCTTAATTACTCCTTAATTGTTTCAAATGATCTCTTCATTTTATTTTAATAGGAAATTATTATTTCTCTATAATTTCCTTAATTTAGAGAGAATTAAAGTATGAGCGAATTTGTATATTTTTGTGTGTGTTTACAATGAAAATTACAAGAATATTTGTAGACAAATAAAATGATTAAAATTATAAAAAGGTCTAATCATTTCATTTAATATTTAGACATCCAACAACTAATAACTAATACTAACCTGATAGGATCGAAAAGCACGAGGTTGTTCGTGAGATCTGTCACAACTCATGTTGGATCTCACACAGCCCTAAACCAACCCTATAAGTTACGTGCATTTTGAAATTTTAGCAGTTAAAAATCAGCACGCAACAGAGAACCAGATCGCATATATGTGGAACCAGCTTAGCGCTAAACCAGCGCAGTGCAATACTGATTCCAGCTGGTAGTTCTAACCAGCTCAATGAACGAAGTGCGATCTGGTTATACAAATCTTGAGCTGAAATAGCTCATGTTCTTGAAAGATTTTGAGCATCGAGAAACAGATTGAGTATGAAGTAAATTCATGCGGAAACAACCCAAACTGAACTCTGAAAGTTGAAAGCTAAATGAACAGATTTTAAGACATGCAATAAGTATGCAGAAACTAAGTGCAGAATGCTGTAAATAAAAATTGTACGTTGTGGATTTGTTTATGGTAGTTCGGAGCTCAATCTCCAACATCTTCCCTTCTTCCACAACGGAATTGATCCACTAGAAGACTTTTATTACAATGACCCTCGTTGCAACTCACTCCTACGACCCGCAGCCGCAAGAACTCCTAGCAACACCACTGCATACCAGCCTACAAGCTGCGTGTGTCTAACTCACTTCTTTACTTCCTCAGTGAGAAAGGCTAAAAGGACTTGTTTAACGTCTCTGTCCAAATACTACAATGATTTGGTGTTTTTCATTAACTCATTTTTCTGTTCAACTCAACTCTAATATCTATGAGTGAATAGTGTGCGAAAAATATACAGTGTATGCTCACTCTCAAAATGTATTCTCACACACTGGGAAGTGCTTTTATGAAAGCTGATATCTGTTTTCCTCCCATGTATTTTTGCTCATCTGTTTTCTGCTGTTTATAGCCTCTTCTGCAATTTCTTCCCGTTGGACACAAAGATGTAGCCGTTGAAAATGCTTCTGAAATCAGAAGATCTACAGTACTCAATATATTGTGTTCATTGTATTTTTCAGATTTGAGTCTGTAAAGAACGTGCTTCTTGAAGCAGTTCGAATATTACGTTGATTGTAACTCAGCAGTGTTATCTGCGTGTATTGTGGAGATTACTAGGAGTTCACTTGGAGCGAGGCTCGGTGATTGGGTGTCTACAGTGTCTGTATTCATCAAAGTCTTCTAGTAGAACCTTCCTGCAAAGGAAGAAGGGGAGACGTAGGATTTGATATCCGAACTTCCATAAACAAATTCTGAACCTTGCACTTTTAATTATTTGCATCGCATTTATTTTATATTGTTCACTGCTCGATAGGTTTCTTTCCGCACATTCTATTGTTAACCGAGAGAACAGCTTTAGACTTGGAGTCTCAGATCTGGTAACTCAGATCTGAGTTGAGCGAAGGCTTATAAAATCATTTTTAAGGTTTCGAAAAATTATAAATTGAAAGGAGTTCATTCAACCCCTCCTTCTGAACTCCTAAGATCTTTTTAACCATATTTTCGATTCCATTGATCCTATAAATTGGTATCAGAGCCACGCAATCTCAGTTATTTAATAGTTCCATCTTTTGTGCTTATATATTTCAATATGTCGGCTTCTCACAACAAAATTCCTATGTTTTCCAAGGAAGAGTATGACGACTGGAAGATTAGGATGCAAGCTCACTTGGCCCCGCAAGACGATGACATGTGGTTCGTTATCACATATGGACCCATGAAGATAATGGAAGCCAACACTGCAATAGCTATAACTGAAAGGAGCACCGCACTGGGTAGAGAAGAGCATATTTGAATACACAACAGAGGACAAGAAAAGGCAAATCTGGATAACGTGGCGAAAGAAATTATTTTTTTATAAGACGCTGGACAACAATATGTTTAGCAAGATCAAAACATGTGCCACTGCCAAGGAAATATGGGAGATGCTGATGCAGATTTGTGAAGGAAATGATGAGACCAAGGAGAACAAGCTTACTGTTGCACAGCAGAAGTACGAATCGATAAAGATGCGAGAAGGAGAGACTATGGCTAAGTTCGATGAGAGATTCAGTGCTGTAGTGATAGAGCTTACAAGCTTGGGCAAGGAATACAGCAACCGAGAGTTGGCGCTCAAAGTGATGAGAGCATTGCCCAAGGAGTGGGATGTCAAGACCATGGCAATGCGAGAGTCCAAAGATTTGAACAAGCTTGAGCTCCATGATTTATTTGCAAATCTGAAAGCATACGAGTTTGAGCTGGAGACCAGATCTGAGGCTGGACCGTCTACCTCCCAACCAACTAAAGCTCTAGCTGCAACAACATATGAACAGTGCTCACCAACAAATCCGCAAATCAACTGAGCAACGACGTCATGTCCCTCTTCGTCAAGAAGTTTGGGAAATACCTGAGAAAATCTTATAACCCTTCTTTTAATTATAACAAATCTGAAAAGATAAATACTGATATGAACTGTTATAATTGTGTTCGTCCAGGGAATTTCGCAACAGATTGCAACAGGCCCAAGAAGGAGGACATATCTAAAAGAGATGAGAAGAAAGACGATAGATCCAAAGAAAGATCCAAAGAGAGAAGGATGAGGACCATATCTGAGAAGAGGCCCAACCGAAAGAATGATAGAAAAGTACTTGTTGCTGAGGAAAGTAACAAGAACTGGGCGGATTCAGATTCAGATTCTACATCAAGCAGCTCCTCATCCAGTGACAGTGAGCCAGAAGAAGTCCACTGCTTGATGGCAAATCAGACCACTACTGAAGATGAGGTATTTGATTTTTCCAATAATGAATTTACACGAGAGGACCTGATCAACGCACTAAATGAAATGGTCAATGAGTAACGTAAGCTATCTCAAAAATTTGAGGAAATCAAAGCCGAAAACCCCAAGAAGGAGGACATATCTAAAAGAGATGAGAAGAAAGACGATAGATCCAAAGAAAGATCCAAAGAGAGAAGGATGAGGACCATATCTGAGAAGAGGCCCAACCGAAAGAATGATAGAAAAGTACTTGTTGCTGAGGAAAGTAACAAGAACTGGGCGGATTCAGATTCAGATTCTACATCAAGCAGCTCCTCATCCAGTGACAGTGAGCCAGAAGAAGTCCACTGCTTGATGGCAAATCAGACCACTACTGAAGATGAGGTATTTGATTTTTCCAATAATGAATTTACACGAGAGGACCTGATCAACGCACTAAATGAAATGGTCAATGAGTAACGTAAGCTATCTCAAAAATTTGAGGAAATCAAAGCCGAAAACAAAGGTCTGAAAAATAGTTTAGTTGAATCAAGCAATACTCAGCTTGAGAATACTGACAGCTTACAAACTGAGTTGAGTAAGCTGATGATTGAGAATGATCTCTTGAGAAATAGGTCTTGTGAGCTCAATCTGAAAATGAAAGGATAAATGAAGTGATGATCTCCTGGACCAAGTCTTTCGTTTCCTTGAGCAAGCTGCATGAGACTCAAAAGCCACTGAACAACAAATCTGGCTTGGGTTTCAACGTTGGAGAAAGCAGCTCTAAGGGAACGAGTACTCAATCAGATCTGGAATATGACAAGTTCAAAAGGATGAAATTTGTCAAATCCAGTGTGATACACAATGGTTATGAGTCAGTAAAGTATGATGACAGACCTCTGGGTAACTAAACCAAAAAGGCAAAGCTGGTATCGGATATATCAGACCTGAGAACTCCAAACCAAGCTGGCTAAAGAACAGACTTGAGAAATATAAGGCGAAAGCTGGTTCTAAGTCGTCTGTTCCAAACTAGTCCAGGCGTGGTTCTAAGAAGGTCAAATCTGTGTGGGTAAAGGTTCAGCCCCAACGATATCTGAATGGTCCACATACTAAGCCAAAGCTCAACAGATCTCACAACATTTCTGCACGTACCCTTATGGACGCACATACTGGGAATACTGTTAAAGTAATTCAAGTATGGGTCCCGAAAGGGGTAATCCTATCTGGACCCAAGTAAAATTGGGTACCAAACTTTGTTTTCGTGATCGCAGGTCAAAAGGTACAAAGCTGAAGATGAGTCTATCATTTGGTATCTTGACAGCGGATGCGCGAGACACATGACGGGCAATCCAAAGCTGCTGTCAGATGTTGTGCAACACAAAGGAGCCAAAATTGTTTTTGGTGATAACTCACACGGTAACACTGTGGGTAAGGGTAAGCTTACCCATGGTAACATTTCCATATCTGATATTCTTGTTGTTGAGAATTTGTGCTATAATTTTATTAGTATAAGTCTGTGTGACAATGGTTACACAGTTAACTTTCAAAAGCACACATGCACAGTTCAGAGATGGTCTGACTATATTGGTAGGCAAAAGATCGGGGAATACCTACATTATCAATTGGTCAGAGCAGATGGGATCTGAACAGATTTGCCTAGTAGCTAACTCTTTCAAGAGCTGGATGTGGCATCAAAGAATGAACCATCTGAACTTTAAAACCCTTGCCAAAATTGTTGGGGAACCGTGGCGGATCCGGATCCCGCCTCCCGGCGAGGCAGCGGAAGAACAAAATTTGGCCGGGAGACGTTCAATACAATTCAAAACATGCAAGCTATGAACCATTCATAGGGTGTTTTAGTTGATTACCTTGCTGGCAACTCGTGCCTGGCTCCGACCAGTTTCGCGAGGAAACCGGCACTTCACGGTAGATGGCGGTAGATCACGTCAATCAGGTCCACGACCGGAAGGGAGACTCCTTCGTCAGCCTGCACTAGAAGGCCTGACGAGATCAGCACGGACGGATTCTCCTCGTCAAGTTGGCCGAAACAAATTCCGGCGAAGCAAGGCGGCGGCGGCGGCTTTTGAGGAGAGGAAGGGGGCGGCCACTTAGATGCTAGGGTTAGGGTTAAGAGTTGTGATCAATGGTAGTTATGAAGCCTAAGTCTACATTAAGTAGACTTATGGTAGACTTGGACCGGCCCAATGGGCCCGGGTCCAACGGATGAACATTCGGTTCATCCCTATCACCGTGACTTCATCATAACTCCGATCGTCGATCAGATCAGATGGATCGACTCAGTTTCCAAAACTGAATACTATGATCTGAAAAACCATTTTTCAGAACCCCAGTGCAAAATGACCGTTTTGCCCCTCAACGTCGGGAAATCACGATTTGACCCCTGTTGACTTTTAGGAAGTCGCACTTCCAAAATCCTCCTTCTATGCTCAACACATTGAGCTCAGTATCCGTGTGGGAATCTCGAATCCAGTACTTATCTGACCCTCAATGGTTCAGGGATACAGCTAGCCGTGGGCCCACAACCATTGTGGCTCCGGAATCATAATTCCGGACTTGCCCATCGGATCATGGTAAGAGCGTCTAGCAACATCGCCCCATGATCCTCTAGGTATCACTGATAGTGCCTGCAAGAACCAGTTGGTCGTGGTTAGCGTACAGTACGGTCCTTTCAATCCATATATCCCGATCAGATCAACGACCATTGGTAAATTGAGTGTCGCTATAGATCCGATAGCTATGCATACATCTTGGAGATCGAATAGTGACATCGTGAGTATAACTAGGTAAACCCATTTACCTAAAACACTTCTAGTACTCTGGCCAGAGATTTATACACTATTATCCCCTCAGATAGCATAGGATATCCACGCATGTCTGCGAGCGGTGAATCCTCGACAACGATGCATCGACTCCTACATGCATCGGGGTCTCACCCAATCCCGCCGCCTCATGACCCCAAGTGAGTCGGCAAACGAGTCAAAGTGAGACACCTATCATGTAGAGTCTCAATGACGTTTCGAGTCGTGAGGACTAATCAGTACAACCAAGACCTCGGACTTATCCACTCGACAAATGGTAACCACTTGGAAAGTCCGAACGAGGGTAGTTCGATAGATCACCAGGTCACTATCTATCTGCATGCTCAGAACATCACAATGTTCCCTACCAATGAAATATGGTACTTCGCATCGCAGATACTGGTCTCATGCTCAGGCGGCCTTATCCTCATTTTGACGGCCCAATCGACTAGGAACTAATTCAGAATACACAGTGACTATTAGATGTGTTTCATGATAGCCGTCATACCCACTATCACATCTAACATACACTATAGCGCATTCTAGGTCTTTACTCAATGTAAAACTACTCATCAGACGCAGTCCCATTGTTTCGCGATGTTTTTCAAACAACGGTCCAGGCAAGGGCTTCGTAAGTGGATTAGCAACGTTGTCCGCAGAGGCGACTCTCTCAACTGTTATGTCATCTCTAGCCACAATATCCCGGATTATGTGGTATTTCCTCAGTATGTGTTTGGATCTTTGGTGAGACCTAGGCTCCTTTGCTTGCGCAACGGCACCCGTGTTGTCGCAGTACACCTGGACTGGACCAACTCCATTAGGAATGACGCCCAACTCTTGGACGAAATTCCTTATCCAAACCGCCTCCTTAGCAGCAGCTGATGCTGCGATGTACTCAGCCTCAGTGGTTGAATCCGCGATGGTGTCTTGCTTGAAACTCTTCCAAGAGACAGCACCACCATTGAACATGAATACAAATCCAGAGGTAGACTTTGAATCATCCACGTCACACTGGAAGCTAGAATCAGTGTAGCCTTCCAGTTTCAGTTCACCACCCCCATAGACATGAACATATTCTTAGTCCTTCGCAAGTACTTAAGAATATCCTTCACAGCCTTCCAATGCAATTGGCCGGGGTTGGCCTGGTAGCGGCTCGTGACACTCAGAGCATATGCGACATCCGGTCTAGTCGAGATTATGTCATACATAATACTACCTTTGCCGAGGCATATGGCACACGTGTCATACTTTCTATCTCCTCATCAGTCTTCGGACACATAGACTTAGATAGAGTGACCCCGTGGCACATAGGTAGGTGTCCTCTCTTGGACTCTTCCATATAGAATCTCTTAAGTATGGTATCGATGTAGGTGGCTTGGGTGAGTCCGAGCATCCGTTTAGATCTATCCCGATAGATCTGTATTCCAAGAATATAGGATGCTTCACCCATGTCCTTCATCGAAAATCTACTAGACAACCATACTTTAGTTGATTGCAGCATTCCTACATCATTCCCAATGAGTAGAATGTCATCAACATAAAGTACAAGGAATGTCTCAGCGCTTTTAACTACCTTCTTATACACACATGACTCATCGGGATTCTTGATGAAACCAAATTCCTTAATTGTTTCATAGAATCTCAGGTTCCAACTTCTCGATGCTTGTTTGAGACCGTAGATCGATCTCTGAAGCTTGCATACCTTATGCTCGCTTCCAACAGATGTGAAACCCTCAGGCTGCATCATATAGATCTCTTCCTTAATGTTTCCATTAAGGAACGCAGTTTTCACATCCATTTGCCATATCTCATATTCGTACCATGCGGCTATGGCTAGTAAGATTCTAATTGACTTGAACATTGCGACTGGCGAGAAGGTTTCATCATAGTCAACACCTTGCCTTTGAGTGTAACCTTTCGCGACCAGTCGTGTCTTGTAGGTCATTACCTTATCATCAGGCCCAAGTTTCCTCTTGTATACCCATTTACATCCAATAAGAACAATTCCTTCGGGAGGGTTAACAAGAGTCCAAACTTGGTTCGAATGCATTGAGTCAAACTCAGACTGCATTGTTTCAAGCCACAAATTAGAATCAGCATCGGAAATTGCCTCCTAGAAATTTCTTAGATCAGATCCAACAATTTGATCACTTTGATCATCTTCAAGGAGAAAACCATATCTCTCAGGAGCCCTAGGAACCCTTTCGGATCTCCTAGGTGCGACCATTTCTGGTACTGGCTCTGGAGGTGCGGGAGACTCACCTGATACTTCGATTGGATCTCGAACCTCTTCGAGTTCTACTATTTTACCTTTTCTATCAAGTAGAAATTCCCTTTCCATAAAGGTGGCATTCCTAGCTCGTAGGTGCGACCATTTCTGGTACTGTCTCGGGAGGTTCGGGAGACTCACCTGATACTTCGATTGGATCTCGAACCTCTTCGAGTTCTACTATTTTACCTTTTCTATCAAGTAGAAATTCCCTTTCCATAAAGGTGGCATTCCTAG
>KV011938.1:204200-265960 GCA_001598015.1 Dorcoceras hygrometricum | reverse complement strand
GTTTCTTTAGTGGGTACACGGAGCCCAATCAAGCGATCATGGACCCGAATAATATCAGCCATCCATGACCCCCAAAAGGTAGTTTCCGATTGCAACCGGTGCAACCTCCATGTATTCACCTCACGTCCAGTAAGGGCCCAATAATATGACGCCGTTTACTACCACGTGTCAAGATGACCCATCAATGTTGAGTCGTGAAGGACGGTCCCCTTAACGTCCCCAATAATATGAGCCAACGTTAAAGGGAGTCCAACCGACTCACAATGAGTGTCAATGGTGTGGACAGCTTTCCGGCATACATGACCCCCTCAATAATATGAGTCGGGCCATGTATACGGGTAGAATCGACGTACACCCATTGTTGATGGAAGGTAGAGATAATTTAAACAAATTTAAATTCCCTTTAGTTTATCGAATAAACATTTATCTTGATATTAGTTTTAAATCGTATTTAAAACGAGGGATTTTATTTTTGAAAAACTTTGGTCTCATGCAGATATTTTAAATCAAATTTAAAACATGCGGATTCAACTAACTATATATCACATATATAAAAACATTGGGATGATCGATCGCGAGAGCTAAGCGGTCCGTGGTTGCCGGCCACGGACCTGGGTCCAATCCTAGGGGTAATGCAATATGCAATGCAATCCTATTACAATGCTTCCGGTTTTAAAGATCTTCGGTCTTCAATATCCTTGATCGTCATTGTCCACTGTCTTCTGATGTCCTCCCACTAATTCTAGTAATTTACATTTAAATATACCATGACATATAAGGGATACATTTATCAAGGGGTGGGAACGAGCCACAAACAGGCCCACTGAAAATGATAATCAATAATATTTACAAACCGAAATCACAAAAACCTATCGCATACACCTAACAAATTGGGCATGGCTCTCGATCATCCCAAGCATGCAGATAATCTAATTAACATGCATTAAATTAAATAATCAAATTATTTATCCACAAAATCATATTTTATTACGAAATCGCATTTTATAAATGAAATCGTATTTTGTCGATAAAATCAGATTTTAATCAACAAAATAATATTTAATTTATAAAATCATATTTCAAAATTAAAATCGTATTTTGCAATTTTAATTGTATCAAATTGGGCTTAAAACAATTCTAGGCCCAAAAATCTCAAAATTTCAAAATCGACCAAAACGGGTACGATATCGAATATCGGCCCGAAAACTTCACGGGCTGCCCTGGACAGGCTCGAACTAAACCCTAGAAGAAATCAGCCGTCACGACATCGCCGGAGCATCGCAGGCGGCCGCCGCCACAAAATCGCGTCGCGCAAATCAGCGCACATCGGCCGGCCATCATGCTTTAGATTGCGCGGCCAGCGCGCGCACATGGCAGCCAACGACCAGCCTCCTCACGCGACCAGTGACCGACGTCCAGCATCCAGCGGCCGATCAACAGCACAACAATTTGCACGGGCAGTGGCCAGCGATCGGCCATCCAGTGCGCAACGTCTTGCGCAAGACAGTCGCCCATCGCGCGGCCTCCGGGCGCGACATCGCGCGGCCGCGCGCGCGCAATCGCGCACGGATGAGGGGGCCGCCGCACACGGTGGCGGCCGGCGGCTTCAATTCCAAAAGTTTGATTTTCTTTCTGAAATTCAAAGATTAGATACAACATGACACAATTGTATTGATCAGATCCGAGCCCTGGCTCTGATACCATTGTTGGGGAACCGTGGCGGATCCGGATCCCGCCTCCCGGCGAGGCAGCGGAAGAACGAAATTTGGCCGAGAGACGTTCAATACAATTCAAAACATGCAAGCTATGAACCATTCATAGGGTATTTTAGTTGATTACCTTGCTGGCAACTCGTGCCTGGCTCCGACCAGTTTCGCGAGGAAACCGGCACTTCACGGTAGATGGCGGTAGATCACGTCAATCAGGTCCACGACCGGAAGGGAGACTCCTTCGTCAGCCTGCACTAGAAGGCCTGACGAGATCAGCGCGGACGGATTCTCCTCGTCAAGTTGCACTTAGATGCTAGGGTTATGGTTAAGAGTTGTGATCAATGGTAGTTATGAAGCCTAAGTCTACATTAAGTAGACTTATGATAGACTTGGACCGGCCCAACGGGCCCGGGTCCAACGGATGAACATTCGGTTCATTCCTATCACCGTGACTTCATCATAACTCCGATCGCCGATCAGATCGGACGGATCGATTCATTTTCCAAAACTGAATACTATGATCTGAAAAACCATTTTTCAGAACCCCAGTGCAAAATGACCGTTTTGCCCCTCAACGTCGGGAAATCACGATTTGACCCCTGTTGACTTTTAGGAAGTCGCACTTCCAAAATCCTCCTCCTATACTCAACACATTGAGCTCAGTATCCGTGCGGGAATCTCGAATCCAGTACTTGTGTGACCCTCAATGGTTCAGGGATACAGCTAGCCGTTGGCCCACAACCATTGTGGCTCCGGAATCACAATTTCGGACTTGCCCATCGGATCATGGTAAGAGCGTCTAGCAACATCGCCCCATGATCCCCTAGGTATCACTGATAGTGCCTGCAAGAACCAGTTGGTCGTGGTTAGCGTACAGTACAGTCCTTTCAATCCATATATCCCGATCAGATCAACGACCATTGATAAATCGAGAGTCGCTATAGATCCGATAGCTATGCATACATCTTGGAGATCGAATAATGACATCGCGAGTGTAACTAGGTAAACCCATTTACCTAAAACACTTCTAGTACTCTAGCCAGAGATTTATACACTATTATCCCCTCAGATAGCATAGGATATCCACGCATGTCTGCGAGCGGTGAATCCTCGACAACGATGCAGCGACTCCTACATGCATCGGGGTCTCACCCAATCCCGCCGCCTAATGACCCCAAGTGAGTCGGCAAATGAGTCAAAGTGAGACTCCTATCATGTAGAGTCTCAATGACGTTTCGAGTCGTGAGGACTAAGCAGTACAACCAAGACCTCGGACTTATCCACTCGACAAATGGTAACCACTTGGAAAGTCCGAACGAGGGTAGTTCGATAGATCACCAGGTCACTATCTATCTGCATGCTCAGAACATCACAATGTTCCCTACCAATGAAACATGGTACTTCGCATCACAGATACTAGTCTCGAGCTCGGGCGGCCTTATCCTCATTTTGACGGCCCAATCGACTAGGAACTAATTTAGAATACACAGTGACTATTAGATGTGTTTCATGATAGTCGTCATACCCACTATCACATCTAACATACACTATAATGCATTCTAGGTCTTTACTCAATGCAATTGTTAATCATCATACAACACAATGAAAGTAAAGAATGCCATATAAATAAATGCGAATATCATATATAAATATTGTCATATACAAGAGTCTATAAACCAACACGCCACAAGTTGGCTAGTTGGGCATCTACTCTAACAAAAATGAGTAAGCTTGAATTGGTTTCTGGAATGCCCAAAATAAACTTTTCAAAAGACAAGATTTGTGCAGCATGCCAGCTGGGTAAACAGATTCGATCTACCTTTAAAAAGAAAAATGGTCAACGTTCTTCCCGAAACTTAGAGCTTTTACATATGGATCTTTTTGGCCCCGTAACCAGCTTAAGGGGAACGAATTACACCATAGTTGTTGTTGATGATTTTACAAAATTTACATGGGTGTTGTTTTTAAAATCAAAATCTGAAACCGCTGACCAGCTGATCAAGCTTTTGAAACGTTTGCAAAATGACAAATCTTGTACTGTCAACCGGATAAGATCTGATAGAGGAACTGAGTTTTTAAATTAAGAGCTATCCTCTTATCTGGAAGACATTGGGATAAAGCAGCTAGAACTCCTCAGCAAAACGGGTTAGCTGAGAGGAGAAATCGAACTTTAAAAGAAGCTGCTCGATCTATGATTGCTTATTCCAGTATTTCACAAAAATTCTGGGCAGAAGTAGTTAACACATCTTGCTACACTCAGAACATATCTATGATTAACAAGACTCTTGGAGTTATCCCATATGAGATCTGGAGTGACAAGAAACCTGATGTATCTTATTTCAGGGTGTTTGGGTGCAGATGTTTCATTCACAATAACGGTAAAAAGCACCTAATAGCTTTCGATGCCAAATCTGAATATTCCTCGGATATTCAGCAGTGAGCAAAGCCTACAGAGTATTTAACAACCGGAGCTTGATGGTTGAGGAATCAGCTCACGTGGTATTTTATGAGACCAGTTTCAGATCCAACTCAGCTGCGAGCATGAATGACTTGTGTTCACGTCTGGAATCAATCAGCCTTGATGAATCAGATGATGACGTGCCACAACAAATATATTCAGCTGAGATACAACCAGCTCTAGATACACCACATGATAACGCACAAGCAGATTTGACAGGTAATCCAGTAGTCAATGATTTGACTAATGCTGACCAAGTACAGGAACAGATCTCGACTAGTGTGCCAGCTGCTGGTGATGGAGCAACAGATGCACAAGATAATGCCCATCGATTGGTATCCAGACCAGATTCATATACCCAAGCTATCAACAACAATCTTCAATTGGTATCTGATCCGAATCTTGAACCTCAATCTTATCAACTGGTATCAGAAGAAGCCAACCAATCGAATACCCAAGCTGAATGTAACGCCCGGAAATCCTAATTACGTGAATTGAATGCATGACTAGGGGGAAAACCTTGCATTAGTATGATTTTCATGTCATGTATGTGATCGTATGATGATTTTATGCTTTACGTGTGCATGTCACTTTACGGTACGGTTTGAGACCGGTAGGCGGGGACGAGTCCGGAGATGACCAAATCGAAAATATTTAAATGTTTTAGCCTTAGACATATTTTAAAGCAAAATATTTTTATTTTATGCACAATTTCCAAAATAATGAGATTTTATGCGCGGTTACCGAGGGGGACCCGTTTTTCGCCTATACGGGCCATTTTTATGACTTTTACCACACTTTTAAAATTGAGAGACCTTATATTACGAAAATTAAAGGCTTGGAGGCTGAAATTTAAATGTTTTTAAGCCTTTTTAATTAGAGGATGGGCTAGTATAATAATGGGCTTTTATTTCTTTAAATAAAACAAGGTAGAAGGGCTTTTTAGTACACTTTTTCATACACCCTTCACCTAAACTCGAAAATTACCCTAGACTCTCCTCTCATCAGCCAACTTCAGCCTCCATCCTCCCCAAGGTGACCGAATTCTTGCAAGTTTTGGAGTGAAACTCTAAGGTGTGGGCTTCTCCATTGTCCTCCGCTCCGGTATCACGTATTTTCGCTTCTCTATCAATAAAGGCATGTTATATTCTTTATTTTCTCACCATATAAATCATAATATACTATTTTTACAAAGATTATGCATGAATTTTATGTGAATGTTTCAGATCTCAATGTACATGTCCATGATCATATGTCTCTCTTCATGTGCACCTCACGGTTTTGAATTCTTTTGCCTGGCTTCGGTTCATGGTCTGCTAGAGGGGTCTGGGCTCGTTGTTAAGTAGTTCATGGTGGTCCTAGGAGTGGCTTTTCGTGGTTCGAAGTGGAGGTTCAAGGGTCGAACCGGTGGCTTGAATATTTACACCGTGCAGTGTGTGTTTACTGTGTGTCGCGTGCGTCTGGTTCTCAGCCTTCGTGCGGCCATTAGCGGCCATGTCTGGGGCCAAGGTCGGTTAGGTTAGGACCAGCTGGACCTGGGGGTGGTCCATCCGGCGGGGCTCCGGCCAGTGGTGGCCGGAACAGTGTGTACGAGATGTTTTTCGGTGGGCTGTCGCAGAAGGCACCAACCAGTGTGTGTTTTTTGTGAAGTTAGGGTTTTGGGCTGGTTTGGTTCGGTTGAACCGGCTGATTCAGTTGGACCGGGGCGGTTCATCGAGTCTCGAGTCGAATATTTTAAGTTGGTCCGAATTATTTTATTTTTGGGCCGGATAATTTTATTTTTAAAGTCCGGGTTGTTTTTGCCGGGTCAAGTCAACTTTTTAAGTTAAAATTTAGTTTTGGTCAAAATGACTTCGGGTCAACGATTTTAAGTCAAAATCTATTTTAAATTGCTGGAATTTTTAATTAAATTAGGATTTTTTCCAAATTAACGGATTTTTGAACCGGCTGATTCAGTTGGACCGGGGCGGTTCATCGAGTCTCGAGTCGAATATTTTAAGTTTGGTCCGAATTATTTTATTTTTGGGCCGGATAATTTTATTTTTAAAGTCCGGGTTGTTTTTGCCGGGTCAAGTCAACTTTTTAAGTTAAAATTTAGTTTTGGTCAAAATGACTTCGGGTCAACGATTTTAAGTCAAAATCTATTTTAAATTGCTGGAATTTTTAATTAAATTAGGATTTTTTCCAAATTAACGGATTTTGGGCCGATATTTATTTTAATGAGTTTTATGCCTATTTTAACAATGTTGGGCTGAGGCCCTCAAATGATTTTAAAAAGGGTTTTTTCTTAGTTGTTGGGCCATTATGAGTTGGACTTAGCATGAGTTTAAGTTAAGTTGAGGAACTGGGCTTAGAGTTAGTGGGCCAGTCACTTGAGCCAGTCCTTGACCGGATCGAGGAAAAATAATGCATAGGCCCATGAATATATATTTAATTATTTATGTATTATGTTATGTATTTAAGCATTAAACGTTTTAAGGAAATTAAATATATATTAATGGGCCAAGATTTTTAAGTTGTATGATTTTTTTTATGAACGTATGCATCATGAAAGTTTAAATTATGTTAAGGCATGAATGAAATTTTTTTTGAGGGATTGAAGTGTTGTGGGAAAAAGTAACGATTGGAGTTAGCCGGGTAGCCGGGCCTAGGGATCCCCTGTTAATGTATAATGATAATGAGCTTATGGATCCTCGTGTGACATCGGGGTGAAGTGGCAGCATAGAGGTGTGACATATAGGGATCCCGAGGTAAGGTCGGGTGAACCACACCGCCACGTACGTTGATTTATAGATTGATCAATCGAATTTAATGGCTCTCACTTCATGGATACGACTCACATGTTCTTTTAAGTTATGTTATGTATTATGCTATGCCTTAACATATATGTTATGATGATTTATGTACGACTACAGCATGATTTAACATTTTAAGATCTTTTAATGCATGCATGTCATGAAAATTATGTTCTTGTATGTGGTTTTATTATATGTACCTTGTTATTAGCGGATATAGTATGCTAGGCCTTTAAGCTCACTAGGTTCATATGGTGCAGGTGAGCATGATAATGTTGATGATATTACTCCAACCGGCGGTGAGGACGTCTGATGCTCCGCTGCGACTGTTACCTCGTGACCTCTTAGTTATTTCATGTTATTTGCTTTTAAACATGTTCAGTTTTTCCGCAAACAGTTTTTGAATACTCTGATTTTTATGATTAGCTTGTGAGATGTGGATTAAGGATTTTTGCAGTCGTTTTATCGTATGTTGAAATGTTATTTCTTTAAATGCTTTAAGTTATGTTTTGTTTATAGCTTTCATAAAATGTATATTCCACGTCGGCTTTTAAAAAAAAATTTAGAGGTTTAGTATGTTTCAACTTGGTATCAGAGCGGTGGTTCTGGTGGGGTACTAGCCTGCTGCGTGGAGCTTGGAAGTCGCACTGCCAGTCTGTGAGTTTTATTTTATGATTTATGATTATGTTGCATGCTACATGTTATCTTTGCATGTTTAGTGACCTTAGATTTTAAGGGTTAGACGCCTAGTCATGCACGTAGATTTACGTTATAAGGCTTTGGTGTACCAGAACAATGCCTCCCCGTCGCAACAGAGAGCAGCAGCAGGATGATGACTTGCCTCCTCCACCACCAGTCCAGATGATGCCGTTTGAGTGGGCTAGCGTGAGCATGCTAGCCGGGATCACCAGGATCCTAGAGAGTCAGTCAGAGCGACCCGAAAAGTCGCATGAGGAGGATGTCGAAGAGAGGTTCTGCAAGCAGGGACCCAAGGAGTTTGCGGGGACTACAGACCCGCTAGTTGCTGAGGGAGTGGAACCTAAGTAGAACTGTAGATCTTCTAGGAATGGTCTTGAGAACTTTGACGGATAGGACTAGCGAACCTAGAACAGTTTAGGTATCTAACTACTTTTGGTCTTTTAGTATGACCGTAAACGCGTACATGTGTGACGTTCCGTTTCAGGAGAGATTTGTGTGCTTGGTGTTACTACCCTAGCATTATTAGACTCAGGGGCGACTCACTCGTTTATTTCGAGTGCGTTCATGCAGAGGATGTGTATTACACCGGAGAGCTTGGGCATGGCTCTCGCAGTGACGATCCCTTCAGGATAGGAGTTGTCGACGACCAGCGTGGGATTTGTGTGCTTGGTGTTACTACCCTAGCATTATTAGACTCAGGGGCGACTCACTCGTTTATTTCGAGTGCGTTCATGCAGAGGATGTGTATTACACCGGAGAGCTTGGGCATGGCTCTCGCAGTGACGATCCCTTCAGGATAGGAGTTGTCGACGACCAGCGTGGTTCGGGAATTGACGATGATGTTCCAGGATCATGCAGTCCAAGCAGATTTAGTGGTGTTGCCGATGTCAGGATTTGATCTCATCCTAGGCATGGATTGGCTGACAGAGTTCGGAGCAGTGATTGATTTTCAGAGGCGGATAGTTTCTATCAGACCGCCAGGGCAGGAGGCCTTCTTATTTGAGGCAGCTAGGAGGCCGCGGAAGCCCAGATTCATATCTTTCTTACAGGCCAGGAAGCTGGTTGAGCATGGTTGTCAGGCGTTCTTGGCCAGTGTTACTGTTCCAGGAGATTCAGCAGGCCCTTCGTTGTCTGACGTGGAGGTAATCAGGGACTTCGCAGATGTCTTCCCCGACGATGTCACAGGAGTTCCACCAGAGAGAGATGTGGAGTTTTCAATTGAGCTGATGCCAGGTACCGTGCCTATCTCTAAGGCACCGTATCTTTTAGCTCCTACCGAGATGAAGGAGCTTAAGGAGCAGATTCAGGAGTTGCTGGACAAGTGGTTCATTTTCCCTAGTTTTTCTCCATGGGACGCGCCAGTTCTGTTTGTGAAGAAAAAGGATGGTAGCATGAGGTTGTGTATTGACTACCGGAAGTTGAACAGGGTTACCGTGAAGAACAGATATCCACTCCCGAGGATTGAGGATTTATTCGATTAGTTGCAGGGAGTTTCAGAGTTCTCGAAGATTGATCTGAGGTCTGGCTATCATCAGCTGAGAGTTAGAGAGGAGGACGTGTCCAAGACTGCTTTTCGGACACTCTACGGCCACTACGAGTTCTTGGTGATGCCGTTTGGTCTGACGAACGCCCCAGCGATTTTCATGGATCTGATGAACAGGCTATTCAGGCAGTATCTAGACCAGTTCATCATTGTGTTCATCGACGACATTCTGATATATTCGAGGAGCTTTGAGGAGCATAAGCAGCACTTGCAGACAGCTTTGCAGACTCTGAGGGAGCACAAGTTATACGCCAAGTTCAGCAAGTGCGAGTTTTGGCTAGAGCAGGTGGCTTTCTTAGGGCATATTGTGTCGAGAGATGGGATTTCTGTTGACCCATCGAAAGTGGAGGTAGTTCAGAACTGGGGAATTCCGAAGAATGCAGCAGAGATTCGTAGTTTCTTGGGCTTGGCAGGTTACTATCGCAAATTCATCAAGGGCTTCTCTTCTATTTCAGTGCCCTTGACAGCCTTGACCAAGAAGAATGCGAAGTATGTGTGGAGTGCCGACTGCCAGAGGAGCTTTGATCAGCTGAAGGAGGCCCTTACTTCAGCACCAGTATTAGCTATGCCAGTGGACCACGAGGAGTTTGTGGTTTATACAGATGCTTTTTTGAGAGGTTTGGGTGCAGTTCTGATGCAGGGAGGAAAGGTTATTGCTTATGCGTCGAGACAGCTGAAGAGTTATGAGCAGAACTATCCGACGCATGATCTGTAGCTTGCAGCAGTAGTGTTCGCACTGAAGATTTGGAGACACTATTTGTCCGGCGAGAAGTGTCAGATTTTCACCGACCATAAGAGCCTCAAGTACTTCTTCACCCAGAAGGAGCTGAATATGAGGCAGCGCAGATGGCTAGAGTTGGTGAAGGACTATGACTTGTGACATTAGCTACCATCCGGGTAATGTGGTAGCGGACGCTTTGAACCGAAAGACTTCAGTAGTGGCGTGTTTATCAGTGAAGCGACCACTACAGATGGAGATTCAGAGATTTGGGTTGGAGTTTTATTCAGGAGGCTGTGCACCTAGCCTCGCAGCACTCACAGTTCAGCCGACTCTTCGAGAGCGGATTAGGGACGGCCAGGCTGCAGATGAGCAGTTGCAGCAGTGGAGACAGAGAGATGAGGCTAAAGGACGAGGTTTGTACACAGCTGAGGATGGGATAGTCCGTTTCAGGGTGGGTACCCAACACTGAGCAGTTGAGAGCTGAGATCTTATCAGAGGCCCATGCGTCGACGTATTCCATTCATCCAGGGAGTACGAAGATGTACAGGGATTTGCAGACACTTTACTGGTGGCCAGGGATGAAGAGGGATATCGGACGATTTGTATCAGAGTGTTTGACCTGTCAGCAGGTCAAAGCAGAGCACTAGAGACCAGTAGGGTTGCTACAGCCACTCCTATCCCTGAGTGGAAATGGGAGAATATAACGATGGATTTTGTGGTGGGTTTACCCAGGAGTCTCAGAGGCTTTACGGTGATTTGGGTGATTGTGGATCGACTCACCAAGTCCGCACACTTCCTACCGGTGAAGACCACTTCTCATTGACTCAATATGCAGAGCTGTATATTAGAGAGATTGTCAGGCTGCATGGCATACCAGTCTCTATTGTGTCAGATAGGGATTCCAGGTTTACGTCTGCGTTTTGGAGGAGCTTGCACGCTGCATTGGGGACCAAGCTATCTTTCAGTGTAGCTTTTCATCCGCAGACAGACGGTCAGTCGGAGAGAGTCATCCAGATTCTAGAGGATTTACTGAGAGCCTGCGTGATAGATTTTCAGAGTGCGTGGGATTCTAGGTTGCCCTTGGTAGAATTCACGTACAACAACAGTTTTCAGGCATCGATTGGGATGGCTCCTTATGAGGCTTTGTACGGGAGGAGGTGCAGGTCTCCCGTGCATTGGGATGAGGTAGGCGAGAGGATTTTGACTGGACCGGAGATGGTACAGCAGACAGCAGATATTGTGACCAGGATACGAGATCGGATGAGGACAGCTCAGAGTCGTCAGAAGAGTTATGCCGATCGGAGACGACGAGATCTGGAGTTGGCAGTAGGGGACCATGTTTTTGTGAGGATATCTCCTATGAAGGGCGTGATGCGCTTCGGCCGGAGAGGCAAGCTCAGTCCGAGATTCATTGGACCGTTTGAGATTTTGGAGAGGGTTGGTACGTTGGCATACCGAGTAGCACTACCACCCAGTTTGTCAGCAGCGCATAACGTGTTCCATATGCAAGCTCAGTCCGAGATTCATTGGACCGTTTGAGATTTTGGAGAGGGTTGGTACGTTGGCATACCGAGTAGCACTACCACCCAGTTTGTCAGCAGCGCATAACGTGTTCCATATTTCGATGTTGCGGAAGTACGTCCCGAACCCATCTCATGTGTTGGATTTTGAGCCGCTCCAGTTGGCACCAGACTTATCTTTTGAGGAGCGACCAGTTCAGATCTTAGCGCGAGAGGAGCGCAGGCTTAGAGCGCGGAGGATTCCGATGGTCAAGGTCCGGTGGCAGAATCACTCGATAGATGAGGCTACCTGGGAGACCGAGGCCGATATGCGGACGCGCTATCCAGGACTTTTCGGTACGTAACTCAATTTCGGGGACGAAATTTCTATAAGGGGGGAGAGTTGTAACGCCCGGAAATCATAATTACGTGAATTGAAGCATGACTAGGAGGAAAACCTTACGTTAGTATGATTTTCATGTCATGTATGTGATCGTATGATGATTTTATGCTTTACGTGTGCATGTCACTTTACGGTACGGTTTGAGACCGGTAGACGGGGACGAGTCCGGAGACGACCAAATCGAAAATATTTAAATGTTTTAGCCCTTAGACATATTTTAAAGCAAAATATTTTTATTTTATGCACAATTTCCAAAATAATGAGATTTTATGCGCGGTTACCGATGGGGACCCGTTTTTCGCCTATACGGGCCATTTTTATGACTTTTACCACACTTTTAAAATTCAGAGACCTTATATTACGAAAATTAAAGGCTTGGAGGCTGAAATTTAAATGTTTTTAAGCCTTTTTAATTAGAGGATGGGCTAGTATAATAATGGGCTTTTATTTCTTTAAATAAAACAAGGTAGAAGGGCTTTTTAGTACACTTTTTCATACACCCTTCACCTAAACTCGAAAATTACCCTAGCCTCTCCTCTCATCAGCCAACTTCAGCCTCCATCCTCCCCAAGGTGACCGAATTCTTGCAAGTTTTGGAGTGAAACTCTAAGGTGTGGGCTTCTCCATTGTCCTCCGCTCCGGTATCACGTATTTTCGCTTCTCTATCAAATCAAGACATGTTATATTCTTTCTTTTCTCACCATATAAATCATAATATACTGTTTTTACAAATATTATGCATGAATTTTATGTGAATGTTTCAGATCTCAATGTACATGTTCATGATCATATGTCTCTCTTCATGTGCACCTCACGGTTTTGAATTCTTTTGCATGGATTCAGTTCATGGTCTGCTTGAGGGGTCTAGGCTCGTTGTTAAGTGGTTCATGGTGGTCCTAGGAGTGGATTTTCGTGGTTCGAAGTGGAGGTTTAAGGGTCGAACCGGTGGCTTGAAGATTTACACCGTGCAGTGTGTGTTTACTATTGAGTTTTTAGCCAAATTAGTGGATTTTGGGCCGATATTTATTTTAATAAGTTTTAAGCCTTTTTAACGATATTGGGCCGAGTACTTCAAACGATTTTAAAAAAAAGGGTTTGTTCATATTTTTGGGCCATTATGAGTTGGACTTAGCATGGGTTTAAGTTAAGTTGAGGAACTGAGCTTAGAGTTAGTGGGCCAGTCACTTGAGCCAGTCTTTGACCGGGCCGAGAAAAAATAATGCATAGGCCCATGAATATCTATTTAATTATTTATGTATTATGTTATGTATTTAAGCATGAAACGTTTTAAGGAAATTAAATATATATTAATGGGCCAAGATTTTTAAGTTGCATGATTTTTTTTATGCACGCATGCATCATGAAAGTTTAAATTATGTTAAGGCATGAATGAAAATATTTTTGAGGGATTGAAGTGTTGTGGGGCAATGTAACGATAGGAGTTAGCCGGGTAGCCGGGCCCGGGGATCCCCTGTTAATATATAATGATAATGAGCTTATGGATCCTCGTGTGACATCGGGGTGAAGTGGCAGCATAGATGTGTGACATATAGGGATCTCGAGATAAGGTCGGGTGAACCGCACCGCCACGTACGTTGGTTTATAGATTGATCAATCGAATTTAATGGCTCTCACTTCACGGATACGACTCACATGTTCTTTTAAGTTATGTTATGTATTATGCTATGCCTTAACATATATGTTATGATGATTTATGTACGACTACAGCATGATTTAACGTTTTAAGATCTTTTAATGCACGCATGTCATGAAAATTATGTTCATACACTTATGTGCTTGTATGTGGTTTTATTATATGTACCTTGTTATTAGCGGATATAGTATGCTGGGCCTTTAGGCTCACTAGGTTCATATGATGCAGGTGAGCATGATAATGTTGATGATATTACTCCGACCGGCGGTGAGGACATCTGATGCTCCGCTGTGGCTGTTACCCCGTGACCGCTTAGTTATTTCATGTTATTTGCTTTTAAACATGTTCAGTTTTTCCGCAAACAGTTTTTGAATACTCTGATTTTTATGATTAGCTTGTGAGACGTGGATTAAGGATTTTTGTAGTCGTTTTATCGTATGTTGAGATGTTATTTCTTTAAATGCTTTAAGTTATGTTTTGTTTATAGCTTTCACAAAATGTATATTCCACGTCGGCTTTAAAAAAAAAATTAGAGGTTTAGTATGTTTCACTGAACAAGGAGCAAATCCAATTGGATCTGATCTTCGATGGAATAGAAATCATCCACCGAGCAGATCATAGGTAACATTGACTCTCCTGTGCACACACGAAGCCAGCTCATGCATGATCACTTTGATTCAACATTCATATCGCATATAGAACCAAAACTGATAGAAGAAGTCTTAGCTGATCCAAGCTGGATAGATGTAATGGAAGAAGAACTTAGTCAATTTAAAAGGAATAAATGTATGGAAACTAGTTCCCAGACCTACTAATCATTCGATGATAGGAACTAAATGGGTCTTTAGGAATAAGCTGAATGAAGATGGAGTAATAATTAGAAACAAAGCTAGACTGATAGCACAAGGATTTAGACAAATGGAAGGCATAGACTTTGATGAAACTTTTGCACCAGTAGTCAGATTAGAAGCCATTCGCATGTTTCTCGCATATGCTGCATATAAAGACTTTAAGGTCTTTCAAATGGATGTGAAGAGTGCCTTTCTTAATGGCATCTTAACAGAGGAAGTGTATGTTGTACAACCTCCTGGCTTCGTAAATCATACATATTCAGATCACGTTTACAAACTGGATAAAGCTCTATATGGGTTGAAGCAGGCACCCAGAGCTTGGTATGATACACTTTCAAAATTTCTTATCGAGCATGATTTCACAATAGGCAATGTCGATAAGACTTTGTTTAAATTTGTCAAATCTGATCATATCTTACTGGTATAGATATATGTTGATAAAATTATTTTTGGGTCAACTAACCCCAAGTTGTGCCAGAAATTTTCTAAGTTGATGCAGGACAAGTTCGAATGAGCATGATGGGTGAGCTGACATTCTTTCTGGGATTATAAGTGAGACAGCTTGATAATGGGATCTTCATTAATCAAGCAAAATACACGAAATAACTGCTGAAGAAATTTGGCATGGACAACTGTTCAGCAGCAGCTACCCCGATTAGTGCTTCTATCAAGTTAGATAAAGATGAAGCTGGAACTGCCATAGAGGTATCTTTGTATCGCGGTATCATTGGCTCTTTGCTATACCTAACTGCTAGCAGACCAGACAGCATGTTTGCTGTCTGTATGTGCGCTAGATTTCAAGCAGAGCCTAAACAGTCGCATTACATAACTGTGAAACGAATTTTAAAATATTTGAAAGGAACTTCGAATGTGGGTGTTTGGTATCCCAAAGACTCCAACTTTCAACTTATTGGTTACAGTGATTCAGACTACGCAGGATGCAGGATTGATTGGCGAAGTACAAGCGGGACTTGTCAATTCTTACGAGATCGATTAATTTCCTGGTTCAGTAAGAAGCAGACTTCAATTGCTACTTCAACAGCTGTAGCGGAGTATCCAGCGGCTGTAAACTGCTGTGCTCAGATTTGTGGATTCAACATCAGCTGAAAGACTACGGCAGTGATGCTTCTGAAACTCCCATTCTCTGTGACAATACCAGTGTCATCGCTATCACCCAGAATCCTGTGCTGCATTCAAGAACAAAGCATATCGACATCAGGCATCATTTCATAAGAGATCACAAGCTCAAGAAGGACGTCCGGCTGGAATATGTGCCAACAGATCAGCAAGTTGCTGATATCTTCACAAAAATACTACCGGACGCTAAGATTTTCGAAATATTCTTGGTCTCTTAGAATTGCCTTGATTTTTCTTTGCGCTAACATTTGCAGGTTGTACAGCGTAATTTTACTTCAGATCTGAGTCTACTGTTCAGGTGGAACGATGTGGATTCTCAGATTTGGTAAACTTTCAGACTTGGGAGAACCTCAGCTTTAGGGGGAACAACAGATCTGGGTTAATAAGTGCTGAGTCAGCTGAATACGTGTGATCTGAATTTACTCAGATTTCGCGTATATACAGCTGATACTTATAAGATAACAGATCTGGTAGTACCTCTGCTGACACATTAAACAGATCCTAAGGTTGTGACGTGTCTTTAAAAATGGCGCTCGTTTTCACTTTTGACCCTTTGCGGTTAAAATTCAAAATGATTTTCGAAAATCTTTCAAAATCTTGATCGCGCCATCGGATGATTGACACGTGATTGTCATCATGCGAAACGTCACATCCACATTTTCTTTCTCTTGCCGTTTCACATTCTTTGATTATATTACGATGTTTCTTCTTCACTAACATTTACCTTGCGTATATCACTTTCAAGCTCTCTTGTGCTCGTGCTTTCAGTGTTTACTATTGCACATAATCTTCAATCTTCCGGCGTATTTTCCTTCATCTACCTACTGAAATGGCATCTTCCTTGATCGCAAACACTCTTCAAGTAGACTTCGAATCAGTTCTGAGTTTTCCGGAAGAAGGCATGGCCGCCATGTTCAAAGCTCTGGAATCTACTGGCCTTCGAGGTTTTCTGGGGTGTTCATCCGGTATCTATGAAGGGATTTGGTGGCTTTTTTTCAAAACGCTCTGGTGAGAGAAAACTCAGTGGTCAGCACCATCAGGTAAAATCGATTGAGATTACTGAAGAGCAGTTTTCTGGTATTTTTGAGTTGCCAACTGAAGGGCTATCTGATTTGTCTGAAGTGCCAAAGGATTTGATTTTCGATGCTTGGAGCATCTTTTCCAAGTCTGGTGAGCAGGTTCAGACCTCTTGCAAGAAGAGGAAGATGAAATATGAATTTCGTTTACTGAACGATATTTTGGCGAAATCTGTGACTGTCACAGCTGGATCTTTCGATGCAGTGACTCATGAGCGATTTCTGTTGATGACTGCTATTCAGTGCGGTCTTAAAATCAACTGGAGTAAGTTATTGTTCTATATTTTGAAGGAGATGGTCAACCCTCCTCTAAGCAAGCCAGAGGGTTTGTCGTTCAGATTTGTGTTTTACTACAGGGAATACCAGATTTGGCTCTGTGTGAACCCAAGCCATTCCCAACTTTGAAGGTGCTCAATGTCAAAACTGTTGGCACTTACATTTCCAAACAAAAGAGTATTGATGATAGTCGAGAGGAGAATGAGCCCGTGGCGAAGAAAACAACAGTGAAGAAGGCTGTATCTAAGAAGCGACCAGCAGCTCCTGGTGATGAAACAGTTGTTAAGAAGCAGCGAACCTTCGTGGGGAGAGCTGCTCCAGCAGCTAAGGATTTGGCTCTTGTGACAGTAGCGCAAGAGGTTGTACCTCTCCAAATTGTACCAGTTGTGACCCCTCCTACTCCAACACGCAAAGCCCCGAAGCGCATATTGAAGTTGCCAAAGGGATCTGATGATGAGGAACCAGTTGTGGAAGATGTTGTTGAGACAGAGCGGGAGACAACTGTTGTTGATGACGTTGATCAGATTATTGTTCAAGTGATTACAAAGACAGTGCATATGGAAATAGATTTCGTGGAACCAGAGATAATGAGATCTCCTGAGATATAAACGGAGCAGTTGCTTGCTGTCACTGATCAGGATGATAATCTTGATGGAGCTGAAAATGAAATTTCTAGGAAAATGGCATCTTTTACTGCACCGAAACAGTTTCTTAAAGAGCCTTTGAGATCTGGGGAGGATGACGACATGTCTGGGTTTAAGCAACCAAGTAAGATAATTGAGACGGAGAAGGAGAATGAGTAGCATAAGGAGACGAATATTGAGCCAGTGGTTAATGAGGATTTGAGCTTCGCGAAGAGTGTTGCGACGATGACTGACTCTGAGGACACAGAGCTCTTGAGCAAGGTTCTGGAGCTTACAGACAAATCCATGTCTGATGAAGAGTCAATGTCCATCGAGGATATTCTGAAATAGATCCTATAGGAAATGATGTTGCCATCCGTGACAGCTGCCGAGCCAACAAGAATAAAATTTGGACTGGGCATTGAGATTCCGGGAGTAAACGAAGGAGATTGTTACAAGGCCAGTTTCCCTCAGATTGTTGTTTCCGATAAGGGGAAGGCGCCCCTTGTCGAGAAGGATGAAATTAAAGGGCATCCGGCCCGGGAAATGTTTAGTTTGATTTGTGCCGATATAGATTTTCTTGTACAGCTTCGAGAGAAGGTTATAGCAGATGTAGTCTCATTCTTTCATTCTTTCTGTTTGCGCAGATTACCCGTTTTGGATTCAAGTAAAGATATAGTCGCCAAGGAAAAACAGATTTTAGAATGGGCTGAGACAGATTCTCTTCAGACAGTTGTTCAGAGGCGGACGTATATAGTAGCCAAGTACAGAGAAATGCTTTTGAGGAAATTTTTGGAAGCTCATCGCAAAAACTTCAGATCCGGTCAACCCTCGACAGCCATTACTCTTCAGATAATAGATCTGCTTTCAAATTCTCACCAGATCTCACTGGAAAAATTACTGAAGCAAAAGAGAGCGCATGGCTTGGAGTGGCAAAGGCCGTGTTGTGCTAAATTGTTTGAAGGAAACATGTCAGCCATTACTCTTCAGATAATAGATCTGCTTTCAAATTCTCACCAGATCTCACTGGAAAAATTACTGAAGCAAAAGAGAGCGCATGGCTTGGAGTGGCAAAGGCCGTGTTGTGCTAAATTGTTTGAAGGAAACATGTAGATCGTGGAGCAATTATCGACCGATCCAATACAAACACCAGATCTATCTGCTGGAGTAGGCATATAATCAAAATTAATGAATTGTGGACATCTATAGAGGGGCCAGATCGGTGGTACTACATGTGCCGTCCATCCTGTTTTTGCAAGAAGTTGG
The DNA here is from genome assembly GCA_001598015.1 of Dorcoceras hygrometricum. Lineage (NCBI taxonomy): Eukaryota > Viridiplantae > Streptophyta > Magnoliopsida > Lamiales > Gesneriaceae > Dorcoceras > Dorcoceras hygrometricum. The sequence goes on along the minus strand of KV011938.1, from coordinate 247,250 downwards.
TGCCTCAAAGAGTTTCTGTAAGTACTCTTGCCCCGATCTGTGTGTTCATTGAGCCGGTTCAAGGGCTAAATTTTCCACCGCCTATGGTCAAGACTTGGGGTTGGTTCCGAGTTTGTACAGATATTTTGCAGTTTAATCTTTTTGGACTTCTACAGCCAGTTGGGAATCGCATAAGCTTACAGAATAAAAGTTTTTCAAAGTGACACATCTGATCAAAGTAATGAAATTTCTAAAGTCATTTCTATGGTTACTTGGTACCGAAATATATAATACACTGTTTTTTTGGGTTTACTGTTGTGTATTCTCAATCGCCGAAGGCTCGCAGCAAGCAACAGGACCAGAAAAGATAACTAAATACGGAGATCCTCCCCTTAGGGATCCCCTCCGGTCTGCAAGAATAGAATGCAATTCCCCCTTCATCACTCTCTATCTCCGGCCCTTGCCTTTAGTTAGCGTGCACTTCCCTTGCTTGCTTGGAGAGTTAAAATCCTTACGCGGTAGCCCAATAGCATCGGATTCGGCCTTGTAGTCTAATCGACTCATCTTTCCTCGTATCCGACTTCTTCTTCTAGTTCTTTTCTTTTTTAAGTCACATCATCTGAAAAAATACCAACTTCTACAAATATTCCGTCTATTAATATATGTCCTATTCGTCCTTGGGTTCTTCGATGTTGGAGGAGGTGTTTCTTTCTTTCTTTTCCTTTTAGTTTTCTTTTTTCTTTTTTTTTTTTATGTTCTTCTTTTTGTTTTATTTTATATTATAAAGGTGAAAAAAGCGTCAAGAAATAGAAAGTCAAAACAAATATTTTGTTTCCATCGGATATCAAAACAAAAAAATTTCTATGCGATGGATGGATTTGTAATGGCAGTCGTGTAGAGGTCTGTAATTAACCCTTATAGCAATTATATTCCTGACATTTAAATATAAAATAGTGAAAAATCCTTATTGCAAAATTTTATTATAATTTAATTTCTGCTCCTCTTAGATTCCCCCGACAGCTTATAACAGTATATTCAATCTAGCCGTAAACCCTAAACCCAATCGGATTTCGGCATGGATCATCAGCAATCTCACGGCTACACGATGCCGCCCCCCCCGCCGCCTCACGCGGCGCCCCCTGTGGATCATCAGCAATCTCACGGCTACACGATGCCGCCGCCGCCGCCGCCTCCCCCGCCGCCTCATGCGCCACCGTCCGCGGCGGATCCATATCAAAGGCCGCCTCCACCCCCTCCGGCGCAGCACGGTCAACCGTGGCCGGCCCCAACATTTTCGTTCTCAATCCCCAATCTTAGTTGATTTTCCATTTATATCCACTTCCACATCATCTAATTCCCGCCTACCATTTGATTTTTACTTTCCTGAGTTTGCGCCCAATCCCGAAGATTGCGCCTTATCTTTGCCGCAGACTGACTATGATTACCGGCGGATGACCTTGACGTATCGGAATCCGACTTCGATCCTGATCAGTATTGACTCTGGCGCACCATTCTCCTCCGGTCTCTAAATTGACATTTACTTCTGCTCTGAAGAAGCCGAGCTCCCTTTTCTCTATAAAACCGGAACTGCTCTTGTTCTCTTCCGTCTTCGACCTCTGTCCCGTTCTGTGGGCTTCTATACTCCTCGGGGAAGGTTTTCCTATCTTTTGATTAGGAAAGCGGTCTAAAGCCAATATCGATGAAAGGGGCGTAGCGGGGAAAACAGTTCCTTTGATAGGTTAGCTAGAAGAATCAAGAGAATAACGAAATTCGTAAGAATTCTTCCCAATTCCATGGTACTTCACAAGTAGTCATTCGTATTGGTGACTCTTAGCTTCTTCCTCTAGCCTTTAGCTTGGCACTAGGTTTAGTCTTCCTTCCCCTTCGAACTTCACTATCTGGCTATCGAGAATGAACTCGAATGTTGTTAGAATAGGCTGCAAGAATAGAATGCAATTCCCCCTTCATCACTCTCTATCTCCGGCCCTTGCCTTTAGTTAGCGTGCACTTCCCTTGCTTGCTTGGAGAGTTAAAATCCTTACGCGGTAGCCCAATAGCATCGGATTCGGCCTTGTAGTCTAATCGACTCATCTTTCCTCGTATCCGACTTCTTCTTCTAGTTCTTTTCTTTTTTAAGTCACATCATCTGAAAAAATACCAACTTCTACAAATATTCCGTCTATTAATATATGTCCTATTCGTCCTTGGGTTCTTCGATGTTGGAGGAGGTGTTTCTTTCTTTCTTTTCCTTTTAGTTTTCTTTTTTCTTTTTTTTTTTTATGTTCTTCTTTTTGTTTTATTTTATATTATAAAGGTGAAAAAAGCGTCAAGAAATAGAAAGTCAAAACAAATATTTTGTTTCCATCGGATATCAAAACAAAAAAATTTCTATGCGATGGATGGATTTGTAATGGCAGTCGTGTAGAGGTCTGTAATTAACCCTTATAGCAATTATATTCCTGACATTTAAATATAAAATAGTGAAAAATCCTTATTGCAAAATTTTATTATAATTTAATTTCTGCTCCTCTTAGATTCCCCCGACAGCTTATAACAGTATATTCAATCTAGCCGTAAACCCTAAACCCAATCGGATTTCGGCATGGATCATCAGCAATCTCACGGCTACACGATGCCGCCGCCGCCGCCGCCTCCGCCGCCGCCTCATGCGCCACCGTCCGCGGCGGATCCATATCAAAGGCCGCCGCCACCCCCGCCCCGACAGCTTATAACAGTATATTCAATCTAGCCGTAAACCCTAAACCCAATCGGATTTCGGCATGGATCCTCAGCAATGGCTACCCGATTAATTTCTGCTCCTCTTAGATTCCCCCGACAGCTTATAACAGTATATTCAATCTAGCCGTAAACCCTAAACCCAATCGGATTTCGGCATGGATCATCAGCAATCTCACGGCTACACGATGCCGCCCCCGCCCCCGCCTCCGCCGCCGCCTCATGCGCCACCGTCCGCGGCGGATCCATATCAAAGGCCGCCTCCACCCCCTCCGGCGCAGCACGGTCAACCGTGGCCCTACTCCACCCCTCAATTTCAATTTCAAGTCCAGCACTCCCCCTCTCCGCCACCGCCACAGTGGGCGACGACGCAGCCTCACTCCTCCGACCACGCGCAGTACCTTCACCCTCCTCCCCCGCCACCTCCTTACCCTGGCCACCAGCCTCCCCTGTATCCGGCGCACCATCATTACCCTCAATCGCATTCTCTACCGCCTAGACCGGCGCATGCTCCACATTCTTACACTCAGGTATTTGTGCTTGTTACTCGTGGCTTTTCAGTCCATTGGAATTCCTAAAATTGTTGTGTTCTTTAGGTTTTGTAATGATTTACCAGTTAGTGAGGAGCCTGGATGGTGAATTTCCTATTTCAAATAAATTGTTTCTGAAGTGTAGTAGATTTTGATGATCAAATTTGTTCGTCAAAGGTTCAAGGCATTGTTCCTTGCAGTTAAAGAATATTATTCTGGTTATATGACTGATTATAGTGTAATGTAATTAGCAACAGTAAGATGGTATGCTTTGAAACATTTACTGCAGTCAAGGTTGTAGTTGACACATTTAATGCGAAGGAAGACCAATAGATTATTATTTTTTGACTAATTATTTTTGTTGTTTGTCTTTAATATTTCTTATTATACAGATAATTATTTTTACCTATTAGGGCAATGTTGCGTGACTGTTGTCATAAATGTTGTGTCTTTTATGAAGACTTGTGACCGGTGAATATATATATGTATAGTATATCTTAGTTAACTTTGAAGTCTTTCATGGTTAATATTTTTGTGAATAAATAAATTTATCCTGTGTGGACTCTCGTGGTTAATATTTTTTATGATCTATATTTCATACTACTACAGGACATGGGAAATGGCAGCTGGAGTCAACACCAGGGTTGGGACTACCGGAATCAGTGTACGATTTCTATTTTCCATGGAGATCGTCATTCTTGTTTTGTTCTTATGTTATTATTGCTTTTTATTCATACATTATTGTTTTCTGTCTGTGTGTTGAGTTACACTTTTAGGTTTCAATATACGGACTCAAGCAAATCTGTTTAGATAAACAATTTGTTGCTTGAGAGCGACTTTGATGCTTGATGAATTTGATTTAGAGAAATATCATCTCACATTTGGTCATAAGTTGATAAATCCCATAGGTTTTAAAAAAGTTCTAGTGCTTACTTACCTTGCTCAAGAATCACTGCAACTATACTTATAACTGAGCTTTAGGTTTCATATCGTAGCAGAAGCTCCACTTTTATCTGGAAGATCATAAAAATGTTCTGCTTAATTTTTATTTTGTAAAGAATTTTTATTACGGTTCCTTTCCCTTCTCCCGTCTTAATTCTGACTAGTTTAACTCTCACTTCATCTTTTTAAGAATTTATGCTGAATCCGTGTTGGTTCTGGACATGCAGCAAATAGTAATGAACAAGACTGGGCAGAAAAGGCCAGAGCATGGGCAGTTGCAAAAGCCGCAGCAGATAATCAATACCCTGTACCTGTTGGAAGACCAGAAGAACAGAATTATTTCCAAGATCAATATCCACAATCCATTAATCCTCAATTTCAAAGTTTACATGTGCCAATAGAGCAAGCCCCAAACTATCAACAGTATCCAGTTGGAATGGGACCTTCAAACAGGACAGCACCTGGTCAGTTGCAGGAATCTCAGTATATCACCTCAGGGCAATCATCTTATGCTGGGGATACGAATGTCCCATATGCAGCAAGAGATGGAACCTTGAGTTAAGTGTAAGCTAGTGACGATAACTTTAAGTAGAAAGTGGAATGATTTGAAAGTAATTCTAAGTTTACTAAACTGAACATAAAGAAGGAGAACCCATTCTAAATATCTAGTTTAGTTAAAGAGTTTGTTTCCATCAGGGTTCCATTCACGCAGATTAGCACTCTAATTTGGTTACAAAATTGGTTATATTTATTGCTGAAGTTTTGAGTGTTATGAAGGAACTGAAGTTTACTCAAACTTAAATTGAATTTTGTTGTCTGTAAGTTATTAAACCATGTTAACTTTGATGTCAAGATTCATGAAGTTTGAATTGCGGAATGTGAATCTCTCATATCCTATGTTTTTTATTGCAGGTAGTGAAGGTGCCGGAGACGGATATGAACAGTTCAGTAGCTCTTCATGTATGCATGTTACCTCTATGCCACATAATCATGTTCAGCCACTACCACCTGCAGGCAGTCGGTCTGGATGGGCAGAGGAGCATCGTCACTTACTTTCTGGCAAACCAGATGAGTTTGTAACTGGTATAAGTGATCAGCCATTGAACTTTTCCCATCATTTTAACAGCAACTTGGACCAACATGTGCAATCCAACTATACTCATCATCCAGGAGGCCCAGTAAGAGGTTTGGATCCGACCGTGTCGATGTCTTCAAATTATGCTTGGACTCCCTCGTCTGCATCTGGGATTGCTCATCCTCCCTTGCCGCCCACAATTTCCTCAGGGACACAGGTTTTTAATCTAACATGTGCATATCTCTTGTAGTTCAATGTCCTTTTTTACACTTTGACCTGTTTCATTACTGGTAGGTTGATCATCCAGTAGCTCTGCCTTCTCCAGCACCTGGACATTCTACACCAATTTTTCCTACTGGACATGGTTTCCAGCCTCCTGCCCCATTAATTGGTGCATCTTTTGGTTCTGGTTCTGGTGCTGTCTCACATCCTACAACATCTTTCTCTGTAGATGCTTATGGAGTTTCTAGTGTTTCTGAGCGTCCTAAAAAGGTAATTTTGTTTATTAACGGCTTTGGATTGGTAGTGGATATTACGGGGCATGCATATGAAATTCTTTTGAATTTCAGGCCTCTGTACCTAATTGGCTTAGGGAGGAAATAATAAAAAATAAAGCTGTTATCACAAGTTCTGTCCCAATACTTCCTCAAGAGGGTTTACCATCCACTGAAGAAGATATAAATGATAAGTTTTCTCAGAGGATTGATCATTCAGATAGCAAAAGCATTGATTCTTCTCGATCTGCGGAAGATGAGGATGAGGATGAGGTTATCTTCTCCATTTCTCTCGTATAATTTTGTGTTATATTTCAACTATGTTGCATGGATATGGTACTGGTATTGTATCGAATACAATACGGACAGGCAAATATTGAAAATACAAGACATGGTACTAAAATCTTGGTTACAAATTTCTACAAAGAGAATAATTACCAACGTTTCCTATACACTCCCGTTAATTTTTCATTGGAAAATAGGCTGAATAACAAAAACGTAACAGAAAAAAGATGTTCAATGGAGGAATCAGATAAGAAACATTCACTTTTTCTTGTCCAGTTTTATAATTCTCTGAAAACTTCACAGAGCGATTGAAGTAAACAAAAAAAAAAAAAAACTGGACAGAACGCCAAGGTGGTGGCGAGCTGCAACAACAGATGGGGTGCGGCGGCGATTGGCAAGCTTCAGAGTGTGATAAATTGATCGATGATAGCAAAAAGAGAACGAAACAGAGAAGAAGAAGATCAGGGCCTATATATGCCCAATTCGTTTTAGTTTAATTATTTGTTAGTTATCAGATTTTTTTTTTCAATTTATCCTCTAAAACTGGTAACAATTGCAATTTCATACAAACATATCCAAAAAGTATATCAAAGCAGTGTTCATAATGTATCCTAGCCGCGTCCAAGATGTATCCGATATGTATATCTGCATCGTATCCGACGCGATATCTGTGTATAGTATCCATATGTGTAGTGCCCGTGTTTTGATACTTCGGAGGAAAATTCAGTCTCTTAGTATTTCAAGGACTACTAGGAAGTAGATTCATTCACTTGTTTTGATGTGGCGATCAGTAATTTGTATTATTACATCGTCCAAATCATGTATTTTGCAATTCTTAGCTGAAAATTTTGAGCCGTTGTATAGTTAAATATTACAGACATTTAGCATTTAAATTCACTCTTTTGTGTGCCTAATCTACTTTAAGGATTCTTTGTGGTTTTGTGTAAGAGTTTATCTTCAAATATCGTTTCTGGTTTTGCTGAGTTCATTTATTCAATTTTAACCACAGTTCTTGATTTTCATAATTTTTTTCCTGAACACTGTGCCTTGTATATTGTAGTTTGTATATTGTAGTTTCTCCTGTTCTTTGTTCGGATGCATTTGATTTTTTTTTTTGCTGGCTCATGGTATGACTATTTTTCTATATCCTTTCTGCTGATTCCTTTCACTCGCTGTAGGATGTGGAAGCTGCTAGAAATGCGGCAATCAACAAAGAAATAAAGCGTGTTTTAACTGAAGTTCTTTTGAAGGTTGCCGCCAATCAAATGTCTAAACTTCATGTTAGACTTGTTTAGATAATTTGCTATAATTCTTTTGCAGGTTACCGATGAACTTTTTGATGAAATTGCAACCAAAGTTCTTAATGAAAATGATCTCTCTGTTGAAGGTGATTGCTTTATTCCCATTCCTTTTCTTTTTGTTTTAATTTGTGTTTGGTTTGCCAACATCTTTTTTGTCATTTTTCTAGTTGTACAAAATCCTGAAATGTCAAATCATCGCTTATTACCATCTACACCAACTATTTCGACTTCCACGGCCTCTGCCAAAGTTCTTATTCCGGCTAAAACTTTGAAAATCAATTCTGAGGATGCTAGTGAAAAATCTACCTCTGGCTCTTCTGGTGATGTCTTAGGGCTTGGTAGTTATGCCTCAGATGAGGAGGATGATGAGATCCAGATTTCTGGTAAGCTTAACTCCAAGGAAAGCTCCAAAAATCATCAATCATCCTCGAAGGAGGTTTCGGAAGATGCACCTTTTGATAAGAATGGTGATTCCAGGAAAGAAACAGAGGGATGTGGAAATCTTGTCACAGATACGCATAACATGGGCAGAGAGATTCCAGTGGTTGCCATGGATGATTTTAATGCTGCAGATATGGGTCTGAAAGATTATATGGCAGCTAGGGAGTTGTCATCTAATGACACCCTACAGTCCTCCAAGAAAGCATCTCGGGAAGATGTAATGCAACATGGATCTGATATTTCCATGCCAAACAAATCTACAACCGAGAAGGCTGTTGAAAGACCAGAACGAAATTTAGATGCTGGAAAGTTGAGTGACAATTCGGGAGTCCAAAAATCTCGGAATAGGTCTGATAAGAATGATGTACATGCAAACAATTCGGTGGAAAAAGACAACAAAGAGCGCGAGTATGCCAAAGAAATGGTGGATAAGAAGGGAGATGAAAATCAAAGGAGGCATGAAGAGAGACATGCAAGAACTGAAAGGGAGTATCGTAATGGTTCAAAAGATAAAGGAAAGGAGAAAGGTAGAGTTGGGGAAAAATCACAGGATCATGAAGCAAGAAAAGGACCTTCTCCTTCGCAGGGTAAGGAGAGAAAATCCGAGACAAGAGGGGACAAAAGAAGTTCTAAAGAAAACAGTGACGAGAAAAGACATGATAAAACAAGAGATGATAAGTGGGAAAAATCTAGGTATAAAAATGGAAGTAACGCTAGCAGACATAAAAGACACCGGTCTCCTTCTGTTGGTAGTATGGACTCTCGCAAGGACAACTTGGTTGCTAGCCGTTTAAATGATTCAAGCGATGAATCCTCAGATGCTTCGAAAAGGTGTGTTGTAACATCAAAACATGTTATATCTGGTTTAGAATCTCTGATGTTCCTTATCATATTAAATTTAATGGGCAGCAGGAGATCACGTCACTCCAAAAGGCATACGTCTCCATCGCCCACCAGATCAAGAAAAAGGTACCCCTCTTTGCTCTAACTGGGTTTGACACTTCTTTCCCTTTGAAGCATTTATAGGAGACGCTACTATGTATATACTTGTATAACGAAACCATAAACTGCTTAGTGTTCTGTTTTCCGGCATTTGTTATTTTGGTGTGTATTGTAATTTCTATATTCCACAGATATTGTAATTTTGAGAAAATGGCAGGATGACCTTTTCAACTGCATATGATGTCTCTTTGCTGATGAAGAGATTTTTATTCGTCTGAATCTTTTGCTTCAGTATCTTCTATGTAGTGAAATTGTGTGGCTGCATAGTCTCTATTGATATATAGCTGTTATAAGTATTGTGTAATTGTTACATCCAGAAGAAAGTTTTATCCCGCGAACAGGTCAATTTTATAGTCTGGATGCTCGTAACATGGCCGAATTTAGTCTTAGTACTCACTGTTTAGCATGCAACATTTTTCTAGACAAGTTTCGCGGTCTCCTCATAGCAAGCAATCTAAGAGCAGGCATACTCACTACTCTTCTCTTGAGACTACCAGGTATATTAATTGCCTCCTTGTATTGAATCAGTCGTTATTTTAGATTATCCACCGACCAACACAATGGAATGCGACCCAGGTGAAGAAAGGGACAGTGTATGTTCTTCATTATGACATCTTCTGTTATATAATTACGAACTTGTTGAAATGCGATTTCAGGGGAAGATCTACATCAAGGTCAAGATCTCCTGTTCGAAGGAGACGATAACAAGAAAGAATGATATGAACCAGTTGAAACTCTGACAAAGCCGATATATCGTCAAGGGCCCCTTGATCAAACATGGAACGTTGTAGAAACTTGCAACACAGGAGGAGCTGTAGAGAGAGGCTAATGTATTTGAAAGTCGCCACATATCAAAGCTGTATGATGTTGAATGGTTATAGCGTATGTCTTATGTTAAATAATGTTTGCTTATGTCTGTCAGTTGTCTCAAATGTATCGATCTTAATTTTACTGAATTACATTCGATCAGATCACTCTTGTCTACTTTCTTTTTCATTCCTTGAATCTTGTCTAGGGTTGGGAGTCTTTTTCACTATTTCGGTTACAGACAAATTAAAAGGGTGGAGCGATAAGGATTGTTGTGGCATTATCTGTACATTTTCAACACTGGGATTGTCTTCAAGGTTGTCTCATCAGAACTATATGTTAGTTAACATGGTCGACAAAACCTTCTGTATGATCTTGTGCGAAACTTTGTTGTTAACGCCATGGTGAAAAAATCAAGAAGATTTTTAACCAGCTTCTACTTTGAAATCATCATTGGTTCAAATGGGAAAATTCTATAAAATCATGAAGTCCCAACGAAAACCAATTGACTAGTTTTGCTCTGAGTCCTGTGGGAGTGGCACTGTATCTGGGAACATAAATAACCTTCTGGAGATGTGCTCGTGTTTAAGGATGAGTTTGGTGCTCGAAAATGAATCCAAGAAACAGAAATCGAAGGAGGAAACCCTCTCGTTCAGTGAGAGCTTTTTATCGAAGCATACTGTGGTTCGAATAATCCATGCCGGTGGGCGTGTAGAAATGTATCAGAATCCCATTCCAGCATCTAAACTGACTCAGAGATATCCAGGCATGTGTGTGGCTGAGCCTCAAGTTTTCAAACGCCCCCATGAATCCATATTATCAGGCAATGATATGTTGTTACCTGGAAACAAATATTTCATCGTTCGATCATCCACTGTCGAAAAACTGAAACGCAGACATTCGAAGAACACTGCTAGAAGGGATCCGGCAAAGTTAAGTGGAGATGAATCAGATGACTTTTCTGTGGAAACTGTTACTTGTGCTAGTGATTTCTCTATCTCTAATGATAACCATACTGCCAATCTCGTAGCGAAAAAAGCAGTAAAAGAGAAGAAGAGGCAGCAATTTGTACCACCCATTCAAAGGCCTAAGCTGTGGAAGGAGCCTGAGTGGGAGCCAGGTTTAGCATCTATTCAAGAGTTATCTCAATGAACTAATCCGTAATAAGTCGGACTCTATATTTTGCCGACTGATCAGCATTGGATAATGAAATATATATATCGAATCTGCTCAAAATTTGCACTTGACAGAAGCATATAGAATGTATGATCACCATTATCATTTGCTGGTCTTATTGTGTCTTCTCTTTCTGTTTTCTCCAAGTATGACTATGCTTGAGTTTGTTTTCGAACTGTGACGGCGTTTAGTTAAGAAGATTTTGGTTGAGAGTACAGCCTTCTGAATTGGTTTCATGATTTTACAGTGTTGTATTACAAAAGGATGTGAGGGAAAGTGATCTGATGGAGCTTGCTTGACCTTTTATATGAAGCTTTTTTAAATAATAAGAAAATTTTGTAAAAGTATAATTTCATCTTCATACTATTCACATATATGGATCACTAAAAAATAGTAAATCATTAACAGTACTGATAGAAGTGGACTACATAAAATATGAAAAAAAAGGTAACATAAATTTAAAAAAAAAACGTTTTTTATAGAGATGCTAAGTTCGTAATACGTTATTATATTACATTTTATAACCCAAAAATCAAAAGAATAGATCGAGTTAATTATGTTGTTTATACAGGGTTAAATCCAAATAATGGGAATCTAACACAATTGTTTGTGTAGACATTCTTTAAAAGTTTATAGAAAGAAAAGGTTTAGCTCAGTTGGTACCCTCCGGCGGTGACTGAGCAGTGACTTTTGTTGCAGCGAGGGTAGAATTCGGAAGGCTGGCCGTAGGTTCTCCTATGGAGCCCTCGAGAGAGCAATTGCTTGTTCGCCAAAACCGGCATCACTCTCGTGAGACTTATCAAAATAGAATATTTTCTCTATATTTCCCACCCTTCGGACTCTTTCTATTCGATTTCTTGTCGTATGATGACAGTTGAGATCACCAACAACTTATTTTAGAAAAAATAGTGAGAAAATTGAAAGGGAAATAAATAAAATATCACAAAACTCAGCACCATAAAAACAAAAAAAAAATGTAAGACAAAATGGGCTAACAATGTGTATCGAACTAACGATCCATCACGAACCTATCATTTATTAAGTTGGACGGATTAGAAAATTGTCAACCTACTATTTAATGGAGTTTACCGATTATCCCAATCCATCTTGATCGTTGGATTGGAACCGTGAATAAGCATTATGAAGCAATGTTTTTATAATGGAATCATTAATCGAATTTAAAAACAGCCCAATTGAACCAGAAAATTGTTTATTAATATAATATAATGTATAATATTGATGTCCCTTATTATCACATCGGGACCCGAGAATCGAGCAGCACGCTCCAGACCTCGACCTATGCCGCTAGATCGAAGAGTCGCCCGAGGACTCATGCTCAGCTCGGGGGTATTTCTCGAGGATAAGGTCACGACTACAAGAGTCCAACCAGCATACGCCATTCCCTCTTTGAACTATGAGATCACCGGGAATCGCGGAAAGCGTCTCGCTCAAGATATTCATCAATCCAGGCGTAATCGACGAGCTAAACGCCGCATCGCGCGTCGAGCAGAGAGTCCCACGTGGGTAAATCGTTCACCTCCACCGCCTAGTCCCTCTATAAATACCAGGTACGCTCCCGTATTATTACATTCATGCATTTGCTTGCTCTCAGTTTACATATAGCCTTTCGATCTCTTTTTGCTCCCGCATCCTGCCTGACTTAAGCATCGGAGGGGCTTTGCCGGACACACTTCCGGCACCCTCTGACCTGTGATCTGTGGCTGCAGGCATTACGAAGAACCGCCCTCCATTCGCCAGCATTCCCGACGACCAACGTCCCGAGCTCCCGAGGTGGTGGCAGCTCTCGGCTGAGATAATTCGGCTACATCAATTGGCATCGTCCGTGGGAAACGTAGAAGAAGGAAGAGAAGATACCACCAAAGAGGAGTAGAATTCAAAGGACCGGAGAAACCACCAACACGGAGAGCCTTTCTCAGAGGTCGGAGCACCCCAATCTCACTGCAGCCCAGATAGCCCAACTGGTAGCAACTACTGTGGAACGAATATTGGCAAATCAGCCCGAGTCACACCCGCCGCCTGATCAGCAGCCGCCTGATCAACAAGCTGAAGAGATCAGGAAGCTACGGGAGGAGGTTGCTCGACTAAGGAAAGAAAGAAGCTTGGCACCTCCACCCCTCCCAACTCGGGAGGTTCCCTTTTCTGTTGAAGTACTGGCTGCCGAGCTACCCCAGCACTTTAAGTTCCCCAACGTAGGAGAGTATGAGGGGATGGGATATCCCAAGGAGCACCTGTCTCGGTTTGAAAATGCCGTCCTCCTCCACCAATATGTTGACCCCATCAAGTGCAGAATTTTCCTTACTACCCTAGTCCGGTCTACACAACAGTGGTTCAATCTCTTGTCGACAAGGAGTATCAAGAGCTTTCAGGACTTCAGTCAGGTGTTCCTCCATCAGTTCGCTAGTAGAAAGAAGCAACCAATGACAACGCAGAATTTATTCACCGTAAAGCAGAAGGGGCAGGAGAGTCTGCGAGAGTATATCAGGCGTTTCAACAGAACTACTATTGAGGTGCCGTCTGCCACGCCGGATTTGCTGATCGGGGCATTCACTCAAGGGTTGCGAGGGGGGCATTTCTTCAGATCCTTGGTCAAGAAACCCCCGAAGACGTTTGACGAACTCCTCACTAAAGCAGAAAAGTATGTCAATGTGGAGGAGATACAGTCCTCAAGGAGGAGTGAACATAAAGCACCATCCCGGCCTGGTCGAGATCTTCAGACAGAAAGAGCCCCGCCGAGGCCATCTCGACAGGAACCTCCCCTACTGCCGGGAGAGTTTGCAGTTTGGACGCCGTTGAAAGTAAACAAGGCTCGGGCTCTGGAGATTTGTGATGAGCGGAAGGTAGTGCAGCGACCTCGGGGAAGTGATGGGGCCCCGAGGAATCAAGGGTCAGATAAATTTTGTGATTTACACAGAGATTTCGGCCACACCACCTCGGAGTGCCGACATCTGGACAACAAGTTGGAATGCATCATACAGAATAACCCTGATATATGGGCAACACTAGTAGGGGATGAACAGCCTCGAGGGAAGAAGAGGACCCGGGGAGGAGAGAGTTGGTGGCAGGATAAGAGGCCATCAGGGCGAGAAAGAACACCTCGGAATCAGGATCGGGATCCTTCCCAAGGAGAATATCGATCCACCCAGCCTCGGGGCGTCATCCAAATGATATAAGGAGGACCTACTTACGGGGACTCCAATCGGACGAGGAAGGCACGGTGTCTTCGGATGGAAGCCATGGAGGTAGAAAGAAGGAGCTCGGGACCGACCATCTCATTCAGCCCCGAGGACTTGTCGGCGGATGTTAAAACACATAACGACGCACTGGTTATTCGCGCAATGATTGCAAATTACGAAGTGTCCCGCATCTTTGTAGATTCTGGAAGCTCAGTCAATGTATTTTTCAAGGGTGCCGTGGATCAGATGGACCTCGGGGAGTATCGTATGGAGCCAGTGCAAACGCCACTGTTTGGGTTCACTGGTCACTTTTTGCAGCAAGTGTGGGTCGTCCAGTTGCCTCTTTCACTTGGATCAGGGAAGTATATGAAGACTAAGGTCGTCGAGTTTACTGTGATAGATGAACCTTCTTCCTACAACGTCATCTTGGGAAGGCCAGCCATGGCCGTGGCCTCGGCCTTGCATCAAAAGATCAAATTCCCGGTGGGAGATTCCGTGGGTGAAGTGCTCGGAGATCGAAAGGTGGCGAGGAAGTGTTATGTGGAGGAAATAAGAGTTGAGCAGAAGGCGGCTAAGGCCCGAGCCCAAGACTATCCGAAGGCTCGGGAGGACATGGATGTAAATATGGTTGGAGAAGATTTTCAGTTGACCACCGAGGACGAGGAGGAGGAATTATTTCTCGTTCCTCCAGCCAGGGTTGTGAGATAGCCCCGACTCTTTCATAGGATGTGCGGGCACAGTTGATCCAGTGCCTGGAAAGAAACAAAGATGTGTTCGCCTGATCCCCTTCTGACCTGAAAGGGGTCAGGCGCGAGTCATGGAGCATAGGTTGAACGTCTCCCCGAACTCCCGATTAGTTATTCAGAAGACGAGACACTTCGACCCCGAGAAGGATGTGGTGATCAGTCAGGTCGGGGATCTACTACAGGCCGGGCATATACGAGAGGTACGCTTCCCTACTTGGTTATCTAATGTTGTAATAGTGCCAAAGGCTACAGAAAAATGGCGGATGTGTGTGGACTTTCGGGATCTAAACAAGGCCTGCCCAAAGAACTGTTATCCAATCCCGAGAATTGATCAGGTCGTTGATTCCACCTCGGGTCACGAGCTGCTCAGTTTCCTGGACGCCTATCAGGATTATCATCAGATTCCGTTAGCCAAGGAGGATCAGCGCAAGGTCAGCTTTATTACAGCAGACGGGACATTTTGCTATGTCGTCATGCCCTTCGGGATTAAGAATGCGGGGACAAACTATCAGAGGCTGATGGACAAGGTGTTCAGGAATCAAATCGAGAGAAATATGGAGGTATATGTCGATGATATATTGGTGAAGTCTCAGGAAGAGGAGGATTTTATATCTGATGTGGAGGAAACCTTCAGCACACTTCGGGACTACCAGATCAAGTTAAACCCTGGAAAGTGTGTATTTGGAGCTCGGATGGGAAAATTCTTGGGATACATGGTCACTCGTCAGGGAATTGAAGCCAATCCGAAGAAGGTGCGAGCTCTTACTTTGACGTGCCCTCCTCGGAACATTCAAGAGGTCCAAAGGTTGACAAAAAGGATCACTGCGCTATCCCGATTTATTCCCATGTCTGCTGACCGAAACCTCCCCTTCTTCAAGATACTCCGCAAGGTGGAATGAGCACAGCGGGAAGAATTTCCTGGAGTTGAAGGAGTATTTGAAGGGGTTGCCGATTCTCAATAAGCCAGAGCTCGGGGAATCATTGTTTGTATATCTGAACGTCACTCCGCAAGCTGTCAGTTTGGTTCTAGTTCAGGAGGAAGGACAGATGCATCAACCTGTATATTTTGTGAGCCACGTCCTGAAGGGGGCCGAGTTGAATTACACTACATAGGAGAAGTTGGCTCTGGCCTTGGTCATTACAGCTCGACGCCTCAGGCCTTATTTCTTATCCAATCCAATCATTGTGCTTACTAATAGCGCATTGGAGCAGATTGTCTCTCACCCCGATGCTTCAGAAAGGCTTGTCAAGTGGGTCACAGAGCTCAGTGAATATGATATACAGTTCAAGCCTCGGGAAATTATAAAATCACAGGCCTTCTCAGACTTCTTGGTGGAGACAGTTCACCTCGAGCAAGAATAAAGGAGGAAGGTCTATGTGGATGGGTCTTCTTGCTCATCTGGAAGTGGAGTCGGGGTAGTAATGGTGTCCCCCTAGGGGAAAGAAACAAGTCTAACAAGTACTCGATTTCAAAGCCTCCAATGACGAAGCGAAGTATGAGGCCCTGCTCATCGGGCTTCGAGCAGCAAAGAACATGGGGATAGCGCGGGTAGTGCTCTATTTAGATTCCCAATTGGTGGTTTAGTAGAGCAGTAGAAAATTTGATATAAAGAACGAAAAAATGATGAAGTATTCGGAGGCTTTGAGCAAACTGATAGAAACCTTTTTCCGAAGTTATTCTGGAGCAGATACCTCGGGAAAGTAATGAAAAGGCGGACAGGCTCACGCGTATGGCTAGCTCTCTTGTCCCGCCCTCGGGAAAAGAAGTACAGGGGAAGGAATCACTATCACAGGTATATCAGGCCAGGCAGACTCACGAAGGAGTGCCCACCTCAGACTGGCGACATGATATCTTGGAGTACCTTATCCAAAGGGTCGTGCCAGAGGACCCTCGACGAGCTCGTGAAATCAAGCATTGAGCCCTGCTCTTCATGATATTGGATGATAAGTTATATAATAGATCCTTCTCGTGGCCACTATTGAAGTGTTTGGGACCCGACGAGGCCAGATATGTATTGAGAGAAATCCACGAAGGGTGTTGTGGAAATCAGTTGGACGCAGTAGCTCTGACTCGGAAAGCCTACTCACAAGATTCTTCTGGTCTACTATGTAGCAGGATTCTACTACTCTCGTCCGATCTTTCCAAGGCTGCCAGAAACATTCCAACTTACAGAAGCAGTCCGTCGAGCCCTTGAAGATCGTTATCTTCTCGTGTCCTTTTGACCAGTGGAGCATGGACATAGTGGGGCCTTTCCCATCGGCTGGAGGGCATGGAAGTTTTTATTGGTTCCTGTAGATTACTTTCCTAAATAGGTGGAGGCAGAACCCTTAGCAAAGATATCCGAGACCTAGGTGTTGAGGTGGAGGAACATTTTTTGCCGCTTCGGGATACCCCGAAGGCTTATCTCGGACAACGGGAGACTGTTTTGTGGAGCAAGAGTTCGGGCCTGGTGTCAAGAGTTGAAGACTGAGCAGGTTTTCACCTCGATAGCTTATCCTCAGAGCAACGGGCAAGTAGAAGTCACTAACCGAACCATCGTGCAAGTCCTCAAGGCACGGTTGGGCTCGGTCAGGGGAAGATGGGTGGATGAATTACGAGTGTGCTCTGGGCTCATCGGACGACGACTCGAGCAGCTACAGGTGAGACACCTTATTGCATGGTATATGGGACTGAAGCACTTTTACCCGAAGAGATCGGCCAAGATAGCCCTCGGGTCATGAAGCATGCGGAGGATAATGATGAGATACGTGGTTTCGAGTTGGACCATCTCGAGGAGAGGAGAGCTCGGGCTACCGTACGTCTATCGGCATATCAGAGAAGAATGACGCAGACCTACAACAGGAGAGTTCAGCCTCGGAAGTGTGAAATTGGAGATCTTGTCTGGAGGAGGATACAGTATCAAGGAGATAGAGGAAAACTGGATCCGAAGTATAAAGGGCCATATAAAGTGGTCGGAAGATTTGGGGTCGCAGCCTACTATCTGGATGATGCGCAAGGAAAGAAAGGACGTCGACCTTGGAATATTATTCATCTTCGGAAGTATTATGCCTAGAATTCATCTTGTTGTTTGTTTAAAAGTAACGTGCCTCGGCTTTACCATATCACTGCTTGTAAATACTATATTATGAAATGAAAGATCTTTTTTCTCAACTCATTGTTCTTACTAACAACCTCCTCGGATGGAAGCTCCACCTGAACACATAAGCCCGATTCACTCGGCAACTTTAAGCCCAATTCTCATTGGCACCTCCTCGGGTGATAGCCCCACCTGAACACATAAGCCCGATCCGTTCGGCAACTTTAAGCCCAATTCTATTTGGCACCTCCTCGGGTGGCAGTCCAACCTGAGCACGTAATCCCGATCCACTTGGCAACAACTTAAGCCCAATTCTCATTGACACCTCCTCGGGTGGAAGCCTCACCTTAGCACATAAGCCCGATCCGCTCGATAACAAATTAAGCCCAATTCTCATTGGCACTTCCTCGGGTGGCAGCCCACCTGAGCATAGAAGCTCGACCCGCTCGGCAATGACTTAACCCCAATCGTCACGGGCACCTCCTCGGGCGACAACCTTGCTCGAGCACAGCCCCCAAGCACAAGAACCGACTAGGTCGGCAACGTCATTAGCCCAACTCTGGTTGGCTCGAACCCAGACCAGCTCATATGGCCAACTCGTCGGGAACATCGGGGTTTTTATTAAATGATCATAGAGCCAGTTCGGACCTCTCCGCTAGTGGAAGCTCACTTATTACGAGCTAGAGACTAACCTTGTCGAGGACCTCTACGGCTCGTGCACAGTTCTCCCACACTCGGTAATTCTCTGCATCTTACTTTTGTTAAAGTAAGTCTTTGAGAATGCTACCTGTGCTGGATATCCTTCAGGGGATTATCCTAACGTGATTACTTAAGTTTCGTCTGCTCGGGTTATCCTGTTTCTTAATGTTATTCGTGCTTATTTGAACCTCGGGTCGCTCGGGTTACCCCGTTCCGTCCACAGTTACAAGTGATCATTCATCTTGGTCGCTCGGGTTACCCCGCTTAATACTTGGTTAGACGTATTCGTTTACGTTTCGGGTTACCTCGTTACATAGTTATATGTGATCAATATATCGGGTTGCTCGGGATACCTCGCTTCGTACTTACTTTATGATTCTTACAAGTTAACAGCTCGGGAGAAAGGAAATGAAAGAAAATTTGAATTGCATTAAACATTGAAGTTCAGTACATTGAGAAATTTACAATACAGCTAGGGGACGGGGGAGTAGACTCGCCACTCGAGGCGCCATCATCAGCCCCTTCTTAGTCATCGGGCAACTCTTCCAAGGCCTGAGACATGCTAAGGAATGGAGCCGGGTGCTCCTCCTCGGGGTAGCCATTAGCTAGGAATTGAGCTACACAGCTCTTGAAGCCGCACTTGAATTAAGCCAAAAGACTTCTTTGTGCACAAGTCATCAAACTCAGAGGACTTCAAGAACTCCTCTTTTCCGAGACCCCAGGCGTTGGCGGCCTCACTCTTCAGGCGCTCGTCTCCCCCTCAGCTCGGGTCCTGGTCTCGTCAAGCTCGACCTATACTGCAGTTTTCTCGGTCGCTAGGGCCTCGAGGGCCTCATTCTTGGCGGCCAGATCTACCCTCTCGACCGTCAGCTTCTTCCCCTGGGCCTCAAGCGCCTCCTTCTGGGCCTCTGCCGCCCTCTTCTCCTGGGCCTTTATTGCCTCCAGCTCTTCGAGCTGCATCTCCAGCTCGGTATGGTGCTCGAGCACCTCATCAAAAGACTGGCGGGCAAAGGCCGCCTCCCTCCGAGCTCGGGTGAGGCGGTTGATCACCTCATCGCCCCAAACCATTGTCTGCATAAGAGTCAAAGATCAGAATACATAGGTACAAATTTGAAGGTTCGGGCAGATAAGGTGCATACAGCCGCAAATTGGGTCGCAAAGGCTCCCACGGCCTCAACGTGGGGGGTGTTCCGCACTAGGTGAAGGTCCATGTCCGGGACCAGATTGCAGAGAAGCCCCATCACCACAAATCAGGACGGGGAGACCACCAAAGAGTCTCCAAAAATGTTTAGGGCGGCAGCCCGACCCAGACCCACTTCCTTCTTTGCTCCCGCCTCAGAGAAGAGGACCTCGAGAATGGCCGTGGCGCGCTGGAGGTGTCGGGGCTGGGTGCTCCCCTTGCGTCGGTGATGGAGGCGTCGGTGTTGGGCTCTCCTGCAGTGTCGAGGATGGGGTGTCGGTGCCCGACGCATCTCTGTAGTGGGGGGCAACCCGCGCCTCGGAGGTAGAGGCCCCTTCCTCTTCAGGCGCCGGGCCTCCTTCTCGGAAGACTGGGAAGCCTTCCTCTTCCCCTTCTTGGTGCTCCGAGGTGCGACCACCCCCGAGGAGCCCTCCTCGGGATGCTCCTTTAGGGCCTTCAACATCGCCGCATTGCCTATTCGTTCAGCTGCAAATAAACAAGCATGTTAGAAAACAGTTCAGATCCAACATAGGATGATTAGGCTAAGGGAAGACGCTGTGATACTTAAGTCCCCGACCAGTCGGACCCCTTTCCTACTGAACCCGAAGTGGCACAGAAGGTCCTCCTTAATCAGCTCAGGAGCACTGTAGTTTTTGCCGCTCATAAGGAAGACGGTCAGGTTGGGGGCTCGGTCGGGAGTTGAAGGTGTCAGGGAGCACTGTAATTCCCCCCCAATGAACCCGAGCTCTCCATTTTGGGAAAGATAGAACTTCCTCGGACCCAGCCTCTTCACTTGAATTAGCTGCATTAGGACGTAGGGGATGAGAGGAATGTCAAAATAGCTGAGAAGAATAGCAAGGGACATGAGGAAGCTGTAGGAGTTCAGGGCTAGCTGGCTCGGGCTAACCTTAATGTGTTTGCAGAGGGTAGTGATGAACCTCGGTATCGGGAACCGGAGGCCCATTTCTAATTGGTTATGTAAAAGGTGTGGAAGCCGGGGGGAGGACGATGGGCCCTCTCCTCGGGACATGGGATGTTGACCTCGAACTTATCTAACATCTCTCCTTTCTCCTTGATCAGGGGATGTCCGACAACCTAAGGTTGGAGTCTTTCTTCTCATACCATGGGGGACTCGAGGTGCCCAGTTCGGCCTGGTCGAGCAACATGGTTTCCCTAGTTTCTGGACTCGGGGGGACACTATCTACCGACTCGACTGTACTTCTTATGACGCTATCACTCGGGGAAGACATTTTCACATAAGGTAAGACTTACTAAGTAGAAAATTGGAAGTTCGGGAAAGCATCTCGGGTGCTCGGGAACGAGAGAGAAATTTGGCAGAGTTTCGACGCTGTAAAGAGTGAAAGTGAAAAATGAGGAAAAATCTTCGCTTATTTATAAGAACTCGGGCGACCGTCCGATCTCACGCCCATTAAAGGTCCAGATCATCTGGGGAACTCCAAGCGTCGCCTCGGTAGTCAGGGATGTTTCATCCGGACCGTCCACTGATATCTTATTAACGATTGAGATGCAGCATCATGCGGATCGTGGTCTTCTTCAAAAGCACAAGTCCGACCTCATCCTGATCGTCCACGTGTTTGTTATCAACGGTTGAGACGCGACGTCACGAGGATTGTGGTTTTCTCCCAAATCATAAATTTCAGCTCGGGTTCCGACCTCAGTTACACATAATCCTATACGTCAATCCTTCATCTATTATATATTTTTTATTAATATAATATAATGTATAATATTGATGCCCCTTATTACCACCTCGAGACCCGAGAATCGAGCAGCACGCTCCAGATCCCGACCTATGCCGCTAGATCAGGAGAGTCGTCCGAGGACTCATGCTCAGCTCGGAGGTATTTCCCGAGGATAAGGTCACGACTACAAGAGTCCAACCAGCGCACGCCTCTCCCACTTTGAAGTATGAGATCATCGGAAATCACGGAAAGCATCTCGCTCAAGATACTCATCAATCCAGGAGTAATCTCCGCCGAGATAAGCGCCCTAGCGCATCGCGCGTCGAGCAGAGAGTCCCGCGCCGGGTAAATCGCTCACCTCCATCGCCTAACCCCTCTATAAATACCAGGTACGCTCCCCCATTATGACATTCACGCATTTGCTTGATCTCATTTACATATAGCATTTTGCTCTCTTTTTGCTCCCGCATCCTACCTGACTTAAGTATCAGAGGGCTTCGCAGGACACACTTCCGACGCTCTCTAACATGTGATCTGTGGTTGCAGGCATTACGAAGAAACACCTTCCATTCGCCAGCAATCCCGACGACCGATCCCGAGGTGGTGGCAGCTCTTGGCTGAGATAATTCGGCTATATCAAATATGTTTTAAATTTTAAAATATATATGTATAGATAAAAATATATTTATTTGTTCATATTCTTGGTAATTATGTAAATATATAATCAAATATTAGGGCTTTTTAACCATTTGCCGCCAACAAAAAAAAACAATTTAACAAACTAATGTAAATCGGATATAATTAACAAACTATCGTATCACGCCGACGAGGAGGGCGTGACTAATGTAAACCACGCCCTCTCCATAGGCGTGATTCAAATTTTTTTAAAAAAAAAAAAAAAGCCAGTCACGCCATCGCAGATGGAGTGACTTCGATTTTTTTTAAAAAAAGCGTGTCACGCAGTCTGACGGGCGTGACACAGCTTTTAAGAAAGTAGTCACGCCCTGCAGCAGGGTGTGTGTTAAGATAAAATTTATTAGTTTTGGTGATAACAAAATAATACAAGTGCTAAATTAAAGATAGCATCTGGACAGTCAGACGTTGAAGTTATTAGCACGTATTTGGAGCAAAGTATATTCAGATGTTAGTTATTGAGTAGAACAAGTCAGATAATCGGATTGAGTTTTTCAGTTGTTAGCTATCAGATCTTGATATTCGGGATTGATTCAGATGTTGAGGTGAAGCACTTAGGAATCGGGTTATTACTTCAGATGTGATATCATTTCAGATGTTGAAATTATACGGGATATCAGATTCTGGTATTTGTTCAGACGTTGGGTATTCTTTCAGAAGTAAGTGTATTCAGACGTTGGGTATTTACTTCAATAGTGAACATATTCAGATGTTGCTTCGATATCAGACGCAACTATTCGAGTGTTAGCGTATTTCTTAGCAGACAGCAAAACTACGTTGTTTGGAGAAGTTGAGACGACAGCGTTTGGTTTAGCGCTAGGATTCAGATGTTGTGTCTCTTAGCGTATTCAGTCGTTGGTTAGCATTCAGCTATTGGATATCTCAGATGTTGAAGTTTTCAGTCGTTACAATCAGATGTTACAAAGTATTCAGTTGTTGCAAATGTTCAAGTATCTTTTCAGCTACATCTACATAAACAACGATGAGAGAAATTAAGGGAACATGTTCAGGCGCAGACGACGAAACGATTCAAACGCTATCAATGTTCAAATTGGAAAGAATCAATGGTGAAGATAGAATCGTACAATTGCCTGGAATTAAGGAGACACTGTCAGTACTATTTTGAGTAAATAGTACACAATATACAGAGGACGTTTTATGGTGTTTGCACAAATATGGAAAGACGACAATCTGGCTCTGTCGAAACGCAATTTACCTTTAGTGGAGCAGTGCATACAGCTGTACGATGATTTTGTTTCCTTAGGCGAAAATCTAATGACCGTTGGAGACAAAGAGTATATATAGCTGGAATTTTGAATTAAAGAAGCTCTCGGCTATTACATTTTCCAACACTCTGCCATTCATCGTCTTCATCGTTTTTGAGCTTGTTGTTTCTACGCTTTCATTCACAAAAAGCTCACACAGTCACTCGAAAAGACATATTGCAAAATCCTTTGAAGTCCAGTGTTTTAATCTCGAAGAAGAATTTCATCATTGTTCTTAATTGTTCTCAATCTTCGAGTCATCTTCTGGTTCAGTTGTTGAATATTGTTTCATAGCTTAGAAACCAGAAGATCTACAGTCTCAAATAGTTGTATATCTCATTGTTATATTCATAAGTCTGTAACGAACTGGCTTTGTGAAGCAGTTCGAAAACCACATTACTTGTATTCAGCAGCTGCGACTGCTTGTTGATTGGAGTTGCTAGGAGTTCATCTTGAGCGAGTCTCGATGACTGAGTGGTTACAGAGGCTGTAAACATCAAATCTTCTAGTGGAACCTTCATGAAAAGGAAGAAGGGGAGACGTAGGATATTGATATCCGAACTTCCATAAACAAACTCTTGACTCTACACTTTTACATTACTGCATTTACTTATTGCTTTAAGTGTTCACTAATTGATTGGCTTATTTCCGCACATTTACTGTTTGCCAAGAAATCAGCATTAAAACTGATATACCTTAAATCTGGTAACTCGGATTTAAGTTAAGCGGGTGCTTGTAAAAATTGTTTAAAGGTTTCGAAAATTTAAAAATACCAAGGAGTTCATTCAACCCCCCCCCCCTTCTGAACTCCTAGGCCTATATTTCGAGCCATATTGATCCTATCAGCGTGACTTGCTCGATTTGTGTGTTCGTCCCTTTCCTCCTCCTCTCGCCTATATATTGAAGGGATTCGTAGGATTTCAATTGCAAACCAAACCAAGTTTCCTTCCTTCGCTTCTTTGGTTCCATTTCTCTACAATTTTCATATATCTCGACTATATAGCCATTATTTCGTGATATATTTAAAAAAAGCCCCTTATCTCGTGAAAAGAAGGTATATATTATTTTTTATTGTTTATTATATTAATACTTGATTTTTTACATACTACCTACTAATATCATGTTTTCTATTTTGTAGATATTTTGTTTGCGAAACTTCTATTAAAGGCGCGTAAAAGAAAATTTTGAACTGCAATATAGGTACGTAGAACTCTTTTTCTGCAAGTAAGGTACGTATAATTCATATTATTTACGTTAAACAATTATCATTAATATTAATGTTGTTAATATTGTTATGATTATTATTAATATTAGTATTATATTAATGTTATTATTATTGATATTAGTATTGTTGTTATTATTATTGATATTGATTTTTTTATTTTTTTGTGAGAAAACATGATTTAAGAGAGTCCTTTATAGACTGACTTAAAAATTACTTGTACCGGCTAAGTCTCCCTAAAGGGCGTTGCTTTGTCTAAGGAAGTTGGTTTTTAAGTGGGCCTTAACCCCTCCAACTACCTGAAAGAACTGTTGGAGAATGTTAGTATATAGTTTTTATAATAAAATTCAAATATTGTCAAAATATTATCATTAATATTATTATTTTAACATATCATTAACATGACTTTAATAAATCATTTTTATTTAACTAATGATTGTTATTTGATTTTATTTTGAACTGTAACAATTCAATACACTGCATTTCGTTACTAATATCCAATATAAACTGTAAATTATTGTCGTCATCAATTTCAAGATGCGCTTCGACATAACTTGACTTGTCACTGAAGGAATATTTGGATGATAGCTTCAAATAAATTTTGAACTGTCAATATTTAGCAATCTGTGAACCTTTTCCTTCAATTCACGGAAACTGATAGATCGTGAAACACAGGTTTCTTTGGTCGCACTAGTACTGTATTGCACCGTATTATGTTCTATAATAACATTACCTCCGATGTATAAAAGTAACGCGACACTATCCATTCCTACACAAATTAAAATCATTAATTTATCAAATGATATGCCCATGTCAATACTGTAAAAAGGTAATCATAATTAGTATCGATAATGATATTTTCACAACATATTTTAATTTCATAATAAAAGCTATGGACTAACTTTAAACAAAAATCATTTGTTAAATGAATTGATTCTAATGACATCCTATATTACAAATGATTTGTTAAATAATATTTGTAATAAATAAATTAATAATATTCATAATAATATTTTAACAATATTTCAATTCCATTATAAAAATTATGGACTAATCGTTCTCTAAAAGTGCTTCCAGGTAGTTGGAGGGGCTAAAACCCACTTAAAAATCAAGCTCCTTAGACAAAACAACGCCATTCAGAGAGATTTAGCCGGTAAAAGCCATTTTTAAGCCAGTCTATAAATGACTCTCTTAAATCATGTTTTGTCACATGATAATAACAATGCAAATATCAATAATAATAACATTATTAATAATAATAATAATAATAATAATAATAATAATAATAATAATAATAATAACAATACTAATGTCAATAATAATAACATTAATATAATACTAATAATAATAATTATAACAATAATAATCACATTGATAATAATGATAATTGTTTAACATAAACACTATAAATTTTATGTACCTTTTAATATCGCACGGAATAATGATTACGAATGCGAGATATATGAATATCGATAAGCAAATTTGTTGAAAAAAACGTCTCCACCTGATTGAAAATGGAGGAGAAAATATTATAAGAGAATTGTTTTACGAGACAAGAATTGAGACGATTGTATTCGAATGAGGTTGGGCGATTGTATTCGAACAAAACGAAGCAATTTATAGGGAGAGTGGAGCGAAGCGGAGGAAACACATATCACATCCCTGCGCAGGGCGTGATCACTTTTCTGTGAAAAGCAAGTCACGCCCTGGATATGGGCGTGACAATCTTTTTACAAAAAAATTTATTTGAAGTCACGCCCTTCGCATGGGCGTGACTTCATTTTTTAAAAAAAAATTTGGAAAGTCACGTCGTCGGGGACGGCGTGACTTGCTTTATTAAAAAAAATTTTTTTTGAGTCACGCCCTCCGCGAGGGCGTGACATGCATTTCAAAAAAAAATTTTGAATGACGCCCTCGCGGAGGGCATGATACATTAATTTTCTAAACCTCCCCATTTCGCCTTATTTTAAAAAAAAAAAAAGTTACGACAAACAGTTAAAAAACCAAATATTATTTTTATATTTTAAAATAATAAAATGATTTTCAAAAAAATGAAATTGAAAACCGGTGAATCGGTTCGACAGGTTTGTGGCCGGTTCTTGATCGGTTCAAACTCTTGATCGGTCAAACAGGTAAAACGCGTTTTTTAAGCGCCAATGATCGGTTCTCAGTCGAATTGGCTGGTACGGTCCGGTTTCTGTTGTATCTGTTTTTACAGATCAGAATCTAAGTTTTGATTCACACAAAATCTGCTTCTATTGTACTAACGCTCTACATGACATGCGCAGCTTGCTAAGACTGGAGTTGACATAAAGATATTCAAACTGGAACAGTGAGGGGACGCCTAAGCTGGACTGGTCGAAGATATCTAGCTGGAACAGTAAGGGGACGCCCAAGCTGGTACACCAGTTTACTTCCAGAAGTGCAGGGAATACCAAGCTGGTTCACTAGCTTGGAGTTGGAGCAGTACAAAGATCAAGCGTAGGAGATGAAGAGCAGAGTTCAAACGCAGAATGTTGAAGTGCAGTACGGCTCAAGCGCAGATCAAGTGCAGAGTACAAGTGCAGTGTTCAAGTGCCGTTGCATAGACAAGCGCAGTGATCAAGTGCAGGTCAGATCACTATGCGTAATAATCAATTCGTCATATGAATCGGATTGATTATTATAACAGTGTGCTTGCTGGGAATTTGGATGAGGTGTCTGAATGGATCAAGTGGACAAGCGAGCAACACTGGGGCTCCTGACGAGAAGAATAGAGTCAGCTGGTTAAGGACAAATCAGCTTGAAGTTAAGAGGGCCAGCCGCGAGCAGACAAACCAGGTGGCCGTATGATATCTGTGAGAAGCTTGATCTCACAGATATATCAACCAGCTGGTTGGGAACCAGCTGGGAGTGGAGCAAAGATGGAGCCTCGAAGCAGCTCAAGAGCAGGAAAGAACAGAACAAGCTCAGCTGCAGACAAAAAGAGGCGCAAATGCAGAAGTTGCTCTAGAACAAGATTAAAGTTGAAGAGCAACCAGCTTGACGAAGAAACAAGCTGATAAACCAGATCTGGACAAATCAATCTGGTCAAACAAAGCAGTTTGAACAATTCTAAGAAGACCGAATTAATTGGTTCAAACTGATTTGTTTTGTCTTGTCCACATCAGGTACAAGCAAACAGAGCTCGAAGTGATCAAAGGCTGCAGAAGTGCCGATGAAAAGAGCTCAAGTCAAATAAAGCATGCAACGCATTAAAAGCCAAAGGACACAAAGTACAAATGCGTCAGAAGACTTTTCAGAACGGCTACAACTTTGTGTCCAACGGACAAATCTGCTAAGATGCTTTATATATCAGGCGCAATGAAACAGAAAGGTGGTGCGCCATAGCAAAGAGAGTGTGTTGTGCAAATACATAACAGAAGATCAAAAAAAAAGAAAGCACAACCATGGGAAGATAGCAGATAACCAGCTCGGACTAGGAGCACTTCCCAATGTGTGTGAGATTTAATTATTGAGAGATTATGCTTACACTATAAATCTCACACACACATACATTCACTCATATATTCGAGAGTTGAGTTAAACAGATAAATGAGTGAATGTAATTTGAAAACTCTCCATTGTAGTCTTTGGACAGAGACGTTAAACAAGTCTAGTTGCCTTTCGCACTGAGACGTTAATGAAGTGTGTGTAGTCTTTCGCACTGAGACAGTAAAGAAGTGTCGCCTTTCTCACTGAGGCAGTAAAGAAGTGAGTGGGTCACACAGCTTGCGGACTTAGTGTGCGATGGTAGATGCTAGGAGTTCTTGCGGCTGCGGGTCGTAGGAGTGGGTTGCGGCGAGGGTCGTTGTAATCAAAGTCTTAGTGGATCCTTCCCGTTGCAGAAGAAGGGGAGACGTAGGAGAGTGTGCTCCGAACTTCCATAAACAAATCAGCGTATTTTCTTTACAACTTTCAGTACTTGCATGACATATTTGTTAATACGCATAAAACTGTTTAAGAAAAGGCCTTCGAATTTAAGAGTGCAGTTTGAGTTATTCCCGCATGATTTATATTCATTACTCAATCTGTATCTCGGTGCACAAAGTATTCAAGAACACTGAGCTATTGCAGCTCAAGTAATAAATGACCAGATCGCTTGCACTTTCATTGAGCTGGTTGGAACAACCGGCTAGAACCAAGCTCTTGCACTGCGCTGGTTTAGCGCTGAGCTGGTTCCACCATAATGCGGTCCGGTTTGAGTTGCGTGCTGATTTTTCAACTCTTATACTTTTAAATGCATGTAATTTATGGGGTTGATGTCAAGGCTGTGTGAGAGTCAATGTGAGTTGGCAGGGTTCACGGACACCACCCCCAATAAATCGATCCTATCAATTTCAAACCGACATTGTTATAAGCACCCAGAGATAATAAAAGTAGATCTCTAGAATCTACGAGCGTATATTCTCTTCATGGCCCTCTAAAGTTATTATGCCCAAACTGCAAATCTATTGGAAATCGATGATCGTTTTTTTCTCTTTAAAAAAGTTAAAATAGAAAATTTGAATCTTATATCTCTAAAATCATCCAACTTTTATCCCACATACATTTATGACATCCCCTTCCTCATCCCCACCTCTATGGGTCTGGCCCATACTCATCATCACATATAACAGAGACAGCACTGAAAGAAAATATATCTAAACTAGTAGCGTATGGGTGTACACGTTTTGGTACAAATAAATATATCCTATCAATATTACATCGGATCAATATTATCCGATGTAAAGAAAAGTCACAAACATTATATACTCCATATATTTTGTTAATATTAAGTTTTGATTTTAAATTTTATTGACTTTTATGAGGTCTTATAAGTCTATAAATCTTCAACTTAAACTTTTATAAAACTACATACAAGTTCTTGGAATATTTGTAATATTTTAAAAAGTATTTGGTTTTCAAACTGGACTTTTGAAAACTTTTCAAGAGTACATAGGTATAAAATGTTAATAGATTTTAACAACTTCATAGAAATCTATTAAATATAAAAATCAAGACATAATGTACAACTACAAATTATCAAAATTTATTTGAATGAACATAAGGATTTGGATTAACATCTATTCACGAAACTATATTTAAGTGCCCCTAAATTTTATATTTCTTAATTATCTCAAAAAATTTTCTATCTTTGAACTTTCAGAATATTTTTTTTTTTTACTATCACTAAGTTATCACCATTTACAAAACTAGAATCAAAATTATTATTTAATCACTATTGTTTTTATTTTATTAGATTTCTAATATGGAAACCTTGCGCTAGCTAATATCATATTGTTCAATATTTTTTTAAAATTTATTAACTGCACAAAAATATATGAATTTTTTTAAAAACCATTAGAAATCTCTCACCTCCATAACAGTTTATCATATAAATTTGCCATTTAAAAATATTATCAAATCTATACAATTTATACACACCTTAGTGTGAAATATATATTAACAAATAAAATATGACGAGAGTTGATGATAGGATTTTTCGATTATTATGAGCTATAAAATTGGCCTTTTTAACTGTTTATAGCAAATTTTATTATTTTTATATAAAATAACGTGGAAACGAGAGACTTAACTATCTAATGTATCACGCCCTCGCCGAGGGCGTGATTTGCTTTTTCTCGTTTTTAAAAAAGCAAGTCACGCCCTGTCAGGGGGCGTGACTTGCGTTTTGTTTTTTTTTTAAAAAGTAAGTCACGCCGTCGCAGTTGGCGTGACTTACTTTTCAGAAACTGAGTCACGCCCTGCAGGAGGGCGTGATTTACTTTGTCCTCTTCGCTTTGCTCGCCTATAAATGGGATGAATTGCGTAATTGGAGAATGCATCGAACGAAAACTCCTCGGTTTCTCTTCTTCACTATAAACTTTCGATTCTTTCTCTTCTTCAAATTTTACATTTTCTCCACTGCTCCAATCTTTCAATTATCACTTGTACTACATTTTGTGAATTTGAAGCCCTTATCTCGTGAAAAGAAGGTATATATTATTTTTTATATTAATATTTGATTTTTATAATAATCCATTGTAATTTTATGTTTCATATTTTATAGATTATTTTGTGCGAAACTTCTGTTTAAGGTACGTACAAGAAATTTGAACTCAATTAAGGTACGTAGAATTCTTATTATGCAAATGAGGTACGTACGTTCTAATTGTTTACGCTAATCAATTATCGTTATTATTATCATTGTTAATATTATTATGTTTTTTATTATTAGTAATATTAAATTAGTTTTATTATTGTTGTTATTATTGTTGATATTAATATGTTAATCATTTTTGTTAACTACTAAATTTTTTTTAAATTAATTTAAGTAACATAGGATGTGATTAGAAGGAATTTTGATCTTGTTAATGTTTTTATTTAAAAATTATTATTTTATTTAACATATGATTTTATTAGAAACACTATGTATTTTTGGAAAAAAATTAAGTAATGATTTTTATTTACGAAACCATTATTTTATGTAATATAGACAATGACAAAGCTATTAGAAGAAACCTTTTCCTATTTAAATAATTATTTTTATTTAATGATCATTATTTTATATAATATAGGATGTCAGTAGAAGCAGGACCTGTAGAGCGTAGCGTCCTTTACCTTCAAGAATCACATATTTCAAATGTCATTCAATCCGATAACTTGGACCATACTTTAAGAGTTCGTCGTTCAGATAATTTGATATGGGATCTATGAAAATCTGGTGTGCTTCATCGTCGTGTTCGGTCATGTCTGAACGAGATGGGTTTTTACGGTATCTTGTGTTGCGGTGATTGTATTTATGACAATCACTTGATTACTGCTCTGGTTGAACGGTGGCGTCGCGAGACTCATACTTTCCACCTTAGATGTGGTGAGGCAACAATCACATTGCAAGATGTTGCATTGATTTGGAGGCTTAATGTTGATGGTGAGCCCATTATCGGTACTGACTAATGAGACCACGATGCCTATCAGAGATAAGACATACACCTCTCGAACCTTGTAGGACATGCGTGGATAGAAGTTCTAGAAACCATTTCCAAGAATCATAGGTTTCTTCATCAACTATTGCGAACGCCAGTGGTAATATCTGGTTGTTGGCATCCAAACCCACAGCTATTAACATCTTGTGTTTGTACTTTGTGTACAGGTGGGTACCATCAACACTAATGATTTTTCGACAATGTTGAAACCCATCTATGCATGGTCGAAAGGCCCAAAACACATAGTTCAACACGTTGAAGGCTCGATGATGTGTCGGTAAATGGTTCCACTCGACGATAGTACCAGGGTTATACTTGACGAGGGCACCCATGTACTTAGGCAACAGACGAACAGAGCTCTCCCAAGTACCATATACATTCTCCACGGCTCGTTTCAAGCTGTACCATGCCTTCGCATATGAGATCTCATAATTGTATCGATCCTTAACAAGCTGAATGACAACTTTAATCTCACATGATGGGTTACATCGAACCATTCCGATGAGTATATTGGCAATCATATTCTTGTCCAGATTACGATGATCCAAGCCCACGTGGCTAGACAGACATGTATGTGGGCCACCATATTTCGTGATTTTGAAAAACCCAGTTCTTGATTTCACTGATGCCCGGAGGCCCCACCTACAATTTACGCTTGAAGCTCTGTTCTTGCATCGAACTTTCCACAGAGTCTTCGTACTCTCCACAACTTCGTACTCGCGTCGAGCAACCCTAACCGAGAAATCCTTTACGGCTGATATCAAATGTTTTTTATCTTTGAAAACCATGTTAGTAGAAATCTCTCCTCTATCCGCATTGTAATAACTCAAACCTGATACAGAAGGCACTCCAACAGAATCAGGACATTGCTCGTCATATATGGTGCTAAAGAACTCCGGGACATCATATAAGGATTGCTGGACTGGTGGTGCTGCATGATGTGGTGAATGCATACGATCACTGCGATTAACATGAGATGGACCAATGTCTTCAAATCTGTCGTTGGCATCTCCACCATCATCTTCATCCGTGTCACTGACGGACAGATCAGGCTCAGTAGATATATCAGTGTCGTCACGATGAATATCTGACGACAACTCATGTAGTCCGTGGTCCTCATGGTCTACATGTGGGTTCGAACGATCTAAGTCAATATCACGTGGAATTGCGCCAACCGAGGAGCCGATATGTGCGTTCCGTGAAATATCAAGTGGGTCGTCAACAAAGCTCCATTGTCTCGCACTAGAAAATGGCCATGAAACATTTTCTTCTAAGGTCGGTCTGACATACTGATCCCAGTCCCCAATATCGTGGTCTGAAGTATAACGATTTTGATCTGTTGCTCCATGCCAAGCAAACGCTGATGTACTGGCATCCTCATTATATCCAACTGAATTGAATCCCAGTGCATTCAATCCTTGAGTTATACGTGGAATATATGATTCAGGATCATCAACAGCGACATGTCGTTCAATAGGTTCGGTTTCGATAAACAATTCAAGACACTGCACGTCGTTACTAATATCCAACATAAATTGTAAATTGTTGTCATCGTCAATTTCAAGATGGGCCTCGACATACCTTGACTTGTCATTGAAGGAATATTTGGATGATAGCTTCAAAGTAAATTTTGAACTGTCAATATTTAGCAATCTGTACACCTTTTCCTTCAATTCACGAAAACTGATAGATCGTGAAACACGGGTTGCTTTGGTCGCACTAGTACTGTATTGCACCGTATTATGTTCTATAATAATATTACCTCCGATGTATAAAAGCAATGCGACACTATCCATTCCTACACAAATTAAAAAGGTAATCAGAATTAATATTGATAATAATATTTTCATAACATATTAAATTCAATATGAAAATCTATGGCCTAACATCATATATGACATAAAATAATAATTTGTTAAATACATATTGCTTTTACTTACATCCTACATTACATAAAATAATGATTATATGAATAAAAATCATTAGTTAAAAAATTTATTGTTAACCAAATAATACTTTTATTGACATCATATATTTAACAAAATAATAATTTGTTAAATAAAAATCAATAGTTAAAAAACAAAAATATTAGGGCACATAAAATAATGATTTTAAAATTCATTAATTAAAAGATTATTTATTAATTAAATAAATTCTTACGTTAAATAAAATAATGATTTCATGAATAATACTGATTATAAAATAATGATTTGTTAGATAAAATTTGTAATAGATAATTTAATAATATCTTAATAATATTTCAAATGCATTTTAAAAATTATGGACTAACATTCTCTAAGAGTGCTTCCAGGTAGTTGGAGGGGCTAAGGCCCACTTAAAAACCAACATCCTTAGACAAAGCAACGTCCCTTCAGGAAGATCGGCAGGGACAAGCCATATTTAAGCCGTTCTATAAAAGGACTCCCTTAGACATGTTGTATACAAAATTCAATAATAATAATAAAAATACTAATAACATTAATATAATACTAATAATAATAATCAGAACAATAATAATAATGTTAATTGTTTAATATAAACACTATAAAAAATATGTACCTTTTAATCGAAATCACGACGACGACTGCGAGATATATGAATATCGATCCGTATATTTGTTGAAGAAAACGTCTCGAACTGGTTCAAAATGGAAGAAAATTATTATAAGAGAATATTTTACGGGAATTGAAAAGATTATATGTTAACGGATTTAGAGAGGGATTTAGAGGTGATTCGAATGTAACAAAACGATGCTATTTATAGGAGAGGATTGCGGAAGCGACGAAGACATATCACGCCCTTGTGCAGGGCGTGATCACTTTTCTGAAATGTTTGTCACGCCCTGCGTGAGGGCGTGAACTCTTTTAAAAAAAAAAAATTTATCGAATTCACGCCGCTGCCATGGGCGTGACTTCATTTTTTTAAAAAAAAAAAATTAAGCAAGTCACGCCTGCGCCGAGGGCGTGACTTGCGTACGAAAAAAAAAAATTCAAGTCACGCCGAGGCTGAGGGCGTGACTTCAAATACAAAATGAAGTCACGCCGATCGAGAAGGCGTGTTACGGTAATTTATTAAACCGTGCCTTTTTACGTTACTTTGTTAAACATTTTATTTATTTACAATAAACAAATAAAAAGGCCTATAAAATTATTGAATTATGTATACGTAAAAATATAAATAAATGATGATTTCAATATAAAACGAATTCATCAAAAGTCAATCAATGACGTACGGGTTTCTCACAGAGACATATGCACAAATATATATATATATAGTCTATAAAACACGATGCGTGTTGGATCTGTGAAATAAATCAAATTTTAATTTTGTTAAACAAAAAATTTGCTCTTATGCTTCTAACTATTTACTCCGATGCATTGGCAAATTGGATGCAGATCAGAACAGAGCCAAACAAATAAACTGAAGAACTGTAAGTATAAATAGAAAAGTTGAACTCAGTTGAGGAGAATGGTAGATCAGTTCAGAGTTAAGAAGGAATAGTTTAGATGAAGTTTCGAATCAGAACAGTGAATAGGTTCACATCAGCTAAGATTTATCGGCTCAATTCAGTCGACAAGAGAAGATCAGTTCATAACAGAACAACACAGAACATATTAGATCAGATGAGAACATAATAGAACAATACAGAACACTTCAGTTCAGATCAGAGAAGATCTGAATAGAACAGAGAAGTCAGATCAGATACAAACAAAAGAGCAGAACAGAGTAGTTCAGAAACTAGAGCAGTGTAGTTATTGTTGGCGCAGCGGGGGATCCGGATCCCGCTCCCGGGACGCAGCGGAAGAATTAAAAAATTGGAGCCCGAGAACGGTCAATACACCTATATAATTAATTAAAAACATTAATAGAATTTTTAGAATATACCTTGCTAGCGTCTAGGCACTGGCTCCGACCAATTTCACGGGGAAATTGGCACTTCAACGGTTGAACGACTTCGGCCTCCTAATCCGGTCCACCACCGGAATCTCAATTCCTTCGTCGGTTTGCACTGGAAAACCGACGAAAGTTTCACGAACGGAATCTCCTCGTCGGAATGGTCGGAATAAATTCCGACGGCGGGCGTCGACGGTGGGCGGCGACAGCGGCGACGAGGGGAGGAAGGGAGAAAATATTAGCTGAGGAGCTTTTGGTACGTTGAATACCCCAGGTCCCCTATTTATAGATTTTTCATGGGCTTAAACCAAGTTCATGGGCCCGGGTCGGGCCCGGGTCCAGGTGTACATTGGTTTCAAGTCCATCGATGTGGCTCCATCATAATCCCGATCGACAATCAGATCGGACCGATCTACACAGTTTACAAAACTACATTATGATGTGAAAACAATTTTTCGGATCACCTAATCCAAAATAGCCAATTAGGCCCCTGTAAGTTTTAAGAATAGTCAAACTAGTCCAAGATTAAGGAAATTGCATTTTCACCCTATTTAATTTTAGGAAGTCACACTTCCATCCGTCCTCCTACTATACTCTATAAATTGAGCTTAATTTCCGTACGGGAATTGAGAAACCAGTACTTGTGTGACATTCAATGGTTCAGGGATACAGCTAGTCGTGGGCTCACAACATTTGTGACTCCGAAACCATATTTTCGGACTAACCAATCAGATCATGGTAAAGCGTCTAGCAACATTGCCCCATGATCCCCTAGGTATCACTGATAGTGCCTGCAAGAACCAGTCGGTCATGGTTAGCGTACAGTACGGTCCTTTCAACTCAAATATCCCGATCAGATCAACGATCATTGGTAAATTGAGAGTCGCTAGAGATCCAATAACCATGCATACATCTTGGAGATCAAATAGTGACATCGCATGTGTTACTAGGTAAACCCATCTACCCAAAACACATCTAGTACTCTGGCCAGAGATTTATCACACTATTATCTCCTTAGATAGCATAGGATATCCACGCACAAGGGCGAGCGGTGAATCCTCGACAACGAAGCATCGACTCCTACATGCTGTTAGAGTAGATGCCCAACTAGCCAACTTGTGGCGTGTGGGTTTATAGACTCTTTTATATGACAATCTTTATATATGATATTCGCATTTATCCATATGGCATTCTTTACTTTCATTGTGTGTATGATGATTTACAATTGCGTTGAGTAAAGACCTAGAATGCAATAAAGTGTATGTTAGATGTGATAGTGGGTATGACGGCTGACGGCTATCATGAAACACATCTAATAGTCACTGTGTATTCTGAACTGTTCCTAGTCGATTGGGCCGTCAAAATGAGGATAAGGCCGCCCGAGTTCGAGACTAGTATCTGCAATGCGAAGTACCATGTTTCATTGGTAGGGAACATTGTGATGTTCTGAGCATGCAGATAGATAGTGACCTGGTGATCTATCGAACTACCCTCTTTCGAACTTTTCAAGTGGTTACCATTTGTCGAGTGGATAAGTCCGAGGTCTTGGTTGTACTGATTAGTCCTCACGACTCGAAACGTCATTGAGACTCTACATGATAGGCGTCTCACTTTGACCCGTTTGCCGACTCACTTGGGGTCATAAGGCGTCGGGATTGGGTAAGACCCCGATGCATGTAGGAGTCGATGCATCGTTGTCAAGGATTCACCGCTCGCAGACATGCGTGGATATCCTATGCTATCTGAGGGGATAATAGTGTATAAATCTCTGGCCAGAGTACTAGAAGTTTTTTAGGTAAATGTGTTTACCTAGTTACACTCGTGATGTCACTATTCGATCTCCAAGATGTATGCATGGCTATCGGATCTATAGCGACTCTCGATTTACCAATGGTCGTTGATCTGATCGGGATATATGAATTGAAAGGACCGTACTGTACGCTAACCATGACCAACTGGTTCTTGCAGGCACTATCAGTGATACCTAGGGAGTCATGGGGCGATGTTGCTAGACGCTCTAACCATGATCCGATGGGCAAGTCCGGAATTGTGATTCCGGAGCCACAATGGTTGTGGGCCCACGGCTAGCTGTATCCCTGAACCATTGAGGGTCACACAAGTACTGGATTCGAGATTCCCGCACAGATACTCAGCTCAATGTGTTGAGCATACGAAGAGGATTTTGGGAGTGCGACTTCCTTAAAGTCAACAGAGGTCAAATCGTGATTTGTCGATGTTGAGGGGCAAAACGGTCATTTTGCAATTTAGGGTTAGATGATCTGAAAAATTGTTTTTCATATCATAACATTCAGTTTTGGAAACTGAGTCGATCGGTCTGATCTGATCGGCTATCGTAGTTACGATGAAGTCGCAGCGATGGATATCGTCATTTGGACCCGGGCCCGTTGGGCCGGTCCAAGTTCATCATTAAGTCTATTTAATTAGACTTAATAACTTCATTGAATATACAACACTTGCTAGACTCTAAACCCTAACCCTAAGCATATAGCCGCCCCCCTCTCTTCATCTTCCTCATGCCGCCGCCGTGCGCCGCCCGCCGTCGCCGTCGCTTCGCCGGAAAATTGTTTTCGGCCTAGTTTTTCGAGGAGAATCCATTGGCGATAAAATCCTTCAGCCTTCTAGTGTAGGCTGATTGGAGGGAGATCGATTCCGGTCGTGGACCTGATTGACGGATCTACCGCCACCTACCGTGAAGAGCCGGCGTTCTTGTAATTCCGGTTGGAGCCAGACGAAGGAGTCTCGTATCCGGTCGTGGACCGGATTGGCGTTGTCTACCGCAGTCTACCGTGAAGTGCTGTTTTCTTTACGAAACCGGTCGGAGCCAGGCATAAGTGCCAGCAAGGTAGTGTTTTGAACACCCTATGAATGTCATAAATTTGTATTATATCGTATTGATCGTCTCCCGGACATGTAATTTTTGTTCTTCCGCTGCCTCGCCGGGGGGCGTGATCCGGATCCCAACAGTTGTATCAGAGCCATGGTTTTCGGATCTAATCAATACGATGTTGCCATAATTGTATCTAACATTGAATTTCAGATTTGGAATCGATCGGAAATCAAAATTCGTCGAATCTCGGCCACGCCGCCGCCGCATGCGACGACGCCCCTCCTCCTCGCGCGCACTCGTGCTCGCGACTTGCGCGCTGGCCGCGCAAGGGAGGCCGATGTTGGCGCCGCTGCGCACACATACGCGCCTGACGCGCATCCCGACCTCGCGCACCTACTGCGCGAATTGGTCGGTCGCTACATGCGGCTGTGCGGCTGGACATCGGCGAACGTCGGGCACCGATGCGCGAGACTGGTGCGATGGCTGGCCGCTCGACGTTGCGCTGTTGGTCGACGCTTGCTGGCTCTGTGGCGAGACGATGGGCGGCCGATGCACGCTGCTGGATTGCGCGCAAAACGTTGCGCGTTGGTCGCGGCGGTGCGCCGCTCAATGGCGCATGATGCGCGCGATTGCGCCGCGCTTGTCGCGCGGAAAATTCGAGGTGGCGGCCGCCGGCCGGCCGCCGCTCCGGCGATGCTCCGGCAATGTCGTGACGGCTGGTCTGATTTCTTCTAGGGTTTGGTTCGGGCCTGTCTCGGGCAGCCCGTGAAGTTTTCCGGCCGGTATGCTATATCGGGCCCGGTTTTGGTCGATTTTGAAATTTTACGTTTTTGGGCCTAGAATTGTTTTAAGCCCAATATGATACAATTAAAATTAGTAAAATGTGATTTTAATTATGAAATATGATTTTATAATGAAATATGATTTTGTTGATTAAAATTTGTTTTTATCGGCAAAATACGATTTTATTATAAAATACGATTTCGTAATTAGAATATGATTTTACGATAAATAATTAGATTATTTAAATTATGCATGTTAATTAGATTAATTGCATGATTGGGGTGATCGAGAGCCGTGCCCAATGTGTTAGGTGTATATACCTAGGGGATCATGGGACGATGTTGCTAGACGCTCTTACCATGATCCGATGGGTAAGTCCGGAATTGTGATTCCGGAGCCGCAATGATTGTGGGCTCACGGCTAGCTGTATCCCTGAACCATTGAGGGTCACACAAGTACTGGATTCGAGATTCCCGCACGGATACTCAGCTCAATGTGTTGAGCATACGAAGAGGATTTTGGGGAGTGCGACTTCCTAAAAGTCAATAGGGGTCAAACCGGGGTTTCCCGCTGTTGAGGGGCAAAACGGTCATTTTGCACTGGGGTTCTGAAAAATGGTTTTTCAGATCATAATATTCAGTTTTGGAAACTGAGTCGATCGGTCCGATCTGATCGGCGATCGGGGCTACGGTGAAGTCTCGATGATGGGGATGAACTGAATGTTCATCCGTTGGACCCGGGCCCGTTGGGCCGGTCCAAGTCCAACACTTAATCTATTTAATATAGACTTAAGAGACTTGATTAGACACAACATACTTAACCTAACCCTAAAGCAAGCGCCGCCCCTCCTCTCCTCTCTCAAGCCGCCGCCGTCGTGTGCGCCGCCGCCGCCGCCTTCTTCGCCGGAAAATTGTTTCCGGCCAATTCGACGAGGAGAATCCGTCCGTGCAGATCTCGTCACGCCTTCTAGTGCAGGGTGACGAAGGAGTCTCGTATCCGGTCGTGGACCGGATTGGCGTTGTCTACCGCAGTCTACCGTGAAGTGCTGTTTTCTTTACGAAACCGGTCGGAGCCAGGCATAAGTGCCAGCAAGGTAGTGTTTTGAACACCCTATGAATGTCATAAATTTGTATTATATCGTATTGATCGTCTCCCGGACATGTAATTTTTGTTCTTCCGCTGCCTCGCCGGGGGGCGTGATCCGGATCCCAACAGTTGTATCAGAGCCATGGTTTTCTTTACCGGTTGGAGCCAGGCACAAGTGCCAGACAGGTAACTTGCTAAACACCCTATGTATGTCGATACATATAGAATTGTTCTCCGTATTGATCGCCTCCCGGTTCTCTGTTTATTGTTCTTCCGCTGCCTCGCCGGGGGCGGATCCGGATCCCCAACACCACGGACCGCATAGCTCTCGCGATCGATCATCCCAATGTTTACTTTATATATGTTGATATATAGTTTAATTGAATCCGCATGTTTGCATGTTTTAAATTAGATTTAAATATGCATGAGACCAAAATGTTTTTCAAAATAAAATCCCTCGTTTTAAATTTGATTTAAAACTTATATCAAGATTAAATGTTTATTCGATAAACTAAAGGGTATTTAAAATTGTTTAAATTAACCCTACCTTCCATCAACAATGGGTGTACGTCGATGCTACCCGTATACATGGCCCGGCTCATATTATTGAGGGGGTCATGTATGCCGGAAAGCTGTCCACGCCATTGACAACTGTTGTGTTTCAGTTGGAACTCCCTTTAACGTTTGCTCATATTATTGGGGACATTAAGGGGACCGTCCTTCACGACTCGACATTGATGGGTCAATCTTGACACGTGATAGTAAACGGCGTCATATTATTGGGCCCTTACTGGACGTGAGGTGAATACATGGAGGTTGCACCGGTTGCAATCGGAAACTACCTTTTGAGGATCATGGATGGCTGATATTATTCGGGTCCATGATCGCTTGATTGGGCTCCGTGTACCCACTAAAGAAACCTGTTTTTTCGATTTCATTAGAGGGTGGTGAAATCGTTAAAATAGTGGGAGGGTAATTCATAAACTAAATGACCATGTTTTATGTCTTAGCTTATATCTTATATAGTTAGTAATGTATGTCCGTTTTCCTCTCAGTATTACTGCATATAAGATGGTTTCGATGAAAAACCCGCTCGCTGCTATACTGGATAGCAACAAGTTCACCGGTCTGAACTACCAAGACTGGCTCCGCAACCTCAATCTTGTATTGACTTCGGAGAAACTTCTCTATGCGATAGAGAAGAGTGCTCCGAAGTTTACCCCTGCCGATATCAGCCCTGAGGAGCTGGTAACTCTTAAACAATGGTGGGACGACGAGGTTAAAGCTCGGTGATATGTGATGGCATCGATGTCCAATGAAATGCAACGGCGCTTTGAGAAGACAAAGTATGCCTCTGCCATACTCTTTCATCTCAAGGAACTGTACGGGGAGAACTCTCGACATGAGAGGTTCACGGCTGTCAAGGAGCTGATGTCGAGCCGCATGCGCGATGGGACTTCGATCCGCGAGCATGGGGTTCGTATGATTGGGCTCGTTGAAAAGCTTTCGGGCCTTGATATCGCGCTTCCACACGAGCTGTCTGTTGATGTACTTCTCCTCTCGCTACCCGCTGCATTTGACCCCTTTGTGGTCAACTTCAATATGAACAAGCTGGAAGCCACCCTTGAAGAGGTGGTGAACATGCTTGTAGTGTTTGAGGGGACTATAAAGAAGGACAAACCCGTCCTCCTTCTGGGCTCTTCTTCCTCTGCGAAGAAGGGGCCCAGACGCAAGAGCAAGAAGCGTTCTGCTCCTGCGAAGGAGGAAAGGTCCGCCAAGAAGCCAAAGGCAAAGGCTTCAAAACCAAACAAGCATGAGGATGTTTGCCACCACTGCCACAAGGCTGGGCATTGGAGGAGGAACTGCAAGGAGTAACTCGAGCAGTTGCGAACTGCGAAAGGTATGTTCTACATTGAAATAAATATATCTCTTAATTCGACTTCTTGGGTACTTGATACCGGATGTGGATCTCACATCTGCAATGATTTGCAGGTGATGACAAGAAGCCAACGTCTGAGAGAGGGTGAGACCCACTTGAGGCTTGGCAATGGAGGAAGGGTTGCTGCTATAGCTATAGGAGATGTTTATTTATTTCTGTCTTCTGAATTTAAGTTGTTGTTGAGAAACGTTTTATTTGTTCCCGAATTAATAAAGAACATTATTTCTGTTTCTATGCTTGATAGTGATGGATATTCTTGTATGTTTGCTAATTCGATTTGTAATATTTACAAGAATGAATGTTTAATTGGAATTGGGGAACGCGAAAACGATTTATACACCTTAAAATTAAAAGACGTTCCAACTCGCGATGTCGAAGCACATACAACAATGATTAAACGGAAACACGATAACTTGAACCCAGCACAACTTTGGCACGCTAGGCTAGGTCACATTTCCCTAAGTAGGATGAACAAGTTGGTTAGGAGTGACTTGTTTGATCTGTCAGACATCAACTCCCTACCGACTTGTGAATATTGTCTTAAAGGAAAGATGACCAAGCAACCCTTCAAGGGCAAGGGTGAGCGTGCTCAAGGCCTGTTGGATTTGATCCATACTGATGTGTGTGGCCCGTTAGTATTGGTACTAAATACGGTCACACATACTTCATCACCTTTACCGATGATTACTCTAGGTATGGGTACTTGTACTTAATGAAGCGCAAGTCTGAATCCTTTGAAAGGTTCAAAGAATTCAAGGCTGAAGTAGAAAATCAATTAGGCAAAAGTATTAAGGCACTTCGATCTGATCGAGGTGGTGAATACTTAAGTACTGAGTTTCAAGACTATCTGAAAGAGAATGGGATTCTCTCACAGTGGACCCCTCCGACCACACCACAGCTCAATGGTGTAGCGGAGCGTCGTAATCGGACCTTGTTGGACATGGTTCGATCTATGATGAGCTTCACT
>KV011938.1:147404-190679 GCA_001598015.1 Dorcoceras hygrometricum | reverse complement strand
ATGTATGGCATGATCTCGACTAGATCGGATGTCGCATATGCTCTGAGTGTCACGAGCCGCTACCAGGCCAACCCCGGCCAATTGCATTGGAAGGCTGTGAAGGATATTCTTAAGTACTTGCGAAGGACTAAGAATATGTTCATGGTCTACGGGGGTGGTGAACTGAAACTGGAAGGCTACACTGATTCTAGCTTCCAGTGTGACGTGGATGATTCGAAATCAACCTCTGGATTTGTATTCATACTCAATGGTGGTGCTGTCTCTTGGAAGAGTTCTAAGCAAGACACCATCGCGGATTCAACCACTGAGGCTGAGTACATTGCAGCATCAGCTGCTGCTAAGGAGGCCGTTTGGATAAGGAATTTCGTCCAAGAGTTGGGCGTCATTCCTAATGGAGTTGGTCCAGTCCCGGTGTACTGCGACAACACGGGTGCCGTTGCGCAAGCAAAAGAGCCTAGGTCTCACCAAAGATCCAAACACATACTAAGGAAATACCACATAATCCGAGATATTGTGGCTAGAGGTGACATAGCAGTTGAGAGAGTCGCCTCTGCGGACAACGTTGCTGATCCACTTACGAAGCCCTTGCCAGGACCCTTGTTTGAAAAACATCACGAAACAATGGGACTGCGTCTGATGAGTAGTTGGCTTTAGGGCAAGTGGGAGATTGTTAGAGTAGATGCCCAACTAGCCAACTTGTGGCGTGTGGGTTTATAGACTCTTGTATATGACAATCTTTATATATGATATTCGCATTTATCCATATGGCATTCTTTACTTTCATTATGTGTATGATGATTTACAATTGCGTTGAGTAAAGACCTAGAATGCACTAAAGTGTATGTTAGATGTGATAGTGGGTATGACGGCTATCATGAAACACATCTAATTAGTCACTGTGTATTCTGAACTGTTCCTAGTCGATTGGGCCGTCAAAATGATGATAAGGCCGCCCGAGTTCGAGACTAGTATCTGCGATGCGAAGTACCATGTTTCATTGGTAGGGAACATTGTGATGTTCTGAGCATGCAGATAGATAGTGACCTGGTGATC
Source organism: Dorcoceras hygrometricum (assembly GCA_001598015.1). Taxonomy (NCBI): domain Eukaryota; kingdom Viridiplantae; phylum Streptophyta; class Magnoliopsida; order Lamiales; family Gesneriaceae; genus Dorcoceras; species Dorcoceras hygrometricum. Next base: position 189,626 of record KV011938.1, on the reverse strand, counting down.
TATCGAACTACCCTCCTTCGGACTTTCCAAGTGGTTACCATTTGTCGAGTGGATAAGTCCGAGGTCTTGGTTGTACTGATTAGTCCTCACGAATAGAAACGTCATTGAGACTCTACATGATAGGCGTCTCACTTTGACCCATTTGCCGACTCACTTGGGGTCATAAGGCGTCGGGATTGGGTGAGACCCCGATGCATGTAGGAGTCGATGCATCATTGTCGAGGATTCACCACTCGCAGACATGCGTGGATATCCTATGCTATCTGAGGGGATAATAGTGTATAAATCTCTGGCCAGAGTACTAGAAGTGTTAGGTAAATGTGTTTACCTAGTTACACTCGCGATGTCACTATTCGATCTCCAAGATGTATGCATAGCTATCGGATCTATAGCGACTCTCGATTTACCAATGGTCGTTGATCTGATCGGGATATATGGATTGAAAGGACCGTACTATACGCTAACCACGACCAAGTGGTTCTTGCAGGTACTATCAGTGATACCTAGGGGATCATGGGGCGATGTTGCTAGACGCTCTTATCATGATCGGATGGGCAAGTCCGGAATTGTGATTCCGGAGCCGCAATGGTTGTGGGCTCACGGCTAGCTGTATCCCTGAACCATTGAGGGTCACACAAGTACTGGATTCGAGATTCCCGCACGGATACTCAGCTCAATGTGTTGAGCATACGAAGAGGATTTTGGGGAGTGCGACTTCCTAAAAGTCAACATGGGTCAAACCGGGGTTTCCCGCTGTTGAGGGGCAAAACGGTCATTTTGCACTGGGGTTCTGAAAAATGGTTTTTCAGATCATAATATTCAGTTTTGGAAACTGAGTCGATCGGTCCGATCTGATCGGCGATCGGGGCTACGATGAAGTCTCGGTGATGCGGATGAACTGAATGTTCATCTGTTGGACCCGGGCCCGTTGGGCCGGTCCAAGTCCAACACTTAATCTATTTAATATAAACTTAAGAGACTTGATTAGACACAACATACTTAACCTAACCCTAAAGCAAGTGCCGCCCCTCCTCTCCTCTCTCAAGCCGCCGCCGTCGTGTGCGCCGCCGCCGCCGCTTTCTTCGCCGGAAAATTGTTTCCGGCCAATTCGACGAGGAGAATCCGTCCGTGCAGATCTCGTCACGCCTTCTAGTGCAGGGTGACGAAGGAGTCTCGTATCCGGTCGTGGACCGGATTGGCGTTGTCTACCGCAGTCTACCGCAGTCTACCGTGAAGTGCCGTTTTTTTTACGAAACCGGTCGGAGCCAGGCATAAGTGCCAGCAAGGTAGTGTTTTGAACACCCTATGAATGTCATAATTTTGTATTATATCGTATTGATCGTCTCCCGGACATGTAATTTCTGTTCTTCCGCTGCCTCGCTGGGGGGCGTGATCCGGATCCCAACACATGCATCGGGACCTCATCCAACCCCGCCACCTGATGATCCCAACTGAGTCGGTAAACGGGTCAAAGTGAGGCATCTATCATGTAGATTCTCAATGGCGTTTCGAGTAATGAGGATAATCTGTACAACCTAGACCTTGGACTTAATACACTCGACAAATGGTAACCATTTGGAAAGTCCAAACGAGGGTAGTTCGATAGATCACCAGGTCACTATCCATCTGCATGTTCAGAACAACACAATGTTCCCTACCAATGAAACGTGGTACTTCACATCGCAGATGCTAGTCTCAAGCTCGGGCGGCCCTTAATCCTCTTTTGGACGGCCCAATTGACTAGGAACAGGTTCAGAATACACGGTGACTATTAGATGTGTTTCGTGATAGCCATCATATCCACTATCACATCTAACATACACTATAGTGCATTCAAGATCTTTATCCAACAATTGTAATCATAATAATGAAGATAAAGAATGCCAAAAAAGAATGCGAATTTCATAAATAAAGATCATTTTACATAGAGTCAACAAGAACCCACACGTCACAAGTTGGCTAGTTGGACATCTACTCTAACAGTTATGTGATCAGATCAGGTCAAAGCTTCGCATCAGATCAGTTCATATAAGAAGAGAATAGCTTATTGAAGAGATAGATCAGAACAGAGTTCGGATTAGATCAGCACATGCTATCATATCAGAACGGACAAATCAATTTAAACAAATACTCGAAACTAAATAGAAGTGCTTCAAGCTGATTTGGTCTGATACGTCAACAACAGTTCAGAGATAGTACAAAGTTCAAAGTAGCCTCAACTAATCATGTACGATGAAAGGACGGCAATGACACAAATTTAGAAACTTTTGTAGAAGCTTTTCAACGGCTATAATCGTGTATTCAACGTTAATATCACTACATAGGCTATAAAACAAGCTGAACTGATGAAGATTGATTGTCGTCGAAGAGAGACCAACAAGCTTTGTGTGCGCACAAAGTGCCGTTCAGACGAGAACAGGATATCAAAACTTTGCACCAACAGACGTCGTCGAGCTGTCTTGAAGATCACGAAGAAGACGACAGTGTGTGAGGTTACATTTGAGAGCTTACGTTTTATCAGATTACATCCTCACACACACATACACACACACATTCACTCATAATATTCGAGAGATGGGCGAAACATGTTAGCTAGTGAATGTAAAATCAAATTAAATCAGATCTGTCTCAGCACGAAGACGTAAAACTTAGTCTGTGATCTTTGCACAATTACGTTAAACGAGTGCACAGTTTTGAGTCTAGGACTTCAGTTCAGGTGTGTCCTGACTTAGTGGGTTTGCAAAAATGGTTGTATAAGTCAGAGTCTTCTAGAGTGAAGCCTTTCAGTTTGGTAGAAGGGGAGACGTAGAAGGTGTTGCCTTCGAACTTCTAGAAGCAAAATATTTTCTAAACTGTTTTAATCAGCTTTCAATTTTCAGGGAGTACTTCATGTTATTTTCGCATGGTTTTTCAGACCATACCCGATGTACTATTGGTACTCAAAACCTTTCAAGAACAAAAGATATTGCAGCTCCAAACTGATTTCAGATCACAACGGACAGTGCGTGCCGTTTCGTTTAAAACTGCTTTTAGAACGTGCACTGTCATACTTCGTGTTTTTGTCCCTCATTACGGACACGATCTCATCGGATTCACGGTCCGAAAATTTTCAATAAGTGGTATCAGAGCACTTTTGTGATCTAATCCGATCCTATCAATTGGTATAAGAGCTTTTGTGATCTGCTATCGGACCTGTGCCGCGATCTTTTTCGGTCATATCAATCCGAGTAAAATAATAAAAATACTTTAGAAGATAATTTTGATAACAATCAATAGTCAATTGCTATATTCAAACGGCCCACTTTTTGAATTCATTTATTTATATACATATATATATATATAAATCTACCGATTTTACTATCATGTACACCTTATAGCGCATAATTCTGAATGTATTGCTTACATGACTTTTAATGAATGATTGTATGATGAGAGTGAATAAAAGTGTCGCTAATCGTGGGATGCCACGGAAGCAATATATAGTACTTGTATATATCTTGAGTGTGCGCGATTGCAGAATCAATATATATAAATTTGATATTGTGGGTATCTTATGTGAGCACCTTTATGCGCATCTAGGTAATACCCGACGACGTGTTTTACGTGAGTGTACATAGATAAAATACGACGACGGGTTTTACCTGGATGCCAATAAAGATGCTCACACTGGGTGCCCATAGTATAGCCCTTATATATATATATAAATGATACTGTGTGCACCTGTATATATATTTCCAAGTTAATAAAAAAAATATCAGGAAGCCAGGGTAGGGTCTACAACGCGTTTCTATATTTGCTACAAAGTTCGGATACAATTTCTAAAATGATGAAATTAAATTAATTGGTCACTCTTGTTTCGCATTTCTGGTTAATCAGATGCATTATGTGGCCTGTGTATTATTTCCAGAATTTATTAAAAGTGCTTGATACCCTTTGTCCACTTAAGCTCGTTATTTTATTTCTAGTAATTATAGATAATCTAATGATGTGACATAAAAAATGAAATGTATGATAATTACACTTTCCAGCATATCATGTGTACCAATTGAAGGTCTTGTGCACTTTTTAGTTGGTGTTTGATGGCCTAATAGAAAGGTTGTCCTCTCAACCTAATTAATATGTGGTTTGCATTTTCAAATCTCGACAAGTACCTAATATTTTGAAGGAATAAAATGTTTTGTTGTAGTACATGGGAAAAACTAAATATTGTAAACTATTTGAATGACTTATAAAGAAATTTCATAACAATTTGGGTTTAAGTATTTTCTTTCTTTTTTTTTTTAATAAAGGTTAGCTCTGGCTACTCCTATATAGGTCAGAGTTACCTTGACCCATATAGGTTTTAAATCGAGGGATATGCACGTGTAGGCAAGGATCTGGGATAGATGACTTATGTAACAGACCGACCCCAAAACACACCCCACAATATTTCAGTGGGAAATATGCTCCACACGAGAATCGAATCCGTGAAGCCGAAAAGTAGAATCTCACGTCACCCCAAATTTTACCAACTCACATATACCCCTGATGATGAATTGACTAATTTCTTGAATCGACATGAATACGATGTAGTTGCCGTAGGAGCTCATGTTCCATAGTGTTTGCACGGGCACGAGGAGACATGATATGCTATATCTGAGCTCTAAAATAAGATCAATGCATAGGTTATGAGAGGCTCTTGTAAAATAAGATCAATGCATAGGTTGTGAAAAAGAAATCCCAAATATTTTTTTATGCGGAATATTCTAACCTGTTGTCACAAAAGTCAATGGCAAGCAATTTTTTTTCACAATAACAAAGAAAATTGGCAACATTTTTACCTTCCAAACACACACATACAAACATTTATAATATGTGTGTGTATATGTGTAAGCATCTAGTAATATTTTTAAATTAAACATCATAAAATATTCAAAATCCGAGGAATATTCTAATTTTAGCCAAAAAGTCAATGGCAAACAATTTTTTTCACGATAACAAAGAAACCTGGCAACTTTATTACCTTCCAAATACACACATACACACGTATCAAATATGTGTGTATATGTGTAAGCATCTAGTAATATTTTTAAATTAAACATCATAAAATATTCAAAATCCGAGGAATATTCTAATTTTAGCCAAAAAGTCAATGGCAAACAATTTTTTTCACGATAACAAAGAAACCTGGCAACTTTATTACCTTCCAAATACACACATACACACGTATCAAATATGTGTGTATATGTGTAAGCATCTAGTAATATTTTTAAATTAAACATCATAAAATATTCAAAATCCGAGGAATATTCTAATTTTAGCCAAAAAGTCAATGGCAAACAATTTTTTTCACGATAACAAAGAAACCTGGCAACTTTATTACCTTCCAAATACACACATACACACGTATCAAATATGTGTGTATATGTGTAAGCATCTAGTAATATTTTTAAATTAAACATCATAAAATATTCAAAATCCGAGGAATATTCTAATTTTAGCCAAAAAGTCAATGGCAAACAATTTTTTTCACGATAACAAAGAAACCTGGCAACTTTATTACCTTCCAAATACACACATACACACGTATCAAATATGTGTGTATATGTGTAAGCATCTAGTAATATTTTTAAATTAAACATCATAAAATATTCAAAATCCGAGGAATATTCTAATTTTAGCCAAAAAGTCAATGGCAAACAATTTTTTTCACGATAACAAAGAAACCTGGCAACTTTATTACCTTCCAAATACACACATACACACGTATCAAATATGTGTGTATATGTGTAAGCATCTAGTAATATTTTTAAATTAAACATCATAAAATATTCAAAATCCGAGGAATATTCTAATTTTAGCCAAAAAGTCAATGGCAAACAATTTTTTTCACGATAACAAAGAAACCTGGCAACTTTATTACCTTCCAAATACACACATACACACGTATCAAATATGTGTGTATATGTGTAAGCATCTAGTAATATTTTTAAATTAAACATCATAAAATATTCAAAATCCGAGGAATATTCTAATTTTAGCCAAAAAGTCAATGGCAAACAATTTTTTTCACGATAACAAAGAAACCTGGCAACTTTATTACCTTCCAAATACACACATACACACGTATCAAATATGTGTGTATATGTGTAAGCATCTAGTAATATTTTTAAATTAAACATCATAAAATATTCAAAATCCGAGGTTGTGTGTAGAATGTTGAACATTGACAGTTCTAAATTTTCTATAAAATTATGTACGAAATATGGATTTATGGAGAGATCATGTTGGACAGAAGTCTTAATCCATATAGAAGATGATGGTGTTTTAGAATTTGTGATGCAATGTCCCAATATGCAGATTTTGCACTTGTACGTGGAGACACAGTCAATTAATCCGACTGTTGTTTATAATGAACCTGATGATTCATATATTCAGCATGTCTCTGATGGAGGGGGTTTTAACCAAGCAGGTACTTCTACATATGATGTGTTCCATGAGCCACAGTTTTATGTTCCACAGGTTAGCGAAGGATTACGCAATATATCTCTGGAGCATGGAAGTGGATCATGGGATCAACATTTCACCGGAGGAAATGAATATTTTGACACGAACACTGCTGATCTTGAAACAGAGGTAGCTTCTCCGGACCAGGGTGACGCTAATACACATGTTGATAACATTGATACCGAACCAGACACATCATCTGATGAGTCTGATGAAGAACCTGCTGATGCTGAACATGAGGATATCATGCACGAGGGGACATCATCTCGTCCTGTCCGAGGAGAAACTTCACAACGACAAGTCACGCCATTTCTCTCCAGCACACATGAAATGCCATCTTTTTTTACTACAGTGTTCGGGGAAGAGATACCTGATTCTATTGGTGTACCTTCTGGAAGAACGAGCTACTACAACACTGAGAGAGGTGAGTTATCTGTAAACATGATGTTTAAAGATAAACAAGATCTGATTGCATCTGTGAAGGACTATTCTGTTAGAATTGTTAGACGCGAGTATACTGTAGTGGAGAGCACACGCACTTTGTGGAAAGTACGATGCAAGAACATTGCAAGAAAAACCACGTGTCGTTGGGGTTTACGAGCTTCATTGAAGTCGAAGACAGGTTATTGGAAAATAACTAAATATGGTGGACCTCATACATGTATGGCCTCCAACATCGGAATTGACCATGACAACCTGAACAGCAACATGATCGCTCATACTTTGTTGGGTATTGTACGTTGTAATCCTTCGTACGAGATCAAATATATAATGGAGAATATGAAAGAAAAATATGGATACGAAATCACGTATTCAAAGGCATGGAGAAGTTTGAGACGTGCGGTCGAAATTGTTTATGGTACGTGGGAGAGCTCTGTTCAGCTACTACCAAAGTATTTGCGTGCTCTGGTGAGATATAACCCAGGAACAATTGTGGAGTGGAAGCACCTAAGAGCAACCAACCATCCGGTAAAGATTTTGAATTACGTGTTTTGGGCCTTCAAGCCTAATATAGATGGGTTTCAACACTGTCGTAAGATAATTAGTGTTGATGGTACTCATTTATATACTAAATATAAGCATAAAATGTTGGTTGGTGTTACTCTTGATGCGAACAACCAAGTGCTACCATTAGCTTTTGCGGTAGTGGATGAAGAAACTGCGGATTCATGGAAGTGGTTCTTAGAAATAATTGGGAGATGTGTGGTTCGTGGAGCAAATGGCGTGTGCTTAATTTCTGATAGGCATAAGGGAATCGTTCGAGCAGTTGATGATTTATCCTATTTCCAGCCTCCACATGGTGTACATCGTTTTTGTTTGAGACATGTCTGTTTCAATTTCAACTCTAAGTTCAAAGATGTGCATTTAAAGGATTTGTGTTGGGCAGCAAGTACACAACATCAGATTTGTAAGTTCGACGCGGTAATGGAGGCAATCAAGAACAAAAATGTACTGGCTCACAGATATCTGAATGGGATTGCAAAGGAGAAATGGAGTTTGGCACATGACGGTGGTTGGCGACGTGCGATGATGACGACGAATATGTCCGAGTGCCTGAATAGTGTTCTCAAAGGTGCTCGCAGGCTACCAATTACTGCAATAGTGCAGTTAACTCTGTCGAGGTGTGTGCAGTACTCCATAGAACGGGTTACCAAAGGACAGCGTATGGTTCAACAAAATCAACCATGGACAGACTATGCACTTCGAAAGTTTGAGGAATGGTCACGGAAATCCACCGAGCATCGTGTTACCAACTACGATGTTAGAACCCAAACTTCTTCAGTTGCTACAGCTGGTCGACCAAGTCGTGGACAACATGTTCAGGTTGTGCATATATCAACAGGTGATTGTTCATGTGGAAAATGGACAATTTTGGGCATTCCATGTTCTCATGCAATTTGTACGGCTAAATTCCACTCGTTAGATCCTACTACACTTGTGCAGTCGTGGTATAATTTATCAGAGTACTTAGCTACCTACGATGGACGATTTGAACCTCTTGCTGATGAAAGATACTGGGATGAATCGGAGTTTCTACTGCAACACAATCCATGTAGACGTGAAAGAAAAAGATCGGGCAGGGACAGAACAACTCGTGTGCGAAAATGATCGGGCAGAGTTCCACCTAGTAATTTAAAAAAAAGGATTATATATCAAACGATTTATAAAATGACATATCATATTATAAATAACTAATTAAATATTTTAAATAACATTAAATTTTTTACCGTGCACCATAGGGCGGTATTGGCATATTTTCCTCAACTTGAATACTAGGTGCATGAAGCGCTATGTTATCTCGGTCCGGGTTAACGAGTGTAATCCTGCTCCATGCCCATATCTACAACAAATTAATAATGTTAAAAGTAAATAATATTATGAAATAAATATTACAAAAATTCAATAAAACTACCTGTAAACTATATAACGGTCCAGCTATTATATGTTTCCCTATATTAGTTGCATTACACAACTGTCGATATAGGAACGCTAATACCGCACTACCCCAACTATACGAGTTCACCTGATATGTGTAATAAAAAAATCAGGTTAAATATTATAATATAAAATGATATATAATAAATTAAAAATTCAATTTACCTGATGAATGTCACGGATTAGTTGCAAAAACAAGAGTCTAACCGAGCCTCCTTGATAATCTGGAAACAATATCCCTCCAATTATCATCAACGCCACGCATCGACTGTATTTCTGGACATCTTCTTCCGAACTATAATCGTTGATATGTGTAGAGATGCAATGTTCATATAGAGCGGTCATAGAAAGATGTCCACCTTTGAAATATGCTTGTACGGGCTCAAATCCCAACAAATCCAAACAAGTGTATTGTCATTGTTGCACAGACTGGGAATAAACTACTCCGGACACAGGCTCACCATCAATCTTCAAGCCCCAAATGATCGATACATCATGCAGGGTCACCGTAGCTTCACCACATCAAAAGTGAAATGTATGCGTTTCACGACGCCATCGTTCGACAAGTGCAGTAATGAGATGGTTATCATATACACGATAACCACACTGTAAAACGCCATAAAATCCCATATATCGTAAGACTGCAAAAACCCGATTGTGGATGTAGTTCCCCGAGTACAACGTCCAGATTAGATTATCCGAACGCTTCACTTTTATGATTTGATCAACATTATCAAATGATACTGCACTTGAGATATGTGTTGGCTGAAGATATAACACACTGGGATCTTCTATTCCACGATTCGTTGTCATCCTGATAAAAAAAATAGACATAAAAAAATCTAATAAATTATAATAATTATTTAATTTAATATTATAATCAACAATAAAAAAACATATATAAAGATTATCAAATTAAAGAATAATGATATATATATAAACAAACGCTGAAATACTGGACGTGGAGATAACGCTCTGGTTGTTTTGTAGCGAATGATATGAAAAGTGGACTTGGGAATTGACAAAAGGATCGAACGCTAGTGGTAAGTGCGGACACAGATCGAAATTATAGCGGACTCTGTTGGAGAGAACGGACGCTGCTTTCGTGTTTGTGTGATTGCTTTCGTGTTTGTGTGCTTCCCTTTTTATCCCCCCATCCAATTTATAGAGGCCGTCGGTGGAAAACAACAAAACGAGCGTCCGCTCTTCAGTAGAGCGGACGCTCAGAAATTCAGCTTTCACGTGAAATTAATTCACGTGATGTGACGCTACGTGATGTAGCGTCACATCAACTTTTTTTTTTTGTTAATGCAGCGTCCGCGCATAGGCTTAGCGGACGCTGCTGTGTACAACGTTAGCGTCCGCGCCTGCTGGTAGCAGACGCTAACTAAATTTTATTTTTTAAAAAAAATTGTAGCGTCCGCTATCGTGATAAGCGGACGTTGATTCTTTTTTATTTTTTTTTTTACCGTCCGCTTGTGCTATACACGGACCATCAGTTTTTTGGTCCAGCGTCCGCGCTCCGCAACCGCGTTTTGCGGTATTTTTGCAATGGTTCCTCAAACACATTATTTTTGCAAATGATTTTCATTTTTACCTTATTATTAAAAAAAGCCCCAGCTTTCCTTGTAAGGATTTTAATAATGGTCGCTCATTATATATATATATATGGGGAGAATATTCTACAGATGCATATATATGAGACGTGACATTGTACGATTCATTGTCCTTTCATTTATCTTATAATATGATGAATCATAGATTTCATGTAATCAATGTTCACAATATATGCACATTATGTATATATTAACATAATAAAATCGATATATAAATTTATTATCGTTCCATCCTATTAACATCCATTTTATATGTGGCACTTACACAACTTAGGATATACAGCCGAATATCTTCGTTGAGCGCATCATGCGCGACATGCTGACCTGACATTATTTATTCTTTTTGTTAGCCTTCTTTCTCCCTCCCATTTAACTCCAGATCGAGTTTCAAAATTTGGCAGCACTGTCCACGCCATTCATCGCTTCTCCGCCACCGTCGTCTTGAAACGAAGGTTGGTCCGTCGTACGTCTCCGCCGTCGGTAACCCAAGGTAAATCTCTGTTTCCAGATTACTGATTCGTCGTGGTTACTTAACAAATCAAACATTTTTTATTCTTTTGTTTAGATTTTCTTTGTTTTCTTCTGCCATATCAAAGAAGCTTCTTGGGGAAGTTTTGAAGCATCCTTCTCCCTCCCATTGAACTCCAGCTTGTCATGGCTGCTTAATAGTGTGGCTGAGAATGGGGACTGACAATCTGAACCAATTAATTGTTTTTCCGACATATGTGACTACTACAAACAGATCCCACGTTTTGAGTTGGTCATGTAATGTAATTTTCTCGATAATTATGGAAAAAATACTGTTTTTTTCTCAATAAGAAATCTGAAAAAAAATACGGCTTTTCTTGTTAATGTCGCGTACCTTCTCCTTTTTGGTTGCAAATATATTTTAAATTGGATTGGTTTATCTTGGATATGTGGACCTGTTACACAGGTCAGATCTTGATTTGAATGAACACAGAACTTGTGTTATTTGTTTCTAACGATTTAATCGAGTGAGCATGCTAAGTTGATACTGATCAGATTAGACGTGAGCTGAGAATCGACGAACCGAGTTTCGGTGAGAAGATGTCCAAGCTAATCTAGTAGGGGATGCCCAAACTGATCCAGCAGGAGACATCCAAGATGATCCAGCTTACGACAAATATCAGCACCGAAGAAACCAGTTTAGATGGTGCGTATACTTGGAACAGCTCCTGATGGTCTAGAGAAGCAGCAGATCAACTTAGACGAACAACCCATAGATTAGAGAGAAGCATATCAAATATGATGAACACCCAATAGGTTTGAGTTGTTCATGTATTAGACGCGAGCTGGTACAGATATGAGTTTGAGTTGTGCTTGTATTAGACGCGAGCTGAATTTGATGTTATTATTAGAAGCGAGCTGAGAAGCGACGAACCGAGTTTGGTTGAGAAGAGGTCTGAGCTGATCCATTAGGGGACATCGAAACTGATCCAGCAGACGACATCTAGCTGATCCAACTTACGAAAAATATCAACATCGAAGAAACCAGTTTAGATGGTGCGCATACTTGGAACAGCTCGCGATGGTCTAGAGGAGCAGCAGATCAGCTTAGACGAACAACCAACAGATTAGAGAGAAGCAGATCAGATATGACGAACACCCCATAGGTTTGAATTGTTCATGTATTAGACGCGAGCTTGTACACATGAGTTTGAGTTGTTCATTTATTAGACACAAGTTGAATTTGATGTTATTATTCTTGGTTACTCATTCTTCAGCTCTCGCGCACTACAGGTACAAATAATAAAAAAGGCTAGACCATCTTACGCCTTACTACTCAACGGATAGCAGCTCAGAGCTGCTACACTGCCAGCTCACACTAAGACAGAACAGATCATACATCAGCACTGGCTATACTCAATACCACTCATCTTAGAAGACTTAGATCAGTTCGCACTCTACTAATTCAGTTTAGGATGCTCTATTCATCTTACGACATCCAAAATAGTTCTCGATTGTCTACTCAGCTCATGGTGGTCTGAAGATGGTCAACCAAAGAAGATTGATTGTTTTCCCGACATATGTGAATACTAGAAACAGATCTCACGTTTGAATTGGTCATGTAATATAATTTTCTTATGAAAACATGAATATGAGTTGAGTTGTTCATGTATTTTAAAATATGATTTGGCCATACATGAAAAGGTGAATTTTAAATATTTTAATCATGAACACGATTTTGAATTTGATATTATTCTTGATTACTCTTCATTAAGCTCTCGCGAGAGCTGTGTAGTATATTACGAACAATGTTAATGTCTTTATCAATATGATTTTCCGACAGCTTAGACGAACAGCACATAGATTCGATTAGTTCATGTATTTTAAAATATGATTTGGACATACATGAAAATGTGAATTTTTAAATATTTTAAACATGTACATGGTTTTGAACATGTTATTATTCTTTGTTACTCTATATTCAGCTCTCGGGTACAAATCAGCTCTCGCACCTCAGATCAGAATGCGACAACAGATCATGTCTGCTGGAGGGCGCACGATCCGTGTGCACGAGAGCTTATTTGTGCATGAGAGGTGAATAAAGAGTAACCAAGAATAATTAAATCAAATTCAAAATCGTGTTTATGTTTAGAATATTTAAATATTCACCATTTCATGTATGGCAAAATCATATTTTAAAATACATGAAAAATTCACTTGTTCGTCTAAGCTGATCTGCTTCTCTCTAATCGTTTTCTCTAATCTGTGAGTTGTTTGTCTAAGCTAATCTGCTTCTCTCTAATCTATGAGCTGTTCGTCTAAGCTGAGCTGCTTTTCTCTAATCTGTGAGCTGTTCGTCTAAGCTGATCTGCTTCTCTCTAATCTGTGGAGTTGTTCGTCTAAGCTGATCTGCTGCTTCTCTGTAATCTGTTCAAGTTCTTACCTGTTCTAATCTGCTCTCACGCACAGATCTGCTCTTGCGTACTGATCAGATCTCGCACACACAGATCAGCTGGGATACTCAGAACAGCTCGCATATGCTCAGATCAGATCGCACACCTCGGACATTAAAATCAGATTAGCTCGCACCTGATCTGATCAGTTCACACCATGCAAGTGGTATCAGATCGCATCAATAGATCAGATTGCGCTCCGATCAGCTTGCGCACTCCAAACAGCTCACAGATCGCAGTACACATACTTGGAGCAGCTCACGATGGTCGACTCGGGTCACGATGGTCAACTCGGCTTACACTTTTCAGATCAGCACGCTACAACATATCAGCTCATGTCTTCTCATTCTTACTAAACGATTAACTCGCTAAGCTGATCCTAGACGCACAACTCACCAGTACACCCAAATAGACTTCAACTCACCCGCAATATCAGCTCAGCACGAAAGACCCGATCAGCTCGCGCTTAAGCTGATCCAAAAAATACGATCTTTCTAGCAGACCAACCTCGGTTAATCACAGTCCTCACAACTATTCACGCTCAATATTTCAATATTGACATACAATCTCATATCTTCTAATATGTGAGTTGTTCGTCTAAGCAGATCAGCTTAGACGAACAGCTGATCTGCTTTTCTCTAATCTGTGAAATGTTTGTCTAAGTTGATCTGCTGCTTCTCTATAAACTGCTCAAGTTCTTATCTGTTCTAATCTACTCTTGTAACTCATGAATGAATATCTTTTCTAAGCTGATCTCCTGAGCTGATACCTTCTCTAAACTGGTTTCTTCTGTGCTGATCTTTGCTCTAAACTGGATCAGCTTGGTTGTCGTCTACTGGATCAGTTTGGGAATCCCCTACTGGATCAGCTTGGACATCTTCTCATCTAAACTCGGTTCGTCGCTTCTCAGCTCACGTTTAATAATGACATCAAATTCAGCTCGTGTCTAATACAAGAACAACTCAAACTCATAATTGTACCAGATTGTGTCTAATACATGAACAACTCAAAGTTGTAGGGTGTTCGTCATATCTGATATGCTTCTCTCTACTCTGTGGGTTGTTCATCTAAGCTGATCTGCTGCTTCTCTGGACCATCGCGAGCTGTTCCAAGTATGCGCACCATCTAAACTGGTTTCTTTGGTACTGATCTTTGCCGTAAACTGGAGCATCTTGGATTTCGTCTGCTGGATCAGTTCGGACGTCTCTTACTGGATCAGCTTGGACATCTTCTCACCCAAACGCAGTTCGTCGCTTCTCAGCTCGCGTCTAATCTCATTTGTATCAGCTTAGCCTGCTCACTCGATTAAATCGTTAGAAACAAGTACACAAGTTCTGTGTTCATCAAAATCAAGATCTGACCTGTGTAACAGATCCAAGATAAACCAATCCAATTTAAAATATATGTGCAACCAAAAATGTGAAGGTACGCGACACTAACAAGAAAAGCAGTATTTTTTTTCCAGACTGCTTCTTGAGAAAAAAAGCGGTATTTTTCCATACTTTCATCGAGAAAATTAAATTACATGGCCAACTCAAAACGTGAGATCTGTTTGTAATAGTCGCATATGTCGGAAAAACAATTAATTGGTTCAGATTTTCAGTCCCCATTCTTCAGCCACACTATTAAGCAGTCATGACGAGCTGGAGTTAAATGGGAGGAAGAAAGATGCTTCAAAACTTCCCCAAGAAGCTTCTTTGATGTGGCAGAAGAAAAAAAAAAATATAAGCTAAAAAAAAAAGAATAAAAATGTTTGATATGTTAAGCAGCCACGACGAACCAGTAATCTGAAACAGAGATTTACTGTTAGGATTATTCCTCGATTACAGGCAATTATTCACTGGTGCTTCTTCTGTGATTGTCACGCAAGATCAACACACACAGAAATCAAGAATTAACAGTAAGAACACAGACAATTACGTGGTTCGATCAAGGGCTGATCTACATCCACGGGAAAAGAAGATGATCCTTTTATTAAGAACGTCACTTGTTACAGTACAAGAATTCTCCACTCCGATCTAATCTATCCTCACTCCTCTATTGGATTTCCCTCAGAGTTCTCACAGATTTTTCTCTCGTGTGTTTTTCACTCTTTCTTTGTTAATTTCTGGTTGTTGTGTGTCTCCCCAATAGCCAGTTGTTCTGTTCCTTTATTTCAGTTAGATTCCCTTGTTTCTTCCCAACTTCCTCTGGCGCCCTTTTCCTCTTTACCGTTGAGTTTTGTAGTCAACTGTGCTTCTACTCTTTACAATTCTCCACCTTGACTGCAAAACTTAACGCCTTCTCTTCACCATCTTCTTTTCCACTCCCCCAAAAGGGCCTTACTGTTCCTGGATACCAACCAAGTCAAGGCAGTGTCTGAACTTGGCTGTTGGTAATGGCTTTGTAAGCATATCCGCAGGGTTTTCTTCAGTAGGAATCTTTACCATAGTGATTATTCCTTTTGACACTACATCTCTTACAAAATGCATCTTCACATGTGCTTCGACCTTTCATGGAACATTTGATGCTTTGTAAGATGAATGGTGCTTTGATTGTCACAATTTATGAAAACTGTATCCTGTTTCAATCCTAATTCTTCCACCATTCCCCTCATCCACATAGCTTCCTTTATCGCCTCAGATACCGCAATATATTCAGCTTCGATGGTTGAGAGTGCCACTACTGACTGAAGATTGGCTTTCCAACTAATTGCTGTACCAAATAATGTGAAGACATATCCAGGACTTCCTGGTGTCGATACTTCCTCCAAATACGAGTCTGAATATCCAACCAGCTGATTTGTGTCATGTTCTTGCTTTGAGAATTTCAATCCAAGATCCATAGAACCCTTAATATATCTGAAAACCCATTTTAAAGCATCCCAATGTGTTCTGCCTGGGTTTGACATGAACCTACTGACCACACTCATAGCATATGCAAGATCCGGTCTGCTACAAACCATTCCATACATCAAGCTGCCAACTCCACTTGCGTAAGGTACTCTTGACATATCTTGGATGTCCTGACTGTTCTCAGGTGCTTGATCTTTAGAGAGTTTGAAATGGGAAATGAGGGGAGATGTCACAGCCTTGGAAGTGTGCATATTAAATCTTTGCAGTACCCTTCTGAGATATGGTCCTTGGTATAAGAACAGGCTGTTTTCTAATCTGTTTCGAGTGATCTCCATGCCCAGTATCCTTGTAGCTGGTCCCATATCCTTCATCTCGAACTCCTTTTTCAATACGGCCTTAATCTCCATAACCTCACCCCTGCTCCTGCTGGCAACCAGCATATCATCAACGTATAGCAACAAATAGACTGTTTCCTTGCCTTGCACTCGTCTTATATACACACAGCTGTCATGACTGCTTCTGGTGAATTCAATCTTAAGCATATACTCATCAAACCGTTTGTACCATTGCCGTGGACTTTGTTTCAAGCCATACAGTGACTTTTTCAGCAGACATACTTTGTTCTCATTTCCTGGTTTTATAAAACCTGTGGGTTGGATCATGTATATGGTTTCTTATAGTTCTCCATGTAAGAACGAAGTTTTTACATCCAACTGTTCTAGTTCCATATCATATTGTGCCACTAAAGCCAGCAACATCCGTATAGAGCAGTGCTTCACTACAGGGGAGAAATCCTCATTAAAATCCACACCCTCCACCTGTGTAAATCCTTTAGCCACTAGTCTGGCTTTGAACCGAACACCATCTGATCCTGGTATTCCTTCTTTATTCTTGTAGATACACTTGCACCCCACCACTTTCTGGTTCTTGGGTCTATCTACAATTTTCCAGGTATTATTTTTTCTTAAGGAAATCATTTCTTCATTCATTGCTGCTATCCAGAGGCTACCTTCCTTGCTTTCCAGTGCCTCTGTGTAAGTTCTAGGCTCTGAGTAACTAATGTCTTCTGCTACATTGAATGCATAAGATATTAAATCTGCATGCCCATACCTTAGAGGAGGCCTTATTTCCCTCCTTTCCCTGTCTCTCACCAAACTGTAACCTCGCAGATTAGCTGGGGAGGAATCCATTTGTTCATCAACCCGCTGATTTCGATTATCAATTGTCATCCTGTTATGAATGGTTTCTATCCCTTCACTGTGTGGTTCTGGATCCTCCACCTCAAAATGAGTGTTATCCGATTCTTCATTTTCTTGTGTATTAGCAGAATTGAAATGTGCACCATACCCCATCTTTGTCTCATCAAAGATGACATCCCGACTTATAATGCACATTTGTTCTCCTGGTTCTAAACACCGCAACTTATAACCCTTGACTCCTTGCGGATATCCCATAAAAACTACATCTTTTAGCTCTAGCCTCCAGCTTGTCTTGCTTTGTATGAGCATAGGCCATACACCAAAACACCTTGAGGTCCTTGTAGTCTGCTGGATGTCCACTCCATACCTCCATGGGTAGATGACATCCCGACTTATAATGCACATTTGTTCTCCTGGTTCTAAACACCGCAACTTATAACCCTTGACTCCTTGCGGATATCCCATAAAAATACACCTTTTAGCTCTAGCCTCCAGCTTGTCTTGCTTTGTATGAGCATAGGCCATACACCAAAACACCTTGAGGTCCTTGTAGTCTGCTGGATGTCCACTCCATACCTCCATGGGTGTTTTAAGGTTGATTGCTGCGTAGGGACAGCGGTTTATGAGGTAACAAGCCGTGTTAATAGCTTCACCCCAGAAGGACTTTGGAAGTGAAGCATCAAGTAGCATGCACCGAACTCTTTCCAAGAGCGTTCTATTCATCCTTTCCGCAAGACCATTCTGCTGTGGAGTGTTAACAACGGTCTTGTGTCTGCTGATTCCAGCCTTTGTACAGAATACATTGAACTCCTCAGAAACAAATTCCATTCCATTGTCTGTTCTTAAGCATTTGAGCTTGGCCCCCACCTTGTCTCTGTTTCGAGTAGCCATTCTTTAAATTTCACAAAGGCCTCAGACTTATTCTTTAACAGAAATACCCACACTCTTCTTGAGAAGTCGTCTATTATCGACATGAAGTATTTTTCTCCACCTATTGTTTGAGTTCTTGCAGGTCCCCACAAGTCAGCGTGTACATACTCAAGTGGTGCTTTAGATTTGTGTATTCCAGTGTTGAATTTGACCCTCTTAGCCTTTCCTAAGACGCATTGTTCATAGAAATCTAATCCTGTCACCTTATCCCCACACAACAGGTTCTGTTTTGACAATTCAATGAGCCCTTTTTCAATAACGTGCCCAAGCCTCATGTGCCACAACTTTGCATTGTCAGGTATGGTCCTAGATAGGGATGGCAACTGATTCCAGCTTTAGCACAGAACACATTAAACTCCTCAGAAACGAATTCCATTCCATTGTCTGTCCTTAAGCATTTGAGTTTGGCCCCCACCTTGTTCTTTGTTTCTAGTAGCCATTCTTTAAATTTCACAAAGGCCTCAGACTTATTCTTTAGCAGAAATACCCACACTCTTCTTGAAAAATCGTCTATTACCGACAGGAAGTATTTTGCTCCACCTAATGTTTGAGTTCTTGCAGGCCCCCACAAGTCAGCGTGTACATACTCAAGGGGTGCTTTAGATTTGTGTATTCCAGTGTTGAATTTGACCCTCTTAGCTTTGCCTAAGACGCACTGTTCACAGAAATCTAACCCTGTCACCTTGTCCCCGCACAACAGGTTTTGTTTTGACAATTCAATGAGTCCCTTTTCACTAATGTGCCCGAGCCTCATGTGCCATAACTTTGCATTGTCAGGAATGGTCCTAGATGCAATGGATGTATTTCCAACCACTACTTTTCCTAATAATGAATAAAGACCATTCTTTCTGACAACCCTTCATAATGAGTAGGGACACCCTTTGACAACTTTTAATGTCCCTTTCTCTGCTTTAAAGACACAACCATTCATTTCAAGCATTCCTAGTGAAATAAGATTTCTTCTTAACTCTGGAATGTATCGTACCTGATCTAGTATTCTCTCAACTCCATCGTGCATCTTGAACCTTATAGATCCAATCCCCATCACTCTGCATGCCTTATTGTTTCCCAGCAATACCAGACCCCCTTCACTGGTTTCCAGAGTTTCAAACCACTCCTCTCGTGGACACATGTGGAAGCTGCAACCGGAATCCAGAATCCATTCAATGCAGGACTGATTTTGATTAACCACTAAGGCATCTGCTGATTCATACCCATCAGACACAACTGCTGCATTTTCTCCAGCCTTGGACTTGTCCTGATACTGATATCTTTTCCGTTCTGGGAAATCTCTTTTATAGTGGCCTTCCTTGTGACAGTGGAAGCACTTAAATGGAGTCTTAGTATTATTCTGATTCACATTGTTTTCATTCTTGGAAGACCTGGACCTGGATCGGAAATTATTCTTTGTTTTCTGTTCTCTCCTTTCAGTCCTTCCCCGAACCACCAGTCCTTCTCCAGTATTGTTGGTTTTTCCCTCCAGTTTTCTTTGAAGTTCTTTGGCCCTTATTGCAGATTGAACTTCTTCCAAGGAAATGGTCTGTTCTCTCCCATAGAGTATCGCGTCTTTAAAGTGATCGTAGCTCTTTGGGATTGAGTTTAACAGTAATAGCGCCTTGTCTTCATCATCCATTTTGACATCAATGTTTTCAAGATCATCAATTATCTTGTTGAACTCATCAATCTGTTCTCCTGTTGACTTATCTTCTGCCATCTTGAAGGAGTAAAGCCTTTGTTTCAGATAGAGTCGATTTGCCAGGGATTTTGTCATGTACAGCTGTTCGAGTTTTGCCCAGACTTTGCATGCAGTGTCTTCTCTTGCCACTTCTCGCAATGCTCTGTCACCCAGGCACAATATAATGGAACTATGTGCTTTCTCCAGTATATTGTTCTTCTCGGTTGCAGATAGAGTATCGGGGAGAGACCTCTCCCCTTTCAATGCATCTACAACACCTTGCTGGACCAAGATCGCCCTCATCTTGACTCTCCAGAGGCCAAAGTCATTTTGGCCAGAAAACTTCTCGATATCAAACTTGGAGGTCCCCATCTTTAATCGAGTATCAGATTCCCACGGACGGCGCCACTTGTTAGGATTATTCCTCGATTACAGGTAATTATTCACTGGTGCTTCTTCTGTGATTGTCACGCAAGATCAACACACACATAAATCAAGAATTAACAGTAAGAACACAGACAATTACGTGGTTCGATCAAGGGCTGATCTACATCCACGGGAAAAAGAAGATGATCCTTTTATTAAGAACGCCACTTGTTACAGTACAAGAATTGTAACGACCAGATCATTTAGAAGTCCACAATTAGGAAGATATGAGATTGGTGGATTACATTGCTATTACAATTCGATTCTTGAATATTCCTGTCTATGCAATGATCAATCTTTATTCTATTATGGATTGATATTCCAATGTTAGAATGCAATTACAGTAGATGTTTAGTGACTTCTGCAAACCAAGTGGATTCTTTATTTAACTAAAATTGTCGGCTACCATTTGCATCTTTTATTTTTAAAAAAACAGAGCACGCTCTTTTCAGAAGATTGGCATATTGATATAACGTGTTTTCCTTCCTTAGTCATTGTAAATCATATAAATAGGATCTTAAGCTGCTTCATGCATCATTACTTTCAAATCAAATCATATTAAGCGGTGCTCACTCTCAAGAAGCCGAACAAAATACTTTCAAAGTGTTTTAAAGGAGACAGGCGGTGTGCAAGAAGTATACTGAATTCTCTGCTGTTCTTGTGTTAAAGATACCAGGCAAGTAAACTCTGTTTCTTGCTCACTCAATAGAAAGCATATATTCAATTCTGTTTTATGATTATGTATGGTTTTAAAGAAAAGGAAGATGGCTACGGCTTTTCTTCAAAGAAAACCATAAGTTCATGCTCTGTTTTCGAAAGAAGTTGAGTTACTGTCATTTTTTATTCAAGGATGATTTAGAAAATGTTTTGGTGATGTTATTCTAATGAATTCCTGAAGTTTCAGTGATTCATTCATCGAAGTAGCTTACAAGTAGCTTATTCGATCTTTTCCAGAAGTTTCATAAGATATGTCGAAGTCTTTAAAGGAAGGTAACCTTCGTAGTTCATGGTTATCTGTATATTAAGAACAAGAGCTGGTTTTTATACCACTGCTGATATTGCCTTGTCGAAAATATTCTAAGTATGAAATCAGCAGTTTCAGTTCTTTGTTGAAAACCAGCAGAAACATATTTCAGCAGATGCTTTGCTTTCGCAAATTCAGCAGATGTTGCGACTGATTCTTATTCGTTGCGACTGGTAATGTTCAACCAGCAGGTATTAGTCTTGCGACTGGTACTGTTCATCTCAGCTGGATACTGTTCATTCTTCGTTTTCTTCAATAGATAATGAAATTTCAGAATTTGATTCTCTTTTCAATTCTGAATCAGTTCAAATGAATCTTTCGAATTATCCGACAGATTCAACTAGCTAAATTATTCAGGTTTCATCTTCGCAAGCTTTATAAGGAAATCCTTTACAGTTCCAGAACATCTTCAGACAAATGAAAACCAGTAACTCAAACAAGAGGAAGAAAATAGTTTTTACGAGAGAAAGAAAGAGCAGAACATTATTTTATGAAATGTTTTAAATTATGACAATGAAAAAGGGTCCCCAATGAAAAGGCGAGTACGCGGCTGACGAACCGTGTGCCCTTTTAACTAGGAAGGATTATGATTACAGGTCGACGGATCTGTATACCCCTTCAACTATGAGCCATAGTGCTAAGACTGATATCAGGAGTTTGATCAAACGAAATGGACCACATGTTTAAAGTATTGTCATAATTTTCCAGAAAAGAAATGAAGAGCACGAATGTGATTCTGATCACAGCTCTTAAGAATGTTTAAAGAAAATGATTCCAGGATTGATTTATGTTTTATGCTTTCATACGTAAATTAGATTTCATACTTATGTTTACGCTTGTTTATTCATAAGCGTAATACCAGTTCAGACTCCAGTATGCATTAGTTCAAGAACGATCGCATTATTTGATTTTTCTATTCCAGTTTTTACCTGCTGGGCCTTTGGCTCACTAGTTTTTATTGAGTGCAGGTAATTCCCAGCAGGAAGATGGAGGGAAATGAACAGGATGGAAGGAATGTGTTTATCGTGGACAACAGAGTTCTTTATTTCCTTCTGTTTCAAAGTTCATAGCTTCTTTTTTAGAACACTTTTGTATTGTACTGAATGTTCTGATGTAAGTTGTATCAAAACAAAATTTCAGAGTTTTGTTATGTTTTCAACTAGATTTTATCACACTACGAGATGCATTATTGACATATGATATAGTTGTTCTCTTCATTTCCGCACCACTGCCTAAATTATTCTAGATTTCTTATCTCTGAATGCGAAGCATTTTATTATACTCGTTTCAACCCAGATAGTTAGTAGCGATCCATTCTCCAACGTTTATAACTTTTGATTTCATTCAATTGAACCCCAAAACTTATGATTATTCCGTCAAGAAAATGAGGGTCGTTACAGTTGGTATCAGAGCATGGTTCTTGAGATAAACACACTTCCAGTCTGAGCAAATCTCTCCAGCTTCTGCAAAACTTGTGAGTTTTACGTTCATGTTTTAGCATAGAGTAATCTCTCATATAGAATTGTGGTGGATTTGGACTATCCTTTTTCAGATATGTCAGGAAGAGGTAGAGGCAGAAGGAGTTTTGTCGAAGGAGATAGTGAATCAGAAGGCATAACTCCCGTCCTTGCTAATATGGCCCAACTTTTAGAACGATTAGTTGATCAGACCTCCAATGGGAGTGGTCATATATATATAATTTGATCAACGGCCAACCACAGGCAACTTCATTGAACCATGTCCCACATGTATGCTGCTTTGTTGTAGACACATGTGCCGATTATTAAGAGTCGGAATTTTTTAGGGTAACAGAAAAGATACCTTCACAATATTCCCAATCAACTTGCATTACTTGCTCACATTACAAACGATTTAAGAAAAAAAAAGATTCTGTTTCACAAAACAAACTACTTTAATTCTAGGCTTGGAATTTAGTCGCTTCTTTCTTGCTCTTTTCATTATGCCTTAGGTTTTGGTACTTTGTTTAGTTCCGATTCAAATCGAAATTTTACTTGCCTCGATGCTCATGGAATAATACATTTGATCGGTCTCCGGATAGGAATTTGGGTAAAATGTTTTATGGTCGTGCTTGGAATGAAGTATTCAATCTTCATGACGATGTTTGAACCGGGCATTATCTGAATTTTCAATATTTTTTTCTTGTACTCCCTTTGTCTCATATATATGTTTTTCACTCATGTTAAGATATGTTTAGAAATCTAAATTTTATAAAACAATTTCTCTCCATATACTTTCATTAAATGGCAGGTAATTAGTTAAACAATTGAAATAGAATAGATTGGTAAAAGCGTAGAAAATATAATGATAATATGGAAAGTGGATTGTATAATTGGCACATAGATTGATATGCCAAAACATGGTTGTGACCATCTAACATTATATTACAATTATTAGTGATCACAACTATTCAATAATACAGTCAAATTAATAAAATACTAAGTCAATCGTACATCTTTGATTTTTTAAAGAAAATAAAATACTCCCCTTATTCTCTCTTTCTTCATTTTTAATTATTTTCTTTTTTTTTTGGTTAATTCTTTTAGAAAATTATTTTGTTCTCTATTTTGTTTTGGGTTGCATGTTATTCTCTGGCTATCTCATTGTCATTGACAAGTTGCCAAATGTATGGAAAAGAAGCAAAGAACATGCTCGATTCTCTTCAGGTATTAAATATATTCGAAGATAAGGAAATAATGGTGGATGTGCTTCATCCCTTTGAAAATACGTCAACCAATTTAAAAATTAAAAATATAATAGTTGGAAAAAAAAAAGGTAGCAAAACCATAAAGAACAGAAAAACAGAAAAGGAAACCTGGGACACCCAATCAGACAACCCAAGTGGCTGAATGAATTACATCAAATAAGAATAAAATGAATAATAAAAATTATGGTTTTCTCGTACAATTATTTAGGGATAGGAAGACGGTCAAGAAATTATCCCTTAAAGTTCGGCCGACTCACAAATTATTCTTCTTTTTATAACCTAACGGAGAACTCACTTATCCTTATTTTTCAAAATATTAAATAAATCTTATACATGAAACTTTTATAATTAGATTTTTCAACTAATTTATAATAATAAAAATTTTGATACCCCAGGTGTCGCCTTGGGAAACGATGATCGAGTTTTTTGCTTCCTCGCCGAGGTGTATAAAGCTCGGGAAGGACCATCCGAGGGGATACCAGATGCTCCCACCCAATTTGACGCTCCATGCGAGAATCATGCCTTCAAGAACATGACATATCTACACCTTTATTAATTCTAAAATCACCGGGATCAAGAAGACAATCTCACTCAAGATAACGATCAATCTGAACGTGATCTTCCAGATTTCTCGTCCATACTATATATAAAAGTAAGAACAATTTAGAGTCTCTTGTTGTACACTTCAAGACACCCTATTCCGTAGGCTCATTGTACATATTTTTTTGTGAAACTTCTCTGGGTCTAACATTCTTCGTCATTTTCTTGTACTGAATTTCCATCCCTTTAATTCACTTCATTTTAGTTGTACTTATAGTCTCTGCTCCGATATGAATGTTGGACCCACGTTTATAACCACTGAAAATGGCTTGTGTAAAATTCCGACTCATTGAACTTGTCGTTAGTTCTTCATATTGGTTTAATTGAGGCTATTCTTATTTTTAACTATTCTAGATTGATCTTTTATTGTACCGAGTAAATCAATTTGAACTTGATATGTGCTATCTTGAGTTGTTCTTGTTCAAACTGATTTATTCTTCTGAACGGATCCGATCTGTTTCGAACTATGTTATGTTATGTAAGCTATGTCTGATCCGTTAAATAAACTATTTTGTTCTTATCCGCTCATATATGAACAAATTCACCAATTGTTATATGATTTTATTTGTTCTACTCTTTTTATCAGATCTGCTCTTACTCTCTTCTGATCTTATATGATAGTACCTTTTTCTGATCTGATCTCATCTGGTCTGATTTGTCCTGCTCTTCTCCACTGAGCCGTTATGATCGATATAATTCTCTAATTTGATCTAAACTGTTCTTCTCAATTGAGCTCAGTTCTTCACTTGTATTATTCATCTGATCTCATTTAATCTTTATCCCACTCTATTATGTTTCCAGTTAAATGTGAAAACACAAGTAAACTCATTAGAAACATAACAAAAAGTTTTGTGTTCATAAAATTATGGTTGACCTGTTTCTAGATCCAACAAGTTGTTTAACAGATTATTTTGACAATTAATAAGAAGTTATAAATTAATGCCAAACAAATTTGTAGTATTTTTAAGATTTTGTAAATACAATTTAATATGCGGTTATCCTTAACTAAAATATGGAAGTAGAAATTTTTATACTTTGTTGACAAGATAAAATCTATTCTTTGATGCAACGTATCTATAGAAGCGATAGGATATACATATGACATGAGCAACATCCAAATATGGTAAAGATTTAACATCTTGAAATACTATTTATAATATGTCTTTAAGAAGTATGTTGGAGATTATTAATATTTTATTTAACGATTTCTATCTTGGAATTTGCCATCGATGATCTAGCCTAGGGGTGTCAAATTTGGACCCAACCCGATAACCCAACCCGAACCCACCCGAAAAAAATCAGGTTCGGGTTGAGCCATTTCGGGTTGATTCGGGTTCGGGTTGGGTTCGGGTTGGGAATATTTTTTTTACTTTTCACCCCAACCCGACCCGAACCCACCCGACCCACCCGAATTGACACCCCTAATCTAGCCACTTAGCCACCATGGACCAATGAGTCACCATCCAACGTCAACTCCTCATTTATCTGATTTCTGCTCAAATTATTTAATTTTTTTATCGAAATTATTATTGTGTCCATTTAAATTTTAAATGTACTAAGAGTTTTATTGTGAAACATAATAACATCTAGTTGAAAAAGAAAAATCTATGTTAGGTATTAATGTTTCTCTTCTCTTTTTTTTCTCCTAATTATACTTGAGAAACCATTTATTGAAACTCAATTTCACACTCTTGTTCAACAATGCCAACAAATTAGGTGGTCCTTTAGCACTTTTTATTTCAAAAATCTCGATCAAACATAGAATGGGACATAAGATCTTATAGAAAAAGAATTATATTAATCGTCATATAGCCTAAATCGTCGTTCATCGGACACTAGAATTTGTAAAGTTCCGATAATTAATTTGATAAAAGAGTAAATTAATATGATTTATTTGGTAAATGTACTGTGAATCAATTATATGCATAAAAATGTTAGCCTAAAATGTTTTGGAAAGGGCAGCATTTAACAAAATCGTAGACTTTTAGCTTGGGAGAAAAGCACCGCCGACGTAAGAATATTCAAATAGATTTCAGTTTGTCAAACAGAACTTGGTGGAAATCTTATTTTTTTGTCATGTATTCTTTTAAGTTTTGATAATTTATTTTCTTAAATTTTGGTGGTGGAGATTTTGCTTGTGATTTCGGGTGATTTTATCTATTTCGTCTGACCGTTATTGTGATATCATTTATGTGAGCAGTGTCACGTCAAAATTGTAGCAAGTCAAAGATAGATTATTAAAATTGAAATAAAATAACTTAGAGACAAAGATAATATTTCATACTAAACATAATATATAGGAGTATGTATATATAGGGATGACAATGGGGTAGGACGGTATCGATTTTGCAATCCATCTCCGTCCCCGAATAAATTGGGGATCTCCATCCCCATCCCTGTGGGAATCGGTTCAGGGACGAGATCACAATCCCCGTCTCTCATATGTTTTATATATATATATATATATATTATTTGTTATTCTGTATTATTATTATTATATATATTTCTAATATATCAACTAATATATATTATTTACTATTACCATCCTCATTCTCATTGGATCCGAGAATTTCAAAATGTCCTCGTACATGCCTCGTTTCGGGTTTTCCCACCTGTCTCCGAACTTGCGGGAAAAACTGTGATCCGAATGTATATTAGACTTTTAACTTTGCATTACAACTCGTTATCTATACCAAATGCTTATTATAATCAACATCAAATACGATAAGTTTGTATAGGACAAACTTGAAGAAACAATCCAAATACATATTAATCAAACACGAGCTTTCAAAAAACTCTTTAAATAATATAGATATTAGATAAAACTTTTGTATTTGTCTATGATAGTCAAAATTGTTTTGAAAAATTGGTCAAAGGTAATTTTTTTTTAAAAAAGTAAAATTTTGGTTTCTCATGACAAAATTCAATCAATGTCAATAGTACATCCTATAGCAGTCTCCCCACACCGGTAGTTGTTTAATTGTCTTCCGCTATAATACTTGATAAAATATTATTTTATTGGTTATAATTTTTTAAATATTGTTTAAATTGATTGTCGATATAATTTTTGATAAACTATAATTTTATTTGCTATAATTTTTTAATAAAGTGACATAATTTTGGTTGGACAAATTAATAAGTATCTCTTAGGTTTTCCCCGGGTACCAAACACTTATTTTGTCATCCAGTTTCACCAAAGACCATATTTTAAAAAAACAATTCAAAAACAGACCTTGTGATCAAACTAGTTTTCCACTTGACTAAAGGTAAAAGCCGAAAAGTAAAATTAAATTCTGATAATTAAAATCTTGAAATAATCCGTGGGGTCCACGAACATGGGAATCTATCCCGTCTACAGATGACCCATAACGATGTAGGAGGTGGCATTTAAGGCTATGATTTTGTAACTCACCGTGATACGATGAACCAGAATATTTTTTATTAATGAATAATATTTTAAAATTTTAGAAATCTTAAAAGATAAAAAATAAACAAAAATATATTTATTTGTTCATAAACAAAGAAAAAAGAATTGGAAATTGAACCGATTCGACCAGTTCGATCGGTTTGATCGGTTCAACCGATTATTGACTAACTTTGAACGACGAAACCCGTAAAATAGGTTTATTATTTGATTTGGGCTGATTCAATGACCAGTTCCAAGACGAACCGATTCGACCAGTTCGATCGGTTTGATCGGTTCAACCGATTATTGACTAACTTTGAACGACGAAACCCGTAAAATAGGTTTATTATTTGATTTGGGCTGATTCAATGACTAGTTCCAAGACGAACCGATCGGTGGACCTTTTTCAAAAACAATGATTCAAGGGATATACATAATACAATTTTATTATAATTTGATCCATATGACTAGATTGAAAGATTTTTTTTTTTCAATATTGAGATAATTTTTAAATTTGATTGATATTATGTAAGTCCATAGGTAAAACCCCCTTTTGATATTTTCAGGATTCAAACTTCTCATCCCGAATCCTGAAATAAATTACATTTTTTATTAAATATATTACATTTACCATTTATGAAATATTTTTTACGTTACAATAACATCAAAAATAAAAATGCAACCTATAATGTAACAATTAATAAATTTTATGAAATAGAATATTTTTGTAGAAAAAATTGGAAAAAAGAAGGATGACATTTGCCACTTGCAGACCCCACCACAATGTTGCTAATCTCTCTTTTTCTCTATAAATAAGTGCTCAGTATTACCTTACACAGGCTTGAAGAACACAGCACCAAAAATTTCCAAGAATTCATCTTCAAGTCGTTCTTCCTCCAAATATCTCCCTTTTACCTCAAAAATACCCAGAAAGTGAAAAATATGGTCGTAAATGATCTCTCGCTGAAACCCATCAAGTTCTTGTGCAGCTACGGCGGCCGGATCCTTCCCCGTTACCCCGATGGCAAGCTACGCTACCACGGCGGCGAGACCCGTGTGCTTTCTGTGGAACGCAGCGTTTCCTTTTCCGGTTGGTCCCTTTAATTCATTTTCCATTCTGGAAGTGATTAAGATGTTCTGTGTTTGTTCTTAATCTGTAGCGTTGGATTTTCTGTATAGATCTCTTGTTGAAATTGGCGGAGATGTGCGGAACTCCGGTGAGTTTGCGGTGCCAATTACCCGCCGAAGATCTCGACTCATTGGTGTCGATTACTTCCGACGAGGATCTCGCCAATCTCATCGAGGAGTACGACCGGGCGTCTCTGAAGATCAGAGCTTTCCTCTCGGCCCCCAAGATACCCGCCAAAAAGGTCTCCCCACCTCCCTCGACTGCCTCATCACCTAAATCACCCTTCTGCTGCCCCGCCATTACCGGCGGCGGCTTCCCTCCTCGGTGCCGCAGCTCCGGCAACGGGAGAAGCATCCGCCACGCCTCGAGGCCGCCGCAGTCCCCGCCGTCGTACGCCGTGAAAGCCGCCGGGAAATCTCCTCACCATCAGTATGCATGCCATCATCGTTACCATGCAAATGGTGGCCGTGTGTATCTGATTCAGAGTGGGAATAACTGGCAATAAAGTAATCCAACTGATAAAACATCGGGAAAATGAAACAAAAAAAAATCTGAAAGTTTTCCTTCGAAAAATTCAAGAACAATCAAAGGTATATATTATGATGTAAAATGATGCATAATTAATCTGGATTGTGTATTATTAATTAAAATTTAGGAAAAAAAGGGATCCATTTTTGTCGATCCCACTGCGTGGAAATATAATGAAAATCGAGTCTCCGGATTCAGCAAACCATCTTCTTGTTCTTTATTCTTTTAAAATATTTTTTTGGTTCTTGTTGTAATTCCAAATCTATTTATTTCTCGAAAATAATTATGGGTTAACGTCTATGATTTTTATTTATTTTTTCGTTGTAGCTGTGATTATTTTTTTAGTTATCATTTGTGATGATAAAGTATTATTTATCATTTTATCTGTTGGAGTCGCGTTGGAATTCCCAAGCTATCGACATTATTCTACATTTTGAATTTTTGTTCATTGGAAACTGATTTTCATTTGTTTCAAGATTATTAATTATTTATTTTGATAAATATTTATTATTTTTCAGTCCTCTTAATTTCATTATCTGGTTTCTTGCAGGTTCAGATGAATTTATAATTGGAAGAGGATGGTGACAGGCTTCGAGGTGGGCAGTGAAGGTACGTAAATGAACATTTTTTTTAAGACATTTATGTCAAGAATTTTAAGGGTTTTCAAAATTAAATTATATTGTACGAGTTTTTAGAACTTATAATATTGAGGTAATAATTGCCAAATTCATTAAATAATATGAAGTTGAATTCGAGAAACTCGTAAAACTTATGAAGAGTGTCATTCTTACATTTTTCCAGAACCCTTCTGCAGAATCATGATTTCTAACCCATAATTGGTCCAATCCACTTCTGTCTTCGAAAGATAAAATGTTCGCAGCCACCTAACATTTCTGTTTCATTTATGACCAAATCCTATGAACCATGGTCTTCCCAGCAGCCCAAATTGCTACCAAATAATGGTGTTACCTCCAATTTTTGGTCAAGTTATTTGAAATTCTGAAATTATTTCCTTTAACTTCTCATAAATATATTTTTTTGATGGTTTTTCAAATTCGTCTTAATAAATTTGTTATCCTTCCTAACAACACTGCACATTGACATCTTCATATTATGTCACATTCTCACACTAATATCCGCACGGTGTCACGTCTATGCTTATGAATGTTTATGTTGATAGGTTGGGATCGGATGAAAGATGCGACGCCGGAGATCGGAGTTACGGGTTCGGGATGAACCGAAACCCAATAAACTTCATAAACTTCAACTAAAGCGTAAAAAAAAAGGTTAAAACACTTTGAAAATCTTAAGACGCAAATTAAACGTCACTCGCCTTCAATGGAGGATATGGAATTGGGAAACTGGAACCCGAACTGGAGGGCACACAAATTAAAGAAAGGCCAAATGGGGATTACATGGAATTGGAATTATTGGACGTGGCTAACGCAAAGCATCAATAAAAATGAACTTTTTGAGGTCTCATAATTCTCAAGTTCGGACATGGCCCGTTACAGCTGGTGCCCTCAACTCGTGGAACGATGCCAACTATTTTGACATCTTGAGGAGATAAAATCAGAGGAAAAAAAAAATAAAGTGGTTAATTTATTCTCCAAAAAAATATAAATCTCTCCCGATGGAGATAGAAAGATTAATAGTTAATATACTACATTTCCAAATTAGGAACCCTAAATGGAAGAAAGGAGTTTCGAAAATCCAACTATAAATTAGTTATTCATTTAAAATAAATTTTCGAATGAGGTATATAAGTTTTCAAATTGTTATGGAAAATAAAAATAAAAATAAAAAGGCCGCATTTTTCTCGGAAGTGAGGGATAACAGGATAAGGGCCACTGGGAACAGAAGCATCTCGAGTGGAGACCATACACATATGGAAACAATTGTAATTATTATTGGTAAACAAATATAATACGAACGAACTGGAAAATGTTTATATTTACGTAAATTATATTCTCAAAAAAAAAAATGATCTGATAAAATAAATAACTAGAAGGAATTAAATATAGGAAAATAAGTGGTGAAGATAAAGAAGAAGTGGTTCAAGGTAACCCTACAACCACAGACTGAAACAGTAAGTATATCCATATACAGGTATTAGATCTAATTTAATATTCTGAGTATTTGGACCTCTTTTTTTGGGAAAAAGGAATTTTGGCTTGAGATTTCCAGCTAGCTTAAATAAGAAAAATGAGAATTTTATTAAGTGAGGAAAAATATTGGAAAATATTAAAAAAATTAATCGAATAAAATAGATGGAATATTTTGAAATTCGCAGCATGGGTTATGTAAGTCATGTTACCAATAATTGTCTGTAGCAGTCGTATCGGTATTATAAATTTTTGTTGACTGAATGTAATCTACAAATTTAGCGGTCCCTCCAAACTTGAATGACATTATATATACGGAGTGGTGATTCTGGTGAAGCCTAAGGTTAAGTTCCAATATTTACTAGTTTAAATATGTTTAGTGTGAGAATCATGAAAATAATTGATACTTTTTATTGTAATCTTAATTACATTAAGTCAACCAATAAATTAAATATATAACATAAAAAAGTTTAAGAAGAAAATGTATTAATTTTGACGCGTAGAAGCATAAGCCTGTATTAAAAAGACCTGACGTGGTTCGGGTCAGTACTTGATTTACTTGATCCAATTTTCTACCTATGGAGTTTATGAAAAACTTGTTCGCTCATTGGATCAGGTATTTCGGATCCCAACCCGAATCCCATAATGTCATTTTGATTGGGTTTTCAGATAGTTTGTCGGGTTTTGATCAAGTATATATATATATATATAAATTTTTGATATTATGGTCATCTATCGTGGACATCTATGTGGACATCCGATGACGTGGCACTTTATGGTGCTGCCACGTCACCATGTGCCCACGATAGATGCCTACAGTATCAGCCCACTATATATATGACATAATATGGAGTACTATGAGGACTTATCCGAGTACTATGAGGATTTATCCGAACCTCGACAACCAAAGTGTTAATTAAACAATAATCGTCATCAGAGACACAAACGAGTTGATAAGATTTAGGGTGATGTTGAAATATCTTTTCTGAATTCACGGATTTGATTCTCACGTGAAGCATATTCCACGTTGAAATATTTTGGGGATATGTTATGCGGGTTAGTCCGTTATATGAATCATCTTCCTTTGGCCACTGCCTAATCGTGCATATTTCGAAATGGATCGATTCTTATTAAAATATTCAACTGGTATAGAAAAAAAAAAGGAAGTCTTTATTAATTTTGTTAGTTTTGTGTATATATGATCTCATTATGTTAATAAAATATATGTTTTCACCAGTGGAGTTTGACAAATTTCAGTTACCTAAGGGAGTGGATTTTGGGCAGCCAAAAATAAGTGAAAAGAACTAACAATTTAATAAGGTGCGGTAATCGAGACGACAATATTTAAAGCATATACTACAATTAATTCTTATCTCTTTAAGTATTTATTGATTTAAAAAAGTTTCAAGGATAAGTTAAGGTTATCTGTATGTGCATCCGCCTCGTGTTCAGTCTTCTGTCTTATTACAAGATTTTTATATCCCAATCCTTTTACATATCGACTACTTACGTTATCAATTCTGATAAGATCAAGCACATTATTATAACTATGTGGTATATGATTTTTGAAACCATAGGTTACTGAACTCTTTTATCATTATACGACAAAATTAGAATAAATAAAATATATAGATTTTAATTATACAGAATTAATCCCGGTAACAAAAATACTATTGTATTTCCCCTAATTTTATGCTTTACATGATCTGGAACTGTGTTTAGAGAGAGATTAATAAACACATTTAAAACTTTCAAGTAAATTGATCAGATTTATTAACTGAACTTGATTCTCGGTCTAATATGTTATTTCAAACTATGAATATTATGCAGAAATAGCTTAATTTAACAGTAAACGTAAGTACAACAAATAAGTAAACGTAAATACAACAAATAAATAGAGTATGTGTTGGGTAAAACTCTAAAACTTATCTTATTTTATCAATTGTTAGAATTTTTTCTCGAAGAAATCCTGCATTTATAGGATATTCTAATATATATTATTAATTCAAAATTTCATTCTAATTAATAAGGATTTCATCGAAAACTTACGGCAGCTTGCCCCAAAACCTCCGACACCTCGAAACCCCCGACACCAAAATAGCAGTCTAACACCAATCCATAAATGACAGTACGTGCAAGAGGTCATTCTTGGAGGAGCTGATTTGTGCTTCTCCTCTAAACTGCACTTTTCATCTGCTCTTGTACTTAGCTGCTTGCTAAGCTGGTTTGATCTTAACTAGCTTGTCTCTGTTCTGCTTTGCTTCGACCTGGTCTATTCACTACACTGAGCTAGTCGCTTCTTCATCACTACTGCTTTGGTCACGACTGCTCTTGAACATTGATGGGCTCTAAGCTTGTTTTTCAGTTGGTTTCTTTTTTCAATACAGCAATCTTCATACATCCACCTTCACGTCATCATAGCCGTCGACATCGTTCACGATCACAGGCTCCTGCCTCCGCCTTTCTACATCATCCATGATATGCTCATTTCTCTCATAAGCATCCAGCTTGGCCAAGATTTGATCAGGTTTTCTCTTCTTTGATCTGGTTTGTCCTTTCATTTGGTTCAGTTTTAGCCCGGGCGGTTCACGGATTGTTCCAACAAGAATGAACCCAAGCACGATTTGGTTCAGTTTTAGCCCGGGCGGTTCACGGATTGTTCCAACAAGAATGAACCCAAGCACGATTTGGTTCAGTTTTAGCCCGGGCGGTTCACGGATTGTTCCAACAAGAATGAACCCAAGCACGATTTGGTTCGGTTTGGTTCTCATAAATATAATACGACAGATATCAGCGACTTGCTGTTCTCTTGAGACGTATTCCAGTCTGACGTCCTTCTTGATCACGTGATCTCTTATAAAATTATATCGTATGTCAATATGCTTGGTCTTGGAGTACAGTATAGGATTTTGAGTGATGAAAATTGCAGTGGTGTTATCGTAGAAGATGGGTGCTTCAGATGCATCAACACTATAGTCCTGAAGCTATTTTTGAATCCATAAAATCTGAGCACAACGGCTCTCAGATGCTAGATACTCTGTCTCAGTTGTGGACATTGTGATGGATGTCTGTTTCTTGCTAAACCATGAAATTAACATGTCACCCAGAAACTGACAAGTCCCACTTGTGCTACACCGATCGATCTTATATCCCGCGTAATCTGCATCTGAGTAACCAATTAAACTGAAACTAGAGTCTCTGAGATACTAAAGACCCACATTCTGAGTGCCTTTAAGATATTTTAAGATACGTTTAACAACAATAAAGTGAGATTGTTTTGGGTCAGCTTGGAAACGGACTCACATATAGACGATGAGCATAATATCCGGTCTGCTTGTTGTGAGATAAATAAGTGACCCAATCATTCCACGATACAATGTTACCTCAACGGTAGTATCAGCTTCATCCTTATCTAGCTTGATTGAAGCATTCATCGGGGTAGTTGCTGAAGAGCATTTGTCCATCTCGAACTTTTCAGAAGTTCTTTTGTTTATTTTGCTTTATTGATGAATATTCCATCTTCAAGCTGTTTGACTTGTAGTCTTAGGCAAAATGTTAGTTCACTCATCATGCTCATTTGAAACTTATCCAGCATCAGCTTGGAGAATTTTTCACCCAGTTTAGGATTATTCGAACCAAAGATAATATCGTCAACATAAATTTGGACCAATAAGACATGATCATTTTTAACGAATTTAAATAAAGCCTTATCTACTGATCCAATGATACATGATCAATTAAAAATTTGGATAGGGTATCATACCAAACTCTTGGTGCTTGTTTTAGATCGTACAGAGTTTTATCCAATTTATATACATAATCTGGTCTGGTACGATTTATGAAGCTAGAAGGTTGTGCAACATACACTTTCTCGTTTAGGATTTCGTTTAAGACTGCTACTCTTCGAACCTGTAAATCAGCTGGACCGAGTGGTGCTTCAGCTGGTAGAGCCCCTTTTTGAGTCTCAGTGTATATTGTATTGAGTTAGTTTACCAGGGGATTCCCTGTGTGAATATTTGTATCTGTTGAGATATTTGTATATATTTCTGGTACTGCTTTTGTTATGTAGATTTTGAAGTTAAAAATCTATACTTTGATTATGAAGGTATTTTGAATTGTATTTTTGTTCAGGCCAAGAAAGAAAATTTTTAATCCACATTTTTACCTTCCGTATTTTGTGTTAATTGATTGCTTAATCTCTGATTTAAAGCACCGGACCTGACAATAAGTGAATAAAATAACCAAGCATTAGTTTATCTGGACAAAATATTTTGAAGTATTTTGAACCGGACTGTTAGGAAGTAAAAATTTTATCAGAAAGTAAAGTTTTCCATTTTGCTTCCATGCATTATTTAAAACTATTTTCCCATTTCACAGAAGATGAACGCGACCTTAGTGCACCCATTCAAATATTGAGAGAAGCAATGGTTTTTGATGAGAGTATCAGATGTCAAAAATTTCTCAATCGGTATAAAAAGGATAAAAGACAAAAGATGCTCACTTTGCACTATGAAATGCTGTAATTTATCATTTATGGGAGGAATACAATTGCTCAAATATTTACAAAATAGATTCGTATTATGCTAAACATTCTATATATTCAAGTTATTTATCTATTTTAATAATAGATTACTTATATGAATTTATATTATATAGTAAAAATAATAATATTATTGTATTATAATTTATTATTGAAATAATAATTAATATTAATAGTTATTATACTCTTAAAATTTAAAATAAATTATAAGTAAAAGATATGAAATATTATGAGAATATTTTTTTTGATATAAGATTTAGAGTAAATGGGATGAATCTGTATATATTTTTTACTAAAATTTATTTAATGTCACTGCTACAAATTACACCAAATAGATTCATTGATAGGAGATGCATTGTTATTTCTATAGACGTTGGGTGAATACAAAAGTGCACCTCACCCTTTATATTTTTCATACCACAGAAAAGGTGGACCATGAACTGAACACGTGCGACTGTGAGACCGTGAGTCTCTTAGTAAAAAACATTGTCTTTTTATAATACTATCTATTGTGGAATAATTAATAGAATTAGATGGTTAGTATTAGTTGTTAGTTGTTAGATGTCTAAATATTAAATGAAGTGATTTAAATCTTTTTATTATTTTAATAATTTCATTTGTCTATAAATAGGCTTGTAATTTTCATTTGAAAAACACACAAAAATATACAAATTCTCTCTCAATTTTATTCTATATAAATTAAGGAAATTATAGATAAATAATAATTTCCTATTAATATATAATTAAGAGTTCATTTGGAGTAATCAAAGAGCAATTGAAAATATTTTCAAGGTTATTGCAAAGGTAATTATTTACTTTATTTGTTAATATTTCTTTTAATTCATAACACGTTATCAGCACGATCACTCGATTTTTTTATTTCATTGTATAATGTCATGTTATTATATAAAAGGAGTCTCTGACACCTCATTATAATAACGTGTTATGAATTACAAAATTATATTGTTCATCACGTTATATGATATTATGTATAATGTCATATTATTATATAAAGGAGGCTATGCCACCTAAAATTTTCTTCACAAACTTATTTCACTAATTACAAAAAGAAGTCGAAGATGATTCATCCAAGTATAATCGTTGTAATTATTTTGATAATTATACTTACTGGTCTTGTATTTACCAGCGAATATCCACCTCATGCTTTTTCGTTTTTTCGTGATATGCTTGTGTTCGTAGTTTATCCGTTACTTTTCATTGTTGTACTAATTGATCTTAACTTATGATATGTATTATTAATCATCTCATCATTATTATATATGATTAATTTTATTATTGTTGTTTTCATGGTATATAGATTGATCATGTCGAATATTTCTAAGCTTGAATTTAGCGCTCTTGACATCTCCGGAAAAAATTATCTCTCGTGGATACTAGATGCTGAAATACATCTAGATGCTATGGGCATATGAGATATAATTAAAGAGGGAAATATCGAATCACCTCAAAATCGAGCAAAGACTATGATCTTTATTCATCATCATCTTCATGATGACTTGAAAACTGAATATTTGACAGTTAAAGATCCATATGAATTGTGGAAAAATTTGCAAGAAAGATATAGCCATAAAAAAACGGTAATTCTTCCAAAAGCCCGATATGATTGGATGCATTTGCGCTTACAAGATTTTAAATCTGTAAGTGAGTACAATTCTATCATATTTCGCATCAGTTCACATTTGAAACTATGTGGAGAAAAAATTACGGATGAAGATCTATTAGAAAAAACATACTCCACATTTCATGTCTCCAATGTTCTCCTGCAACAGCAGTATAGAGAAAAAGGCTTCAAAAAATATTCTGAGTTGATTTCATGTTTGCTCGTGGCTGAGCAAAATAATGAATTACTGATGAAAAATCATGAAATTTGACCTTCCGGATCAAACCCGTTCCCTGATGTGAACATTACAGTACATGATGAAAAAGATAATCAAAATAAGACCCACTTTGGTCGCAATCATGGTCGTGGTCGTGGACGTGGGCGTGGCCGTAATCATGGATGCGGTCGTGGACGTTTTAATCAATATGACCGTGGACATGGAAAATCCCATGATCATAATGCTGGTTTTAACTATAAAAATCAAAAGAATACCAGCTACCAAAAGTGGGGCAATAACCAAGACAAGAGAACAAAAGGACAGGTTAATGAGGTCCAGAAATCAGACAATGAATGCTATATGTGCGGGATGAAAGGGCATTGGTATAATACGTGACGTACGCCCAAACACCTTGTGGATCTATATCAAGCATCAAAAGAAAAGAAAAAGGATGCTGAAACGAATTTCATTGATCAAGGTGAAGACTTAAGTCAGCTCCCGACATTCTCAGCACACTTTGATGTTTCTGATTTCTTTGCAGACCAAAATGGAAGAATTGATCATTTTGTGGGTGATGATGAAAATTGTTAAATGTTGTATTTGTTTAAATATTGTAATTTTAAGTTATTTATTGTGTTGGTTTGTATTGAATATTTTGCTATCGTAATAAATGGATTACTCATTTTGTTTTATAAAATATTTATAGAATATGGATTTTGGACATGAAGTCGATGATGGAGATTTATGTATTGTTGACAGTGCGACGACACATTCGATATTCAAAAGAAATAAATATTTCTCATATTTGCAAATGAGAAAAAGTAATGTCAACACAATTTCTGGTAGTACAAGCATTATCGAAGGATGTGGAAAAGCGAATATCATATTGAATGGAGGAACACATTTTATAATCGATAATGCATTGTTCTCTCCTAAGTCTCAAAGAAACTTGTTAAGATTTCAAGATATCCGACGAAATGGATATCATATTAAGACTTTTAGCCAATATGATAAAGAATATCTATTTATTACAAAAGAAGTGTCGGGAAATAAATATATTTCTGAAAGATTACCGACCTTTACATCTGGCTTATATCACACTAAAATAAATGTAGTGGAAACAAATGTCACAGTTGATCAGAAATTCATAGATTTGAATAATTTTATACTATGGCATGAACGATTGGGACATCCCGGCTCTACAATGATGCGAAATATTATTGAGAATTCACAAGGCCATCAATTAAGAACAAGAAAATTTTGAATTTTGGAGAATTCTCATGTGAATCTTGTTCTCAAGGTAAATTAATTACAAAACATTCACCAACTAAAGTTGGTATTGAATCACCTTCATTTTTAGAAAGAATACAAGGTGATATTTGTGGGCCTATTCATCCATCATGTGGATCGTTTAGATATTTTATGGTCTTAATTGATGCATCCACAAGATGGTCACATGTATGTTTACTATCATCTCGCAATTTGGCATTTGCAAGACTATTGGCTCAAATAATTCGTCTAAGAGCACAATTTCCAGAATATCCTATTAAGAGGATTCGTCTTGATAATGCTCGTGAATTCACATCCCGAACATTTAATGACTATTGTATGTCAATTGGGATAATTGTTGAACATCCAGTACCACATGTTCATACACAAAATGGTTTAGCAGAATCATTCATTAAACATTTACAGTTAATAGCTAGACCATTGATAATGAGGGCAAAACTCCCCACATCAGTATGGGGACATGCTATTTTACACGCATCAGCACTGAAACGCATCAGACCAACTAGTTACCATCAGTTCTCTCCTTTGCAACTAGTTTTTTGCCATGAGCCTAATATTGCCCATTTAAAAATTTTTGGATGTGCTGTGTACGTTCCAATATGTTCACCACAACACACTAAAATGGGTCCTCAAAGAAGAATGAGAATATATGTTGGATATGATTCCCCGTCGATTATCAAATATTTAGAGCCAATGACGGGAGATGTTTTCACGACATAATTTGTCGATTGTCACTTTGATGAGACAAAGTTCCCAACATTAGGGGGAGAAAATATGAAATCACCAAGTGAATTAACTTGGAATTCACCACTTCATCAATTTGATTTCCGGATAAATGAATGTGAGAATGAAGTGCAAAGAATAGTGCATCTGCAAAATATTGCAAATAAATTACCCGATGCATTTAATGATATAAAAAGGGTAACTAAATCGTATATACCGGCTGCTAATGCTCCAGCACATATCAATATTCACAATGAATCAAGTGCACGACTCAAACGTGGTAGACCAATTGGATCAAAAGATAAAAATCCACGAAAAAGAAAAGGAGCAAATACTGTTGATACTGGAGCAAATAATGTTAATGCTCATAATGAGATATCTAATCCATTGATTGATAAATCTGAAAATGTTGATGATCATTCCCCTGAAAAGGTTCAAATTGTTGAAAATGAAGAGATCTCGATAAATTATGTCAACACGGGGAAAAGATTTAATCGATCGGAAATTATTATCGACAATAAGTTTGCCTATGCTGTGGCTAACGATGTTGTTAATGAAAATGATGATCCAGATCCTACATCTATAGATGAATGTCGAAATCGACATGATTGATCAAGTTGGAATAAAGCAATACAAGAAGAGCTAAATTCATTAGCAAAACGTGAGGTCTTTGGACCTGTGGTACATACACCCAAAGGAGTAATTCCCGTGGGTTGTCCAGATCCTACATCTGTAGATGAATGTCGAAATCGACATGATTGGCCAAGTTGGAATAAAGCAATACAAGAAGAGCTAAATTCATTAGCAAAACGTGAGGTCTTTGGACCTGTGGTACATACACCCAAAGGAGTAATTCCCGTGGTGATGTGACATGATTGGCCAAGTTGGAATAAAGCAATACAAGAAGAGCTAAATTCATTAGCAAAACGTGAGGTCTTTGGACCTGTGGTACATACACCCAAAGGAGTAATTCCCGTGGTGATGGATCTGTGTAAACAGATCCTGATTAAGTTTTGAATTACACAAAACCTGTTATTGTCTTTCTAACAATTCTACTTAGTGTACAGATGTTAGTTATCGAAGAACTGTCCAGTTGATGGTTTAAAAGATAAAGTTCACAGCTGGTTTGATTCATTATTGTAAACGGCAGCTGGATTGACAATGGTGACGTCCAAAGTTGAGTCGGTTGTTCGTAATCAGGCGGAGACCAATTTAGACCAGTAGCTGTGATATTTGCTAAAGACTGGAGAAAGAATCGAAGAAGAAGATGAACAATGGAGCGCTAACAAGAGCTGGTATCAGCAATGATGACGTCAGCTTATCTATTGGAAGAAGCTGCGAGTAGCAACGATGACGTCAGCATTGCTGATTGAAAGAAATCGAGATTCAGCAACCATGAGGTCAGCATGTCTGCTGGAGGAAGCTACGATCAGTGTTGATGACATCAGCAGTGATGTCATCACAATCAGCAGTGAGCTACAGTAGAACCAGTCGATGGTACTTGAAGTTGGCGATTGCAAAACGATGTCGTTTGGATAAATGGATACGACAGCGTTTTGCCTTCGCGCTAAGATTCAGCAGATGGTTTCGCGCTAAGAACCAGCAGGTACAACTCTCAAGAGAAACCAGCAGGAAGCTACAGTACATCCAAACGTGAGCTACAGTAAACCAGCTGTTGATATGCATCCAGTCGCAAGATGATGTACCAGTCGCAAGATCAGCAGTTGATAAGAAGCGCAAGAGCTGGATCAGCGTTGATGACATCAGCAGTGATGTCATCACAATCAGCAG
>KV011938.1:112025-136951 GCA_001598015.1 Dorcoceras hygrometricum | reverse complement strand
AAATATTTTGAAGAACACCTCAAGATTTTTCTTTGCAAATGATAAAAATCTTACTTTGAAAACAGGTTTTTATATGAAAGGGATTAGTGGCATGCTACTTGTGAAATCAAGCATGACACACTTATAAAATTT
Source organism: Dorcoceras hygrometricum (assembly GCA_001598015.1). NCBI lineage: Eukaryota > Viridiplantae > Streptophyta > Magnoliopsida > Lamiales > Gesneriaceae > Dorcoceras > Dorcoceras hygrometricum. Next base: position 136,819 of record KV011938.1, on the reverse strand, counting down.
AGTAAAATTTTCTTCCTCTCATTTTAATTTGTAAAACACCAAACCTTTTCCAAAAGAAATCATTTGTCCTCCTTAAAATATTTTTAAATCGATTCAAAACCAGCTCGTGCATCACTCTTTGGAGTCATCTGCGGGAACCCGCCGCAATGCATCTTATGTTCTGAAATCAATAAATCAGCAAATACATAACATTTAAAATTGCCATTTTGGCCCATGAGATTAATAAAAATGCATAAATGTGGTCCTATGGATTTTGGGGCGTTACATCGTTAGTGTAATAAAATCAGACGTTGGGTAAACAATCAGCTGTTGGTTCTAAGGAAATCAGCTGCTGGATAAAATCAGCTGTTGGTTCTAAGGTAATCAGCTGTTGGTTCTAAGGAAATCAGCTGCTGGATGAAATCAGCTGTTGGTTCTAAGAAAATCAGCTGCTGGATGAAATCAGCTGTTGGTTCTATGGAAATGAGCTGCTGGATGAAATCAGCTGTTGGTTGTTGACCGTAGTCAACTCAGCTGTAAGATAAACAATAATGAAGAACTAACCCAACCCAGACGCAAAACAACTCACGGCTGAACGTAACACTTAGAATTTTCTTAACACAAAGATAACTGCTGAAAAGGGGAACTACTGAGTATAACTTGGTGTTGTAACATCAAAACGACGGCTGCGCTATCAGCCGTTGCCTATCAAACCAGACTTAACTTCTATTTCGACTAGCAACTCCGATTACATAGCGTCAAGTTCCGATGTCACCATCCACCGGAAGGAAGATCATTCATGAACGTACTACTTAAACCCGATTGCTCAACATTTTCATCTTCTTCATCGAAGCACTCTTTAAAACTTTGTAACAGAAACAAAACTGGAACCCGATCATCAAATCACTTCCTAAAACATGCTTAAACATGAACATAACTTATCTTAACATAAACAGGCAACAATCATGAACTGAAGAACAATATATGCTTTAAAATGGCGTAGAAAGAATTAGCCTTTACTTGTCTTAAACCTGCGAAACACAGAAGCAGCGGGTCTCAACAGGAGTTCTCCACAAGCACCACTACGAGCACTTTAAAGTTTTTTTAGAGAGAAAGAGAGAAATTTCTGGACAACGATGAAACTCTCTTGTTATGAAAACAATCATATACGGGATATGACTTGTAGTAGGTATTAACACTCGAGTAGGCATGAGATCCTACCAACCCGTGTCCTTTTCCAAATAATTTGTCAAATATTTCCTACTACTATTTTGAATTTGAAAACTTTACCAAAACATTTAAAAAAAAAACTATTGTCCAGCTGAGGGCATTTTAAACTAAAATCTGAATCTGCTCGTGTTTATGCTCGGGCGACAGCTGCCTGGAAACCTTCCGCGTCATGTCTCAAAGCAACAACTGAAAATCAGCTGTGAAAACAAACGAAATAAACTTAAGGCTGAAATACACAATATCAAATAAGCCCTTGAAATAGAAAAGGGTTAAATATGTGGTCCTATGGATTTTGGGGCGTTACAATACTATACGCTAACCATAACCGACTGGTTCTTGCAGGCACTATCAGTGATACCTAGGGGATCATGGGGTGATGTTGCTAGGCGCTTTACCATGGTCCGATGGATAGATCAGAAAAATGTGTTTTCTAATTCACAATGAGTTGTGAGCCCACGGCTAGCTGTATCCCTGAACCATTGAGGTTCACACAGTGTACTGGTTTACCAATTCCCGTGCAGACAAGGATATGGTACTCAAAGTGTTGAGTATAATAGGAGGAAGGTTGAGAGTATGACTTCCTAAAAGTAGCTAAGGGAGTAGGACTTCCATATTTAGCTAATGAGAGTAAAACCTGTCATATATAGATTCAGTGGTCCGAAAATTTGATTTTGCATCATAATGATCAGTTTTGTAAACTGAGCACATCGGTGATATCTGATCATCGAAAAAAACACAACAAAAGCTATTCAACAAATTCTCCCCCTCTCCTCCTCTCCCTCCTCCCGCCGTCGTCGTACTTCGCTGCGATCGTCCTGGCGAGGAGGTTCTGCTCGCGAAAGATTCGTTGGGATTCTAGTGCATTCCAACGAATGAATTGGAAACCGGTCGTGGACCTGATTAGGAGCAACCAAAGAAGTGCTATTTCCATTTGAGAAATAGTCGGAGCCATGCGCCCAGTCGCCAGAAAGGTATATTCTAAACATCCTATAAATGTTTGAATTATTATATAGGTGTATTGATCGTTCCCGGGCTCCTAAATTTTTAATTCTTCCGCTGCGCCCCGGGAGCGGGATCCGGATCCGCCGCTGCGCCAACACATAGATGTTGGGTAGTTGCTAGGAGTTTTAGCATAGACGGTATGTAACTTCTATGTCTAATGTGGTTTTGTATAAAGAGTTGTATATATTAAAGTTTTTTAGTGGAATTCTTCCGAAAACTGGAGATGTAGAAGTACTGAGCCTTTGAACTTCCATAAATAAATTTCGGTGTCTATTTTCTTTTACTGTTTACATACTTCCATATTGTTCTGTTTGTGCATAATCAGCTGGTGAAACATTTTATAAATTATCATTTTACAGATAAAATATTTAGTTGAATAAGTGAATAAAATAACCAAGCATTATTTTACCCGGATAAAATATTTTGAAGTTTTTTTTACCGGACGGTCATGAAGTAAAAAATTTATCAGAAAGTAAAATTTTCATTTTGCTTCCATGCATCATTTTTCAAATGTCAACCCCTCCTTCCCCTCCCCCTCCCCCCGAACTACCTTAGTGCACTCGTTCAAGTATTGAGAGAAACCCCAACTCTAAACGTATAAATGATTCTTGGTGAGAGTATCATATGTCAAAAATTTCTCGATCGATATAAAATGATAAAAGACAAAAGATGCTCACTTTGCACTATGAAATGCTTTAATTTATCATTTATGGGAGGAATACAATTGCTCAAATATTTACAATAGATTCGTATTATGCTGTCCAATTATATTCTATGTATTCAAGTTATTTATCTATTAAAATAATAGATTACTTATATTAATTTATATTATATAGTAAAAATAATAATATTATTGTAAATTATTTATTATTGAAATAATGTTTTATATTAATAGTTATTATATTGTTAAAATAAAAAATAAATTATAAGTAAAAATATAAGAAATATTATGAGAATATTATCTTTGATATAAAATTTAGAGCAAGTGGGATGAAGCATACATATTTATTGCAAAAATTATATATTGTTACTGCTGAAATTACACCAAATAGATTTGTTGATAAGAAATGCATTGTTATTTTCTATAGACTTTGGGTGAATACAAAAATGCACCTCACCCTTATATTTTTCATACCACAGAAAAAGGTGGACCATGAACAGAACACGTGCGCCTGTGAGACCGTGAGTCTCTTACTAAAAACCATTGTATTTTTATAATATTATCGCTTTAATTCGGTAAATTTTGCCCTGTTTTCTTTTTTCCTTTCTTAATCCTTATATAGATATAATTTGGCCCATTTGATTGATTAAACCACCCCAACCACCACCATAACTCATAATAGAGCCGCCAAACTGCCAAATTCAAATACAACACATTACATCACACAAAACTTAACAACGTTTGCTTAAACCATTCTTCGCACTCACATTAGACAACATTAATATCTGTTAATTTCAGCATCTTTGTTCCTGTAATCTTCTTTAAATTCGAAGATGATGCCGTACCAGAAACATGTGAACTCCGCTCCAACTTCACCCACCTTTGCGGCCAAAAACAATCCCAACAGATCACAGAGATCCAAATTCTGCATCATTTCAATGGCTCTCCTCCTCTCTTCCGCCATTTTATTGCCTCTTCTCTTCTTCACTATCTCCGCCGCCTCCCGCCAGCGCAACCACAGGCCACTCTCCGCCGCCGACAATGTACATGTAATTTGCCAGGCCTGCAAGGCCTCGCGTGACCAACGAACCTGCGAAACATGGCTGTCCCAATCCGACACAGTTCCCGCCAACGCCGCGGTGTCGGATGTTATTCGGTCCGCCGTGAAGGTGTCCTCCCGGAACCTGGAGACGGGACGGGGTATGGTTCAGAATATCCTGGACGCGTCGGCTGGGAACCAGAACCGGTCCTACGCCGCCATGACTTGCCTCGATATTCTGCGCTACTCCGACTACCGGTTGAACCTGACGGACGGCGCTTTGGCGGGTGGTGGCATTAAGGACGCGCGTGCATGGGTTAGCGCCGCGCTGGCGTATCAGTACGGCTGCTGGTCGGGGCTGAAACTATACGCGAATGATTCCGACACGGCGCTCGTCCAGCCTACGATGGCGTTCTTGAATTCCTCGTTGATCGTATCCACCAGCAATGCGCTGGGAATGCTCGCGAATTTCGACGTTTTCGGGGACAAGACGGAGTCTTGGGCTCCGCCGAAGACGGAGAGGGATGGGTTCTGGGGGACCGGGGCTGGCTCCTCCGGCTCGATTTTGGTGGGCGGAGTGCCGGCGGGGCTCAAGGCGGATGTGACGGTATGCAAGGGTGTCTCCGGCGGCGTGTGCGATTACAAGGCGGTGCAGGAAGCGGTGAACGCAGGACCCGATGAGTCGAGTAACCGGTTCGTGATATGGATAAAGGAAGGGGTTTACGATGAAACGGTTCGGGTGCCATTGGAGAAGAAGAACGTGGTGTTCATCGGGGACGGTATGGGCAAAACGGTCATTACAGGTTCCATGAATGTAGGCCAGCCAGGGATGACCACCTACGAATCCGCCACCGTTGGTAAGACAGTAGACGTCACGTGTTCTTCTGTTGATTTAAGAATTTTCTATTTTTTTAACAAAAATGAAAAATAAAATGTTAAATCACGAAAACTTATCTTGAATTTTCTGTGCTTATATACTCTCACATGTTGCTGAGTAGTGTCTCAGAAAAGTGTTGTAAATTAAAAAAAAAAAAAAACAAAACACACACACGCACAATATATTGGATTTAGAACAAATAATAAAAAATAACACACACACACACAATCAGAATAAAATAATTCATTTCATGATTTTACTAATTCTCCCGTAAATTAATCAGAAAATGGATTATTTTTCTGTCGAGTTTTGATTCAAAGTTAGCTTTAAAAATTAGAGTTCAATTTGAATTGCCATCAATTATAGTTGAGTATATGTATTTAATAGAGTAGTGTTTTTAACTTATGAAATGGCATGCATGCATGCAGGACTACTGGGCGATGGATTCATGGCAGCTAATCTGACAATCCAAAATACAGCCGGCCCTGATGCTCATCAAGCAGTGGCATTCCGATCGGACAGCGACCTCTCGATCCTCGAAAACTGCGAGTTCATCGGCAATCAAGACACCCTCTACGCCCACTCCCTTCGGCAGTACTTCAAATCATGTCGAATCCAAGGCAACGTCGACTTCATATTCGGACAATCCGCTGCATTCTTCCAAGACTGTCTCATCTTGGTTTCCCCCCGCCAACTCAACCCCAAAAAAGGGGAGAACAACGCTGTCACGGCGCATGGTAGAATCGATCCCGGTCAGTCCACAGGCTTTGTTTTTCGGGACTGTGTCATCAATGGCACCGATGCATACATGTCTTTGTACTATAGTAAACCAAGTGTGCACAAGAACTACCTCGGCCGCCCATGGAAGGAGTATTCGAGGACGGTTTTCATCCAATGCACGTTGGAGGCTCTCATTGCGCCGGATGGATGGATGCCTTGGAGTGGCGATTTCGCATTGAGTACGCTGTATTATGGGGAGTTTGACAACACCGGAACTGGATCCGATAGATCGAAACGCGTTGAGTGGAGTAGTATAATTCCGGCAGAGCATGTGGATTCGTATTCGATCCAGAATTTCATTCAAGGGGATCAGTGGATTCATACTTCGTCTTCTTGATTAGCTTGTAGAATGTAGGTGATCATCATCATAGAGTGCTTAATCAAAATAGAGCTTGAGATATTCTTAACATTTTGGAAATTTGGATACGGAAATTGGTTGAAACTGTGGGAAGCCAAAAGCAAGAGTCATTCTCAGTTATCGAACGACGTTGAATCAGAGGAAAATAATGGGTACGAATGTAGATAGAATAACTATTAGTTAGGCTAATTTCGTTTAAATGTGACATAGTTAAGTGTAGAGTAATATTTTGTATATATGCTCCTAAATTACTGAATTTATGACGATCTTAACTACATTAAATATTCATATAATGTTACAAAATTCACTAGTTCACGGGTTTTATATTAAGGTGGTGTATACAATAGTTTACTTTGAAATTTCTATTTCTAGTCGAATGAAATTTTTAGAAATTGTAATAGAAGTTATGAGGCGCTTTAATAAAGCTCTTGCAGATTATAAGTCATATTTCATAGATGCATTTGAAAGATGAGAGACCTCAAGAGCTTAGAAAATAATTCAAGAGTTCATAAATTCCAGCTCAAACTCGAATATAAGGAATAGTAGGATGGCAGCCGTTAATCTATTAATGTTCAGAAAACTGTAGTAATAGCAGAAAAACAAGAGGCAGCCATTGTCACATTTCCACAAGTCATCAACGCATTATTACATTTGTACAATTATCATCATCTATTTAGACAGACAAGTTTAATAATCCCTTAATTCAGTCACTGTGAGCATAAATAATTGACAACTATAAATTTATGGATATTACAACTGGATCCAGACCTTGATCAACCACAAACGTTTGTGATGCCAGTTTCTTCCGAGAAACTGAAGAGACTAGCTCGATTTCGTACAAACCATGAAATCCTCTGAACTCGAATTCACCTTGTTCATTTACATGCCCATGAGCACGAGTCAACCATTCTTGCTTAAGCGTAAGGTACCTTTTACCTGCTTCATTAATGTCTCCTTCCGATTTCACTAAGTGAGCGTTGTTACGGCTCATAAACAGCTCCCAGAATCCCCAGAACATGAAGCCCTCAACAGCAGGGTGAGCAAATGCCTCTCGAAGCATGACTTCCAGGTCATCAGCTCTAACATACTCGTTGTCTGAAGAGATGTCAACTTCTGTGAACCAGATTGGAAGGCCGAGAATACCCAACTTGTCGAGTGCAGAACAAACGATTGGGCCGATTGGATTCTCTATGTGCCCCTGTAAGCCTATTCCTCCAACAGATGCTCCTTGTTCTTGGAGGTCGAGAATGTGCTGAATGTATTTCTCTGGTGACGATCGTGTATCGCAGCCATCTTCGACGTGGTAGTCGTTAACAAAAAGGGTGGCAGATGGGTCGAGTTGATTTGCAATCTTGAACATGTTGGCTCTGATATCTTTTCCTAAATGATCTTGGAAAAAAGAACCATGCAACATTTCATTATTCACATCGTAGTGCCTGAATTTACCTTTGTATCGATTCAGAAGACTGGTCAGACGATTCTGAACAGCTGACATCATGTCATCTTTGCTCAAAGAACGAACCCATGATTGAATTGCATCCTCGACTTCCCAAAAGATGCAGTGCCCACGGAGTTGAATGTTCCGGCTCACACAAAAGTTCAACATATCGTCGGCATCTTTATAGTTCAAGTTTCCGCTCTGCGGCTCCGTCCAGTACCACTTCAACTCGTTTCCAAAGACGGCCCAGTTAAAGTTTTTGGAAAAGAAATCGACAAAATCTTCATTTTCGATACTTGATCTCTCCATGCATGATCCAATGGGGAAACTGTTTTGTGTCTGTCGGATTTTCACGAAAGGCACCAACCAGAGAGCTTGATTCAGATCCAATAAATTTTAAGGTAACATCACGCTTGCGTATCTGGATGATAAAACATGTATTAGTAAACAAAGTTACTTTTCATATGATAATTGAAATCAAGAACCAGCATTCACCACTTACCTTGTGCGTTAGTGTTTTCAAGTGTTTAAATCTCAGGTGTCTATCAACAGGAAAGAGTTGAAGTCCGGCTACCATCAAATCCACACCAGCGTCAGGACCTTGGACATAAACCATAACTTTCGCTGGTTGCTTCTCGATTCTAAGAGATCCACCGATTTCATGCCATCTATCATCACTAATCTCGACCTGGCCACCATTTACCCATTGATCGTCCACACCAAGAGCAACATTAACATTCTGTGGTCTGGTTACCCCAAATCCAATTCGAACCCATGCTGACACTTGATATGTCAAATACAGTTTAAGTTTATCTGTTATCATCTGAGCCGGGCCCATCCATGTTTGAGTACGGTTGGTCACAAGAATGTAGCGACCACTTAAAGGCTCGTGGGCTTCAAGGGAATCTCTAGCCATGGGAGGAAGAATATGTGGCGAACCATTTCCTACACTAAGTGTGCAATTTCCAAGGGGAAACCATCCGTTGGTGCTGTCACTAAGGTTGCTATTCACAATAATATTGACGCCATAAGCAGCATTCTGAAAAAAAAACGAAGAAGAAGAAGAATAACTGAAACAAATTTAGTTTTAAAACTTAAGCAGCTCTAGCAAAAATTTCAGGCACTTCCAGTTTTACTAATTTAACGACCTCAATGATTGGTGGAGTTGCAGGTGGGGCTTTGGCAGCATGCTTTACTATCATATCATTGAGGAGGATGTCGGTGCCAGGATCTGGTCCTTCCAAAAAAATAATTACTCTCGATGGGACACCGTTTAGAAGAAATTTTCCTTTCAGCTGCACCCAGTCTTTGTCTGATGCCTGCACACTACATAAAAATAGATTCATAAATGATATAGTATACTCGAAGTCATCACAATAGCAATCCTGTAGTTCAACATCATGTCAAATGATATTAAATATATTACACCTGCATAACCTTTTTCGTTCAACAGAAATAAATGCAATAACATTAAACAGCGAGTGCATCATCCACATCACATTCTTTTGGATCTAGCAAGTTAGGAGACAAGGTTCACCAAAACCTTAGAAAGGATTAAAGGGCATACAAATTAAATGCTAACAATCACAGAATCTTGTTCAAAGAAAGTCATCTCAGCTAAAACGTGGTATAAGGTAAAACTAACCTGCCAATCCCTATATACTGTTCAGGGAGATTTGCTGCCTGAACCCACAGTGTAGCTCTAACATTTGCACTGGTGATATTATCACCTAATATTCGAACAGTAGCCACAATCTCATACGCAAGCTTCCGCTGCACTCTCCCAGTAATCTCTTGTTGAATCCCATTCCAGTTCTGAGTTCTATCAGTCGTGGATGCAAAGAACTTTCCGGACTTGGGACGAACTTTCCCATCAGCCATAGAATCATGCACTGCAATCTGACAACCTCTTCCGGACCAATTATTTAGTCCATCATCGAATGTCGGGTTTTGTACAATGTTCTCATCACCGTCTGACAACGATCGACTGCTTTGGCTCTATCCGATGCAAAAACAAACAAGACCAAATCAAAATATACAAGCAACGAAGATTACAAGCATATTCTTTATTATACTTCTCAATTTTCACCAGCACGAATTATGCTTATTTACCTGATACCTTCTCACAAAAAAAAAGTTACAAAGCTGCATGAGAATGTGCAACTTTCGCACAAACATACCTGACATTGATTGGAACTGGGGCACCAAACCTGTACAGATCTTATGAGTAGGTCAATGCCAGATGAAGGCCCTTCCAAATAAAATATAACCCTCCGAGGCATCCTTGACAAACAAAATGTACCTTCTACCTTCTCCCAACGGTCAGTTGAAGCAGAAGTTCTGCAAAGGTCAGGGGTGGAACCAGTGTATAAAACTATGCTAGTAGTGCACTAAAAGAGTGGGAAACAGGGAACAGACATTATATCTCGAAAATATAAAGAAAAATACGTATAAATGAAATTGCACATGATTTCATTTTAAGGGGTGTCACAGGCAACACCCACCCGATGGGTTCCAGGGTTCGCTTGGTAGATGCACACTAAGAACAAGCTTCCTCAAGCAACATACCATCCAAAAAAATAGAAAAAAATACCTTCCAATAAACATATAGCTAACTGATGAATCCTGATGTTCTAGTCTCAGAGTGGCCAATACATCAGCAACACCTTGAACAGCCCCTGATACTCCAACCCAAGCGCACACCTTGTAGTTAGATCCTGTAGAAACTCTGCCAGTGATGTCTTGCTCCAAGCCTTGCCAGTGTTCTTTCCGGTTCGTGACAACAGCAAAAGTGCCACTAAATTTAGTTGATGATCCCTCATGGTTAACGGATTCCGGTGTAACAACAAAGGTTCTGCAGCAATTAGGATGCCATAAATGAAGTCCTCCAGAAAAATCATGGTTATGTATGATATTGGTTGCAGTGGCGATTGGATCCTCCAATTCCTCATTCAAATTCTGCTGGAATTCAAATATGATTAATGAAAGTGAGACAAGATTGTGTACAGCAGTAGCAGTTGTCAAGTGAACAAACAAATTATTATGATGAATTCACTCTGTTTGATGAGAAAAACTATGATGAAGCTGCAATAGAATGTAAAAATAAAAATTCAAAATCATCACATCACACCTTTACAAACATGAAAGCTTCAATATTTTCTAACTTAAGGACATTTTGTAGGCTTCAAAATGCATTGACTCGCTCGTTACCCTTATCAAACACCACTTTGGCAATATTAAGATTACATATTAAAAGAAACTGTAATGCTCCAAAAGTTGGATTCCTAATAATGACTTTGAATTTGACCATACGAATCCCAGAGCTTTCCAGTTAATATCAATCTTACCCATCAAGAATTGATCTCACAGAAACAAAACAAGCTAGGAAAATATGTAGAATAAAAAAAGAAAAGAGATAATAACACTTAAAAAAAATGAAGGCCAACTCAGCCAAGTATAAATGCCTAAGGATTGCATCTTCTTGTGGACTCAATCACTGAAAGAAGAATCAAATACGTCCAACAACAAAACCACCAAATGTTAATTGCAAAAACAGATCAACTTTATCACCTCGGAATAAAAGTTATTACTGTCATTTCCAGTGGATGGCATCTCCATACTGTCTCTTGATCCCTAAAGGGGAAAGAACAAAAGATCAAACGAAAAATCTCGACATCAAAGAGATCTCAAATGGGTTTCAAAATGTACGTGTACTTCGTATAAATCTGTGCTAAAACACATTTTAAAGAAATCATCGACATACAGAGGTACCTGTGATCGTGGGCTATGATTCAAAACTCGATTATTGAGGCAGCAACTGAAGAACTTGCGCATTATATAGCTAAGTGAATTTTCAAGTGAAGTTTAAGGCAAGCACGATACAAAACCCGCCAATCAAAATGCTGCCTTCTTGATTACATTTGCTGCCTCTGTAATCCCAACAAAATACGGCCATGATCTCTTTCCTTTCTGGGTAAAGTAACCAAATCCAAATCCCAAGAATTGTATTTGCCATTCAGAGGTAAATTAACGGGAAGGGTGATCAATGCTTTGGATTGCAGATTGAGGTTCGAATAGAAAAAAGAGATTTTGGCAGGTTTTTAGTTTGCTTCAATCAATAAATTTTACCTTTCTTGGTGTTTACGATTTGCTGTAACGCTTCGATTTGAAGCGTGTTCGATCAAGCATGTCTAGGGATGGGGTCATTGTGATTGTTCCGATTTTATATTTTGCTTTAAATTATGTGTTTTTACTTTCTAATAAAAAAAAACCGTACTAGTTGGATCCACGTGTTCACCTCTGATGAAATATGTAAATACCACATATTTTAGATTTAGCTATAATATATGATTTTGAGTATCAAACATATATATCATATTTTTTTATTTATAACATAATTATTTTATTGGATGATAATTGATAAAAATTAATAAAAATATAGCACTAATATGTCATATTTGAATACTAATATTTCAGATCCTATATTAATATATGATAATAGAGTTTTAAACATGTGTAAAAAATACAGAATCAAATTTATAATAAAATCCTTATATTTTGTATCAAATATGAAAAATATATATATTCGAATATCATATATTATTATAATATCTTTAATCTCTATACTAATATGTGACCAAGGAGTATTGAGACATATTTTTGGGGTCTGAGGGTACAAATACCTTTTTTCTTATGAGTATTTATGTTGGATTTGTGTAACAGATTAGATTCGGATTTTGATGAACACACGGTTCAGCTGAAAGAAGAACGGGTTGAGCATCGATCAGATCAGCTTAGAGGTTTAAGTTGAAACAGCAGAGCTAGTTCGAACTGGAGCAGCACACATCGGATCACAACATCAAAGCTTAGAGCTGAACAAAGAAAAATGAAACAGCTCAGAGCAAGATAAATAAGAACGAAACGGCTCAGAGCAAAACAATGAAGAAAAGAAACAGCTTAGAGCAGAAGAAGAAGAACGAAGTAGCTTAGATCAAGAACAACTTAGAGGAAGCTTCGTAGTGGATCATCCGAGAGAGACGATCAGCTGAGAAGAAGAAGAAGCAATATTGAGTCAAAGAACGGAACAAAACAATATCAGATGAGGACCAACTCAGAGGATCAGCTCAAGAGGCCAGCTCAGAGGAACAATGTAGAAGATCGGGCCGAACTGGTCAAGCAAAGTAAGTCGTACTATACGAGCAATGAACAGAAAAGCGAGGACAAAACGGCACTTTGTCTGAGCTGAAAGAGTCTTTGAACTTCGTCCAAGCTGAAAGAGCCGTTAAAATCCAAAAGAGGAAAAGCCTTATGTCACGGCGAAAGATCAAATTGACAGATACAAGTTATGGTCATCCTTCAACGATCATAATTCATCAAAGGCTACATATATATTGAAGATTCACGTAAGAGAACAGACGTGATGCGAGGTACACAGTGAGACATACAGAACGTATACAGTGAGAGAAAACAACGCATAAGAGAGGGAAGAAAACAGAGAGATTGAAGCAGTCAACGATCAGATCAGACCAGCGTCACATCAATGTTGACTGCTGAGTCTATCAGCTTTAAAGAAGCACTTCCTAGTGTATGAGAACACAAAGATGAGCGCTGAGCTGAAATAGATTAGATCTCACATAGATACACACATTCACTCATATATTCCAAAGAATGAGCGAAACATATTAGAGTGAATGTGTAAACAAAATCAAATGTAATTTATCTTGGCACTAAGACGTTAAAATAAGTGTTTGTAGTCTCTGAACAGAGACCTTAAATATGTTCTTAGCGATGCAGTTCACATAGCCTGCAAGTTGATGAAGGTGGAGTGCTAGGAGTTCTCACAGTCATGGTTGTTGGGATTGGGTTTTTACAGAAGCTGTAATAATCAAAATCTTCTAGTGAAAACCTTCTAGCAACGGGAAAAGGGGAGATGTAGGAGATTAAACTTCGATCTTCCATAAATAAACAGATGAGTAATTTACAGCTTTCAGCATACATCATTATTTCTGTGCATCGCATATTTTAAACCTCCAGCGTTCAAGTTTTAGATAGTATATTCAGATATTTTTTGCTTGGTTTCTATACCAGATCTGGTATACTTCTTGGTGCTCAAAACATTTCAAGGACTAGAGCTATTGCAACTCGCATTTTTTATTTTTCTCAGTTTAGATCGCACGCGATCTGTTCCGTACTGTAGCGCACGATCTATTTTCGATCCTATCAATTGGTATCAGAACCAGTAGTTCTTGAAAAGTCTTGAAAAGAGCATTCTAATTGAAATTTTTAAAGGTTTTAAAAAATTTCAGTTTATATTACGAAGGCAATGAGTGTAATGAGTTTTGAATTACAAATAGTTACAAATGTACATCTTTCGTCGAGTTCACATGGATTGCGCGAGATATGTGTGGATGCCAAGTCTTTAATTTTGGTGTGCCAAAATTAGAGAGAAAGGAAGATAATCTGTGAATTCTAAGTTCATTTAACTCGTAACCGCATCAAAATTTGAAATCTAGTTCTCTGATGATTTTGTCTAAACTTTTTTATCTGACGGAAGCTAAATTGTGCTGCAAACTATTTTTAAAATGTTTTCGATCTTATCTTATAAAGATAGGGGAAGTAATGATTCTTCAATTACAGAGAAATTTTCTGAAAGAAAAGTTCAACAATATCTCTTTTATCGTGCTGACATAGATTGCGCGAGATCCGTATGGACGACAAGATCTTTAATTTTGGTTGAGCCAAAACTAGAGAAAAATGGAAGAGATTCAGCTAATTCGATTATCATTTATTTTCTAATCCGAATAGATGAGAATTTTCAGTAGCATATGATTGTTTTTAAAATTCATATGCATTTGTTTTTCTCCACACTGTCGACCCTGCAAAATTGTTTTTTTTTCGAAAACTGAAAACCCCGTACTGAGTTAAGGGATAGATTTCTTATTAATTATTAAGGGGGAGACAATGTAACGCCTAGTAATTTCCCTTTATATAGGATTTACGCATGCCTTAGCTTTTGCGTAATTTCTCATATTTTATTTATTTTATTTATTACGCATTTATTTATTTATATTGTTTTTATTTATTTATATTGTTTTAAACCCCAAGTTTTTACCCAAATATTTTATCCTCAATTTCGAAATTTAAATTAAGGGAAGAGATAAGAATTTTGGAAACCAATATCGATTTGATTTTCGAAAATCTAAAATCCCTATTTCTTTTCTAGCAAAACACGGCGCTATACACACACACACACAATTTTGTTCACAAAAACAAAAAGAATCTCCCTGAGCCCTAGTTTTTCCCCTTTCTCCCATCTGCGCCGATTCCCCTGATTCCCCTTCCCTTTTTTTTCCCGTTGATTTTGAGCCTTCAGCAGTGACGACCAACAGGCTCCCAACGTCTTCTCTTCGCCCAGCTTCGGATCCACCCGTCATAAGTTCTGTTATTAAAAATACAATAAGCTTTGCTGACAGCTGAATAAACAAGAAATTCCAATGTCAGAACGTGCATCAAAAGCAGTTAAATGCATTTTTACCATTATTGTGAATGTAACATCAACAACCAAAGACTTTAAAATATGCAATGTTTGGTTGCTTGCCATTCCAGATCTCATACGGTGTCTTGTGCTGTTTCCTGTTAATCATAGATTTGTTCTGTATATAGCATGCAATGTTCATCGCTTCAGCCTGAAATTTTTGAGAAATCCCAGAATCAGCAAGCAAGTACGATTACGGCGCTCAGCGAGCCCGTTCTGCTGAGATGATCTAGCCGCAGATAACTCATTCCTCATTTGTTTATGTTCAAGGCAAGAGGATAATGTTTGATTTAAAAACTCAGTACCACGATCACTCCTAATTCGATCGATAGAAGAAGATTTCTTATTTTGAAGTCAATTTAAAACTTTTATCATCTGGTCTGTGATGTGATCCTTTGATTTTAAAAATATTACCTAGGTAAACTTGGAGTAATCATCGATAATCACTGGGGTGTACTTCGTTCCCCCTAAGCTGGTTACCTGTACATGGCCAAATAGGTCCATGTGCAACAGTTCCAAGCTCCAGGAAGAAGAGTTACAACCTTTGTTCTTAAAGTAGACCTGACTTGCTTTCCGAGCTGACATGCAGAACAAAGTTTATATTTTGTAAAGTCAATTTTGGTTAGACCAGTGACCAAATATTGCTTACACAGACTAGATATAGTTTCAAAATTTGTATGATTCATGCGTTATGCCACAACCATGCTTTAGAAGTATTAGCAACCAAACAAGAAGGTTCAATCACCAGCTGATTTGACCAGTCCACTGTGTAAGTGTTACCCGATATGTGTCCAGTTAAAACAATCATACCAGCTGGGTTCTGAAATGTTCATGTGTGTTTGTGAAAATTTACCACATAATCATTATCACACCATTAACTAATTTGATCAGATTATATCAAAGGTTTCCGACAAGAAGCACATCATTGATAACAATATTACCATCGGCAATCTTACCCTTGTCCATAGTTTCACCTGTTGAGTTATCGCCGAAGATGATCTTTGGTTCTTTGGTGTATTTGATGTTTGAAGCAACTCTTGATTACCGATTATGTGTTTAGAAAATCCACTGTCCAGATACCATTATGATCTCTTGAACATATGCAATCAGAAAATAAATTTTTGTTATCCAATTTTACTTGGGTCCAGATTGGATTAAATCCTTTTTGGACCATACTCGAATTTAACTTGACAGTTTTTCCCGTGTATGTGTCCACTAGGGTGCATGCTGAAATATTGTGTGATCTATCGAACATTGGTTTTGTATTTTGATCATATATATCGCTTCTTTGCTTAACCTATATGTTATGTTTTTTTACCTTCGCTAAACTATGCCTTTGCTGGTGCAGATCAAACGACTGTGAACCAGCTTCCGCTCTGTCCTTGTCCAGTATGTTCTTTAGCCAGCTGGGCTTGAAGTTCTCAGATTGAGCATAACCTATATCAAACTTTCCCTTCTGGTTCAGCTTAGACATGTTCTGATCATCATACTTAACCGATCAAGGGTATAATGTATCACACTGGCTTTGACAAAACTCATCTTTTCGAGCTTGTCATCAGCCAGATCCGATTGAGTACTAGTATCACTAAAGCTACTTTCTCTCATGCTGAATCCTAAGCCAGTCTTGTCATTAAATGGATTCTGGACATACAACTTGCCTAATGAAATATAAGATTTTGTTCTAGAGCTCATCGCTTGATTTAATCTATTATTTTCAGACGTTAGCTTGTTAGAATTAGTTTTCAATGATTCATTCTCCATTTTTTGCTTACTTAAATCAGTCTTTAGACTGTCGGAGTCATCAAGTTGTGAACATCTTGGATCATCCGACTTGAATTTCAGACACATGTTTTCAGATTTAACATCTTCGAATGTCTGAGATATCTTTGTTGTATCTGTTTTTTACAGATCAGAATCTTAATTTGATTAACACAAAACATGCTATTATCTCACTAACGGTTTAAGATTAATGTGCAAACCCAAGAGCAGTTTAGAAGATGTCCAAGATGATTACGGACAAACCAGCTCGGATAGAAGTAGACCAGATCAGGGATGTAAGCCAAGCTGGATGCTTACGAGAAATGGTTTTATTGTGGAAGATGAAGATGAATATGGAGATAAGAAAGAATCGATGAGAAGTTTGACGAGCTCAAGGTGAACCCTGTAAAAGAAGAAGAAAATCCAAGAGAAGGGTGCACTCGATCAGTCTCCATAGGTCTAAGCTGGATAAGTACTGAAGCAGATCAGATTGGACGAGAGCTGCATGCTGTTAAGGAGATGTCAAAGCTGGAACATTGCGAGGACAACCAAGCTGGTGTAGTAGAAGACATCCAAGCTGAAACAGTGATGGGACGCCCATGCTGGTACAACAAAGGAGAAACAACTCAGGATATTATCAGGTTGAATCAGTGATCAAGGGCAGATTAGCGATCCAGTGAAATCTGGATCAGAACAGTGATGATCCAAAGAAGAAGGGATATAATCACTGGTGCATAGTTCAGTTCTTCATAAATCTTAAAACGAGGATAAGGTTTATGGTGTGGAAGAACTGGCTCGATCAATCAAAAGAAGATCACTGCACATGGTATTAGATATCAAAGGAATCGTAGAGGAAGATCACTGTACCGAAAGAAGAGACCAGCTGGGAAGAAACCGGCTGGGAAACGAGCTTAGATCCTACAATGTACAAGAACAGCTTAGAGCAAAAAAAAAAGAACAAGAACAGCTGAGTAAAAGTGCAGTACAAGAGCAGATGAGAAGTGAGGCTTAGAGAAGAAGCGCAGATCAGCTCAGAGATGAAAATCAACCAGCTGGGAGGACACCAAGTGATAGATCAGATCTGGACAGACCAGCTCAGACAAACAAAGCAGTTTGAACAAAAATATACGAAGACTAAATTATATTGTTCAAACTGATTTGTTTCGTCCTGTCCACATTAGGCACCAGACGAACAGAGCTCGATGTTAGCAAAGGCTACAGAAGCGCAGATGAACAGAGCTCAAGTCAAATAAAGCCTACAACTCACTAAAAGCAAAAGGACACAAAGTACAACTTTGTCAGAAGATTTACAACGGCTGCAGCTTTGTGTTCAATAGACAAATTTTCAGGAGAGGCTTTATATCAAGAGCAGAACACGCTAAATAAAAGTGCAAAAAACTTAACGAGAGGAGAGATGATCTTGACGAGAAGAATAGATAAAAATAGAAAGCAAGAGTAGTGCTTAGTCGAAGGTTTGCACACTCAAGTGGCAGCTGATGTGCAACCTTGTTGTGTGCCCAGATGTGAGCTGGTGCACAGACCGTGAGCTTCAAAGAAAAATCTTATTCAACGGCACAAACCTGGGAAGACATCAAGAGACCAGCTCAGAGAGGAGCGCTTCCCTATGCATGCGATTTTATATTCGAGAGATTGAACGTTCACTGTAAATCTCACACACGACTCACTTGCACTTTCCTATGATGAATTGATTAGGTCTGTAGGTGAATCACAAT
Source organism: Dorcoceras hygrometricum (assembly GCA_001598015.1). NCBI lineage: Eukaryota > Viridiplantae > Streptophyta > Magnoliopsida > Lamiales > Gesneriaceae > Dorcoceras > Dorcoceras hygrometricum. The sequence continues at coordinate 118,430 of KV011938.1, read as the reverse complement.
ATATTCCTCTCCCTTGTAGTCTTTGGACAGAGATGTTAAACAAGTCTTGTAGTCTTTCTGTGACGCCCGAACCCAACGGGGCCACGAGATTGGGGTAAATGAAAATTTTCGAATAAATGAAGGGCTGAAAGATAATTTGTTATAAGCTGTATTTCTTATAACTTCAAAAGAAATAGAAACTCGAAGACAAAACTAACAAACATATATTTGCGCGCCAACTGAAACTTATTTGCGGAAAAACAGAGTCTAATATAACTTGAAAATTTGCGAGTACAAAATACAAATTTCTACATGAATATTCAGCTGTTGTAATTGATTTTAATACAGTTGCCTAATATACAAAATAACATCAACTATGACACGGAATACGTTGATCGTTGACAAACACACACCACCCAGCAGCTGATTCACGTTTCACCACCTGTTCGCTCCTTAGTTGTCGCACCTGCACCATTTTGAAAGCTAATGAGCCTAGGGGCTCAGCAAGTAAAACCTGAATAATAACAAGTTCAAATACACAGATGGACTTCTGATCATACATAAGTTAAAGGAACATTAATACGTAAACATTCATAAACTTGGAGACAGGGGATGATAACCCAGATCTCAACATCAATATCATTTTCCTTAGATTTATGGCTCAGAAGCTCTCCTTAGGTCCGTATTGCACCTGCTCAAGTGACTACTGATATCAGCCATAGCCATTGGCTTCTTGCGAAAGGGCAACCGACATATAGACGACTGCTCACCATTCTCTATATGGGAGGGCAACTGATAGCTGCTCACCTCACTCTTTATGACCGTCTGTTATCTTTGCCATAAACCTTAAAATAAACTTTGGTTCCTTTAACATCTTTCTCTCAAACTTTCTTTCTTAAAATCCTCGGGTTCCATCATTTAAAACTCCTGCTTCCACTTTAAAATTTTACTGAGTATCGAATTCGAACTTTGAAATCATAACTCGTAATGAAACCAGTCTCAAGAGAAATCAGTCGCAGGATGAAATCACACGTAGTGAACAGTACCAGTCGCAACGAATAGGATCCAGTCGCAAGACAAGAACCAGTCGCACGGTTAATACCAGCTGCAATGAACAGTACCAGTCGCAAGACTAATACCAGCTGCAATGAACAGTACCACAGAATGAACAGTGCAACTACTGATTTTACAACAGAATGCAACTGCTGGATTTTAACAACGAAATGCATCTGCTGGTGAACAATGCATCTACTAGAATTTATAAACAACGCAGCTGCTAGAATTTAACTTGGTGTTTGTAATATTAAAAGAACAACTATACTATCAGCCGTTGCCTATCAAACCAGACTTCATACTGATTCAACTAGCATCTACCGATTACATAGTTATCAAATTCTGATATTACAACTTCTAAATTGAAGAACATTCATAAACATTCTGGGAATAACTCAAATCCTCAGTACTTTAAAACATCATAAACTTTCTGGAAAACATTTTGGAAACATCAAAACCTCAAAACCTCGTTTTCGAACCCATCTCCTTTCCTTGAACATGTAAAACATCATAAACTTTCTGGAAAACATTTTGGAAACATCAAAACCTCAAAACCTCGTTTTCGAACCCATCTCCTTTCCTTGAACATGTATAAATCTTTTTAAACATGAACTTTAAACATATCATAACATATAGACAAGGAGACTCAGAAACATCAATATATGCTTTAAATGGTGAGTCAAGAATCAACTTTTACTTGCTTTAAACCAAGCGTTGCAACAATAACTAGTCTCTGCAGGATCTTCTCCCTGAGCAACCACACGAGCTTTTCTGGAATTATTTTGAAGAACACTAGAGAATTTCTTTGCAAATGATAAAGATTTTGCTTTCAAAACATGTTTAAATATGGAAGGGATTAGTGGCAAGCTACTTGTAAAATTAAGCATGACACATTTATAAAATTTGGTAAAAACTCCCTCCATCTCATTTTAAATTTGCAAAACACCAAACCTTTTCCAAAAGAAATCATTTGTCCTCCTTAAAGATATTTTCAATCAATTTAAAACCTGCTCGTGCACTACCCTTGGAGTCACCTGCTGAAACCGGCCATGTCACACTCATTTTCTGAAATCAAAAGATCAGCGATACATAAATATTTCAAAATACCCATTATAAAATGAACAATGCATAATGTGGTCCTAAAGATTTTGGGGCGTTACAACTCTACCCTCCTTATTGAAATTTCGTCCTCGAAATTTACGTACCAAACAAATATGGGTAAAGACTTAGCATATCTGCTTCTGTTTCCCACGTTGCTTCTCGCTCCGTTTGGTTAGCCCATTGTACCTTAACCATAGGAATGCTACGGTTTCTTAATCTTCTAATTTCTCAGAGGAGAATTATTTCTGGTCGTTCTTCATAGCTTTAATCTGGTGTTAACTGGTTTGGTTCATGACTTAACACATGTGAAGGGTTGGGAACGTATTTCCTCAAGGCTGATACGTGAAAAACATTGTGTACTGCTGACAACTGTGGGGGCAGCGCTAGACGATAAGCTAATGTCCCTATCTTCTCCAGAATCTCATATGGTCCAATGTACCTTGGACTCAGTTTCCCTTTCTTTCCAAAACGCATAACTCCTTTCATTGGAGCTATCCTCAAAAACACATGATCACCTATCTCAAAATTCAGTTCCCTTATTCGATTATCTGTATAACTTTTCTGTCGGCTTTGAGCAGCCTTCATTCGCTCCTTTATTTTCCTAACAGCTGCTGCTGTTTGCTCCACGACATCTGGTCCTAAGCCAGCCCTTTCACCAACTTCATCCCAATGAAGTGGTGTTCTACACTTTCGGCCGTAGAGTGCTTCATATGGAGCCATTTGAATCAAAGCTTGGAAACTGTTATTATAGGCAAACTCTACCAGTGGTAGTTTCAGATCCCAACTTTATTGAAAATCCACAATGCAAGCCCGGAGCAAATCTTCTAGAATCTGAATCACCCTTTCTGATTGTCCATCAGTCTGGGGGTGAAACGCAGTACTGAATGTCAGCTTTGTACCCATAACTTTATGTAGACTTTTCCAAAATGCTGATGTAAACTTAGGATCTCTATCTGATACTATAGAAACTGGAACACCATGTAGCCTCACTATTTCTTTAACATACAAATCTGCATATCTACTCACCTCGTAGGTTGTTTTAACTGATAAGAAATGAGCAGACTTAGTAAGTCTATCAATTATAACCCAGATGGAGTTATATACTTGAGCAGTCCTTGGTAATCCAGTTACAAAATCCATCGCTATACACTCCCACTTCCATTCTGGAATGGGCAATGGTGGTAATCCAGTTACAAAATCCATCGCTATACACTCCCACTTCCATTCTGGAATGGGCAATGGTTTCAATAATCCAGCTGGTCGCTGGTGTTCAGCCTTCACCAGTTGACATGTTAAACATTCAGCTACAAACTTGGCAACATCTCTCTTCATTCCTGGCCACCAGTACAACTGCTGGAGGTCCTTGTACATTTTCATACTCCCTGGATGTACTGAATACGGGGCTGAATGAGCTTCCTTTAAAAGCTCAGCTCTTATATCTTCTACTTGGGGTACCCAGATTCTTCTCAAATATCTAACAATTCCATCGTCTGAAAAATAGAGGCTGCTGCCTCTTTCTTTATCTTGTTTAACCCATTTCTGCAATTGTTCATCTTGCAGCTGACCTTCTCGAATTTGGTTTAACAAATTTGATCTTACTGAGTGACCTGCTAAAATCATATCATTACTGCTACTGGACTCAATTTCAAGTCCGAACTTTTCAATTTCAGTCGCCAATGTCTTTTGAACAACCAACTGCGACAATCCCACCGATTTTCTACTCAATGCGTCAGCTACCACATTTTCTTTTCCTGGGTGATAACTGATCGTGCAATCATAATCCTTAACCAGCTCCAACCATCGCCTCTGCCTCATATTATTTCTGGGTAAAGAAGTATTTCAAACTTTTGTGATCTGTGAATATCTCACACTTCTCCCCATAGAGATAATGTCTCCACATCTTAAGGGCAAAGACAACAACTGCTAGTTCTAAATCATGCGTTGGGTAATTATTCTCATGGTCTTTCAGCTGCCTAGATGCGTATGAAATAACTTTATGATCTTGCATCAAAACAGCTCCTAGTCCCATCTTAGATGCATTAGTGTAAATCACAAATCTTCATCCATCAGTCGGCATAGTTAACACTGGTGCTTCTATCAATGCTTGCTTCAATTTGTCAAAACTGTTTTGACATTCAACTGTCCAGTTATACTTTACCTGTTTCCTTGTTAACGCAGTTAAGGGAACAACTATCTTAGAGAATCCTTGGATAAATCGCCTATAGTATCCAGCTAAACCCAAGAAACTACTTATTTCTGCAACATTCTTTGGTACTGGCCAGTCTCTAACAGCTTCTACTTTAGCTGGGTCTACTTCTACCCCATCCTTAGAAATAATATGGCCTAAGAATGACACCTTCTCCATCTAGAAATCACATTTACTAAATTTAACATACAGTTTCTTATCTTTCAAAATCTGGAGAACGATTCTTAAATGTTGAGCATGCTCCCATCTGGTCTTTGAATACACTAAGATGTCATCAATAAAAACTACTACAAACTGGTCCAAAAATGGTTGAAAGAACTATTCATTAAATCCATAAAAGCCGATGGAGCATTCGTAAGTCCAAAGGACATAATTAAGAACTCATAGTGGCCATATCTAGTTCTAAAGGTTGTTTTGTAAACATCAGATGCCTTAATTTTCAGTTGATGGTATCCAGACCTCAAGTACACTACTGACCCTTTCAACTGGTCGAACAGATCTTCTATCCTAGGTAGTGGATACTTATTTTTAATCGTCAATTTATTCAACTCTCGGTAGTCTATACATAACCTCATACTCCCATCCTTTTTCTTAACAAATAAAACAGGGGCTCCCTAGGGGGAAGTACTTGGTCTAATAAACCCATTCTCTAACAGATCTTGTATCTGTTCCTTCAGTTCCTTTATTTCCGTTGGAGCTAATCGATATGGTGGTCTAGATACTGGAGCAGCTCCTGGGACCAAATCAATTGAAAATTATAGCTCTCTGTCTGGTGGTAGTCCCTGGATGTCTTCTGGAAAAACCTCAGGGAATTCATTTACTATCTCTACGTCTAATGGCTGAGATATACCAGCCGTTGCTAAGGATGACACAACTCGGGGAACTCTATCAACATGCTTGGCTAGGAACTGGAATGACTTTCCTACTGGTGGGTTAACAACTACCGTTCGTAGTTTGAAGTCAATTAATACCCCATACTTAGTTAGCCAATCTATTCCCAAAATCATATCAAACTCTGGCATTGGCAATACAATCATATCAGTCGTAATCTGATGCCCTTGAAGTTTAAGTTCTAAACTCCTAAATAGTTCATGAGATACCAGCTGTTCTCCTGAAGGTACTGATACACAATAACCTATCAATACTTGCTCCGTCTGGATGGGCAGTTTCTTAACAAACTCAGCAGCAATGAATGAATGTGTAGCTCCCGAATCTATTAAAGCCAGAGAAGGAAATCCAGCTATCGAAATTTGTTGGGGATCCGGATCCGCCCCCCGGCGAGGCAGCGGAAGAACATAGAAATAGCCGGGAGACGATCAATACGAAGAAACAACAATTCAATAATCGTCATACATAGGGCGTTCAAAACGGATACCTTGTTGGCACTTGTGCCTGGCTCCAACCGGAATTACAAGAACCCGGCTCTTCTCGGTAGATTGCGGTAGATAATCGCCGATCCGGTCCACGACCAGAACCGAGACTCCTTCGTCAGGCTGCACTAGAAGCACTGACGAATTTTGCACGAACGGATTCTCCTCGTCGAGTTGGCCGGAAACGAATTTCCGGCGACAACGGGCGGCGGCGGCGGCGGCAGAGGAGGGGAGGGGCGGCTATTTAGTGCTAGGGTTAGGTCAAGTAGTGAGTTAATCATGTTAATCAAGTCTCTTAATGCATTTAAATACATAAGTGTAGGAATTGGACCGGCCCAACGGGCCCGGGTCCAACAATGAACATTCAGTTCATCTCCAGCACCGAGACTTCATCGTAACTCCAATCGCCAATCAGATCGGACCGATCGACTCAGTTTCCGAAACTGAATAATATGATCTGAAAAACCGTTTTTCAGAACCCAGTGCAAAATGACCGTTTTGCCCCTCAACAGAGGGAAACCTCGGTTTGACCCCTGTTGACTTTTAGGAAGTCGCACTTCCCGAAATCCTGTTCTCGTGCTCAACACATTGAGCTGATTATCCGTGCGGGAATCTCGAATCTAGTACTTGTGTGACCCTCAATGGTTCAGGGATACAGCTAGCCGTGGGCCCACAACCATTGTGGCTCCGGAATCA